>WNGS01000543.1:10839562-10918489 GCA_020271785.1 Procambarus virginalis | reverse complement strand
AATTTTTTTTTTATCTTATTTAAGAAATACAATATAAATTAATTATATAAAAGGTTTAAACAAACCATTATACATTGCAATTCGTAGTGAACAAGTTTCCCAATAGTACAGAATATGATCTTTAAAAACCCCTGAATGTTATACTTATTTTCGTTAAACGATTTACAAAATTTGGAGAATAAATTTACATTAAAATACAGGGGAGATTATTACATTTACATATATTTTATATAATTCTCAGTAAACAAATTTTCCATATCATCACCGAGCATGAGCCTTAAACCCAAATGTTATACTTGATCCTGCATCGCAAGAACTTCAATATTTTGTCTACTGAGTAACCTTCCTGCCTTCCTATCCAAACACAAAAAATGTAATCAGAAAGTAACATAATTATTGTATTCTTAATTTTCTTGCATTTTATGTCAATATGAAACATTAAAAACCTCATTAACTCCACTCTAATACTGGTCCACATAAAGCTTTAGAGTGTCTCGAATCCAGTTTACAAGAACGACTTTCTGCTTACAGAAATAAAATATATGCATATTATTTTCAATTTCAGTACATTGGTCACACCTATTGTTGTCCTTAATGCCCAACATCAACAACCTATCATTAGTAGGGAGGGTCTCATGAATATAGCGATACAATAGCTCACGTTGTTTTGGGGCAATAAATTTAACATGAAGGTTCGCCCATATTACTTGCCAGCTGAAGAGTGGATATGCCTCCTCTCTCTAGGAACTATATTTGGTAGTATAACATCATACACTTGTTTACTGTTCATCATTAAAAACCTTCAATATTACAAATCCGCCTGAGAACATCAATTGCACAAGAATAAAAGTGAGGTGAAATAAAGGCAAGGTCAGTATACTCTGGCATATGTATCAAGTAGCTGACACGTAATTTACAATAGTAATGTCCTAGCGCATTTACACTATTCCTCTGCATTATCTCCTTTCTAAAGGTAACACATAAGATTGCCAATGACTTATTGTACACATTCAGTATTCCTATTCCACCGTTTTTCTTACCTTTACAAAGAGTAGTCCGTTTAATTGGTTGGTATCTACCATACCATACATATCTAAAAATAGTTTTGTCAATCTCCATTGCACTTTTCTTGTCTATGGGAAAGCTGTGAGACAAATACCACACTTTAGACAAAATTTTGCAATTGATTATTACAGCCTTCTGAAACAGGGTTAATTCCTATTTGACAACATGTTCGTTGCAACTATTATATTACCACATAGTACTTGCCAATTCGTAGCCAATGTCGTTTCATATTTTTTACACCAGCAAATCCCAAGAGCTTTAATAGACTCCACTACCTTGAACCATGAACCTGTCCAGTGAACTTTATTACACCAACTGCCAAGCCCCATCATACACGTTTTTGTTCTTGTTAATTACAGCACCTGTTGCTCTTTCAAAGTTTGTCTAACTCATTCTGAACATTCACCACCGAGTCTTCTGTCGACACAAAAATAGTTGTATCGTCTGCATAACCAACAACAGGAAGTGTCATCGCATTAGGAAGACAAGGTGGAACAATAAAGTCATTGCCTTTTATTGCCAAGTACAGTGGCTCTTGAAATATAACATACAAAATCATGAAAGGGGACATCCCTGACGTACAGGTCGTTCAACTAAAAAAGGTTTACTTAAGACTCCATTGATACAGACGCTGCTCCGACACTCTTTATAAAGCATACGGACCCAATCAATAAAGTCTTGTGCAACTCCTACCCTATCCAATATTTCCAATACAAACTGAACATCAACACGGTCAAAGGCTTTCGACCAGTCGAGGTTTATCATAGAGGAAGGAACATTATTCTCAGACACATAATACACAACATCCCTAATTACATTATTACAATTGATTATGGATCTTCCAGGCACACCACAAAACTGTTCCTTTGATATAATTTTTCCCATTGCAATCTTAAGTCTATTTGCCAGCAGTTTCGATACTATTTTATAATCCTGGTGAGAGTCATTCATGCTTACACTGTTTATATTTTGTGATAAATACAAACGATATTTGTTGCGTGACATACACACGATATTTTCCTGTATTTTTGCTAAAGGTATTGTACTGATATGCGAGATAAATCCTTCATGTCAGTTCTTGTGAGGATGGTGGTAATTCATCAGATTCTAAACTGTTGTGGAATAAGTAACAGTGCCTCTGGTCTAAGACTTACCCTGTAGGGCAAGTTAGGGAGCAGCTGACGAAGAGGCGGGAGGCCGGCCAGGTGCAGGAGCGTGGGCATCATGTCGAGCAAGGAAGTGGGGTGGTCGACGGTGACCCCGGCAGGCAGGTGACCTGACCATCGGTAGATCCCTGGTACTCGGATCCCGCCCTCAGCTCCACCCATAGCCTTACCCCCTGTGGGAGAAAAGTTATTCTGTTCTGTAACTGGAATACCTTTCAAACCATACAGTACTGTAGCTGTACATGTACTAATTCTATGTCTCAATTAAGAAAGTAATTCACGGTGATATATTAATGGTATTTAATTAAGGGTTTCAATTACAGCCTTATACAATAGATCATTCAGTTCCCTATTCCTGGCGCTAGTTTGTCTGGACATGAACATTTCGTAAACTCTTGTGACTGTTACAAATACGGTTGCATATTTAGGAGAAACAAGAGTTTATAAAAATAAGTACAGAGTTGTCCTTTGAGTTTTGTCTTAATGGTTGAGTTATTTAAGAATTTGATCTTAATGTTTGACTAAGTAGTAAACAGCCAGTAAGATCGTTATTTTACAGATTGTTTTGTTAAGTATTTGGACAGAACACATTAGAGAATGTGGGCAGTTTGAGTACTAGGCTTTTAACAGCACGCCGCCTGAAGCAAGCACATTCAATTTTGCCGGCATTATTTTCCCTTAAGATAAGTCCCGTTCTTTTTTGTATCTGCCACCGTGTTCCTATTTATACTTTACCACTTATAAATGCATCTTACAGCTCACTCGCAGTGTTTATTCAGGAAGAGTGACTTGTGAGAATATTGTGTACATGTGCTTAATGTATTCGGTTATTGATTTCTTTCGCCAGATTGTTAATTCTTGCCTTGTATATTGTGGGTGTAAATGCTTGCTTTTGTCAAACTGATCCCTTAGAGTAAATGTCAATAGGCGAGATTGTTTATGATTGTGGGAGTGGGGTTTTGTTAATAAATATATTGTTATCAATAAGTATTTCTATCCAGTGGGCTTGGTGAGGTTGTAGTCATTCTTTAGACACTAAACTTTGAGTTTCTTCCCTGGGGCCGGGCCCTAGCATTCTTACCAAGTTAGGCTGTTGCTCCAGTTTGTGTTACACTGGAAACCTTTCCCTCAATTAATTGGGTAATATGAGGGGATTCTGATTGGTGATAGTTTTATATAAATACCCATATACTTCCCATTAGCCACCCATAACAGAGACTCACCCTTAAAGCGTCCATTATATCCTCCTGTACGCTGGCCGTCCGGGCAATGGCTTCCAGGTGGGCGCCATGGTCAGACACGAAGTAAACAATGGTGTTGTTGTCAAGGTTGTGGCGCGTGAGAGCATCCAGGATCTTCCCCACGCCAGCATCCATCTCCTCCACGTTATCCCCGTACCTGCACATAAATCATCCCCTTTATTTTAACAGGAGACCTATTATTTGCCCATATATACACAATCACCATGAAGATTTAGCGCCACTGATGACACAACAATTGGAACTCGATCGCCATCTTTGCTCACCTGCCATGCCTGCTGCGTCCAGCCATGCTTGGTAGTGTGAACATGGGTGTATGGACGTGGGCGAAGGCGTGGTACAGGAAGAAGGGGCGACTGTCACTGGCGTGGTTAGAAATGAACTCAAGAGACTGATCAACGAGTCGCTGAGAGAGACCCTCCAGCACCAGTGGCTGCTCCACCACCACCTCGTCCTGCATCACTAGACAGTTCAGATGTTTTATCATCCACGGCGAGACCTGAGGAACACACCACCACACAAGACAATGTATTATGTATTGTGGATAATGCTCATTAATAACGAATACACAATGCGAATATGGAAAATGTTAAATAATGTTCTGTACTTTGTAATAAAGAAGTACTCTCACATATGAATTAATATTACTATATATTATAATTTAATAGAGTAGGTTAGGTGTTTTGATTCTGTAGAAAATTGTTTGTATTTACAGCACGTGAGTGAAGCATTTAGAGGTGTGCTTTATATGTAGGAAGTATTGATTAGGAGAAATGGTCAAACATGAAGCATTTGGCTGCTGAATTAATGATCATTTAGCCAATGTTTATGAGGCTGGGCTAAAATATGAGTATTCCTTACTCGGTGATATTCATAGTTTATGATTTGTATAACTAGGTTTTGCTTGAAGCTGTAACTTAAAACATCCTTCATTTACTGTTATTCCTTGTTTATGTTACAACTGATCTTAAAAGAAGTGGTCTGGATCACTATCCTCCAAACTGTTCAGTATTTTAAATGTTCTCTTTAGTTCTGGAAATATCCCAGAGCTAAAGTAAACTTTCAATGTATATACACCGAGAACCGGGGTACCCATCCCAGTGGGGGACTGGTTATGTCGTCTACTGCAGTTTCGGATACCGGGCTAGAAACAACTTCGTTCACTGAGAAGTTTGTACATACAAACCATTCCGTTCGTATATGCGCTGGTTTGTGTTCGCTGTTGTTCTCGTCTGAATAAATACATGGCACTTGTTCATATAATTAGCGCTTCCATTATTGGAAGCGAACCAAAGCATTATAAAGTGTTCAGGCACTTTACATCTATGGTGAGTCACACAGTTACTAGTCTTGCTGCACACCCACCCAACTGGGCGGCAGCTTTACAGTCATGTGCATGCATTACCTACAGTAAGCAAATTTTTGGATACTTCGCTAAGATTTCGAGCAGCACATCATTATGAATGAAGTACTTACACATTTCTTGGACACTATTGATGGTGTTATCTCTAAATTCCGCGATTTTTCACATTCCATTATATAATGACGCAAAGTATGCGAATAGTTCTGCTGACAGAGTTTACATTTAGTCAAATCTACATCAGCAGATGTTACAAACTCCCAGAGGTACTTGTAGCCGAGCCTAAGCCTAGCAGTGGTAACATCGAGAAGTCTGCTAACATTATTGGATGACCCATAGACGTGCGGTTCTTCCTGCATAATAGAATGATGATAGATGGAGTAACTGGTGTGAATTTCACTTTGCCTCAAGTCTCCGAAATTTAGTTGATGTTCCTGGGATATTGCTGCCTCAGGCTGCTCAAAGGCAGTCCAAGTTGGTAATCAATTCCTCTTTACGAGCAAAAGTCTTGGCCAACTCATCAGTTCTCAGTGGCTATTTTTACATTATCATTTACAACTAACTTAAGTTAAATAACAACCAGTAAACAGACTGCTGTTTTCTAATTCTAGTTCAAGCACTTCCTGGGATAAAACGCGAACATTCCTTGAGGAACTGTGAGGTGCTTATCTGTTTTTCCTCGTAACGGTCCCAAAGCTTCCACAAATGTTCCTGTTTCTCTTTATTGCCCTTGCGGCGACTGGACTTTAGCTTTTGATCAAAAACCAGTTGGTATTGCAAGGTTATCAGGGACGCCTCACGGTACAGTAAGGGGATTAAAATATATAAAGCCAAGTTGTCCCTCACTGCCCTTTGATTCAGACGCTAGTGCCATCCTTCTACGTCATTGTTGGTCCTCACCAGTCGTCTGAATGCACACCAGTTCCCCAATTCCCACACACTGTTGCACAGCCACGTATTTTTTATGTAATGAGTTAATTGTGGCGTTAAGGGTGGACTGCTAGCCGACTTTTCTAATTCAGCAAACGCCTTACAATTATGTAGTACACATGTACTACATAAGTACGTGTGTGTTACACACGTACACACACACACACACACACACACACACACACACACACACACACACACACACACACACACACACACACACACACACACACACACACACACACACACCTTGTCAAGCACAAGACGAAGCTTGAAAAAGTTTAGTGGTATGCCAATAGGCTAGTCCCAGGACTAAGAGGCATGAGTTACGAGGACAGGCTGCGAGAAATGCACCTCATGACACTGGAAGACAGAAGAGTAAGGGGAGACATGATCACTACCTACAAAATTCTCAGAGCAATTGATAGGGTACATAAAGATAAACTGTTTAACACGGGTGGTAGGCGAAGAAGGGGACACAGGTGGAAACTTAGTACCCAAATGAGCCACTGGGATGTTAGAAAGAACTTTTTCAGTGTCAGAGTAGTTAATAGATGGAATGTATCAGGCAGTAATGTGGTGGAGGCTGACTCCATACACAATTTCAAATGTAGATATGACAGAGCCCAGTAGGCTCAGGAATCTGTACATCAGTTGATTGACGGTTGAGAGGCGGGGCCAAAGAGCCAAAGTTCAACCCCCGCAACCACAACTAGGTTAGTACATACATACATACATAAGATATAAAACAGTGGAGGATTTCCAGGTAGAACAATCAACCACAATGCCCATTACCCCTTTACCCTGTTGTCCTTAACTTCACAACTATACAAGAGTCATTAACACGTGTAATGGCTGATCCCCATCACGATAGCATAGGGAACAATTGCCTGACCCGCAGTCCGTCTTGCTCCTCAAATAATTTTCGGGTTAACATGAAAATATCTCTCGAGTTTATCTCTCTAATGTTGTTTTCCCCATTTCATTTTATCAGCTTAGTTCCTTTATTATGCCCCAATTACTCATCCATTGTGCGGTAGTTAAACTGAACCCAAATTAATAAAGTTCCTTTTGCTAAGCAAGCTACAGTCTTGATAAAGTCAGATATATTGTTTGTTAACACATTTCTCAACAATGAACAGTCAGTTTTATCAAGCTAACATATCCTAACACAACGAGTGAGAGTATTAACTGGTCTAATTATTTTATTAGACCAGTATATATTATTAGATTATACTGGTATAATTATATATATATATATATATATATATATATATATATATTATATATATATATATATATATATATATATGTAGTATATATATATGTATATAATTGGTATATTATATATATATAATATATTAATATATAATATATATATATATATTATATATATATTTATATATATATATAATATATATATATATATATATATATATATATATATATATATATATATATAGCGCCTGTTCATTACAACTATTTAACACTGGGAAGGGATCAGGATAAGGATTTGGGATGGGATGGAGAGGAATGGTGCCAAACCACTTGGACGGCGGTCGGGGATTGAACGCCTAGGACTGCTACTGTGCATTTAAATTACTAACTTACCTGAGAGTCTATATCCCTACATGTCAATGTTTGTGTATACTGGTAATGTGAGGAACATACAGAAGAAAAGGGTAGCTGAACACCACAAAATGCTGAAGGACAACTTTATTAAAGTTGCATAATGAAATGTGTAAGTACTTCATTCATAATGATGTGCTGCCCGAAATCTTAGCGAAGTATCCAAAATTGCTTACTGTCGGTAATGCATGCACATGACTGTAAAGCTGCCGCCCAGTTGGGTGGGTGTGCAGCAAGACTGGTAACTGTGTGACTCACCATAGATGTAAAGTGCCTTGTATAGTGACTGTTGTGAGCCTCTTGTTGATCACTTGTGACACAAAGATTATTGATGTGTGTATTTGTGTGGGTGATTAAATATATATGCATACGTATATATATATATATAATATATATATATATATATATATATATATATATATATATATATATATATATATATATATATTGTTGCGGTGGTGGATTTGGTGGTGTTACCGCTGACGGACCACCCAACCCACAACTCGACAAATGCTCATATTTCACTAGGAGATCACACTAGGCACTTCTGGCTCTTGGAGAGGGGCTCAACGTCACACGTTTAGGGGATGCGGCTCCAACACGCAGCCTTGTTGTCACGTGCACACACCCACTCGAGCCGCTGTGACTCCCCACTCTCTCCTTATGGAATATGACCTCCTCAATCCCCTTTGTCTTGCTAGACTTCTGTCTTACCCTGTCCACAGCAGTGGTTCCTGTTTCTTGCTCTCTCTCTCCTTCTTTACTATTTCCTGGGAAGCCTCACTGGGACAAGTGCAAACACCAGCAAATTTGGGTACATTTACTGGACGAAGTACATAACAATACACGCATACATATAATAATAATGATGAATCCTATACTCTGTACTATTATAATCAGGTTGCACTCCAACACCATCAGAACTCTATCCTCAGCTTGCTAAGTGGTATCCTATCTCTTGGTATTACCTAATGTTATCAACCTCCTCAAGTAGATTAAGTCTTACAATATAATGTTACACTACCATCAAGAGAATGTATACATATATATATACCTATAAACACATATAAGGCAAATCAGCATTTGAATGCAATAACATACATATATATATATCAGTATAAATGATCCGTGCCACACAACGAATCAATTGACCATTCTATCAGTCTTAGAATACATATATATCTGTAGGTACTCCTGCCTACGTCTGTAACTCTAAACTTCAATATACACTTCTTGGCACATAAATGGCAAACGATCACTCACCTCTCACTGCGTCGTTCACGCTAATGACAAACACTCTCACCTCCATACAAGTGATCAGTTAGAACTATTTCACTACCCTGACAACTTCAGGTTCCTCAGGGCTTAAACACCAGGATCCTCTGCAGCTCCTCCAGGCTGCTACCATGAAGATTCCTTGAACAACTATGGTGCTTCCCTAATCCTATTAGGATCATCCACAGCTCTCCTGGCTGCTGCACCATAAGTTTCCTCGAATAACTGTGGCACTGTACCACCTCTGCAGAAGCACGTGACACTCCTCCTCACTGCTTCTTCATAGCTCGGGGTCCTCTCCTCCCCTGCCTTGGAGTCTCATCAACCACTCCCTCTGTGCTGGCTTCCAAGTCCTCAGCAACTTCTTCCCCAAAGGACAAACCTGCAACCCATTTGCACTCCAATAAATTGTTTCCCTTTTTAACACATAAACAAAATTAATCATACAACACCTTTGTCTCCAATCTCTATCTGTCCTCTACATTTAATGAGAGTGGACTCCCCCGTGGGCGAGTCCATGCGCCACCTCGCTGGGCGAGCCTCACTCACGCTGGGAGGGGCCTCCTCCTTCAGTTGCACGCCAGCGCTCAGAGAAGATGGATGTCGCTCCGCGCTCCTCCCACTGCACTCTCTTATTTTAGGCTCTCTGCCATACCAAAACATTTCTAACTTGAAAATAAACATTGCTACTGTCGCTGGGCACACGACCAACTACAAGCAAACACTATGAACTGGCTTAAATCGGGCTTACCACAGATTACCTGGTCGAGGGCGCTTCTCCCTCTGACAACGTCTGACCAGGGCGCTTGTCACAGCCCACAAAACTGTCACTGGGCGGCTTAATACTCTCTCCTCGCCGTCCAGGACTTGAGACCATACGTCCTCAGCTCGACTCAACAGCTGGAACGTCTGCACCTTCTCTTCTCTTGGAGATAATATCACTAGGGGTCCCTTCTGGCGGGAGCTCGACGAAGCGCGGCTCCTCCCCTGCGATGTCTG
This sequence comes from Procambarus virginalis, assembly GCA_020271785.1. Lineage (NCBI taxonomy): Eukaryota > Metazoa > Arthropoda > Malacostraca > Decapoda > Cambaridae > Procambarus > Procambarus virginalis. The sequence goes on along the minus strand of WNGS01000543.1, from coordinate 10,908,806 downwards.
GCCTCAAGTGAGGTCATCGCCCTCCACAAGCGAGCCTCACGCCTCCAGTAACTTGTCCACATCTCCCAACAAGTCATTTATCTGTTTTCTAGTTCATTGCCCAAAATCTCAAACTTTTATATAAATCCAACACACCATCTTACATCTGTGTTATCGCCTCTATAATTCCTGGACCTTCCAGTTAGGTCAGGCTTGCTGAATAACTCTCAAAGGGTGAGACTCGTTTCTCCTGCAGGCTGAGATCATAACACTATATATATATATATATATATATATATATATATATATATATATATATATATATATATATATATATATATATATATATATATATGTATATATGTGTACATGTGTATGCAACATTAATAATTTTGTAACTAGCGTCAAACATTGTTATTTGCTTAGCTAAACGAACTAGAGGGTTCAGTTCCTGAACCGATTATGTGCCTCTGTAATCCTTTACACCACCGCCCACGGGATGGGTATGGGGTGCATAATAAAGAAAGAAATAGAAGAAATTGAAATTGCATAATACGGTTATTGACATTCAATAATAGTAAGATAAAGCAATGAGGACCAAATGGGAGACCAGTGATCAGATGAATATTACAGACTCAAGGGTAGCCTTCTCTTCTTGTATATAAATGAAAAAATAAATTCGTTTGTTTAATTCTAATGCTTGTAGGCGAGAACACTTGTGAACGCCAGCTAGCGCACAAGTACATGAGCGCCCAAAATACTTTTACACAAAATACATGTACAGACAGGCGTGTGGCTTCTGACTTCTTTTTTATTGATTAATATTAAATATTAGGCGCTTACCTATAATAGTTATCATTTTATACAAGTATAACTATCACATAATAAATATAAAAGGAGTTTATCCAAAAACTGACAGAAGAGTTGTGTTTTGTGCGTTGTATCGTGTTTGTGGGCATTCGGGTGTGTTGTGTTTACGCTGGCGGGCGGCGTCCTTACCAACTCCGGATTATGTCTATTACATCACTAAACTTCATTTAATAATTATATGCCTGTTAAGTAGAAGATTTTAATTGTTAATAGCATTATATTGTCGTTTTAATATGGAACACGTACACATAGGCGAAACGTCGAAAGCTGGTGTCCGAAGTGGTAAAAATATTAGTGTGCGATGTTGTCAATGTACGGAGTGTCTTGTATCTGTGTACTACACAAATTAAAACCTTACACGCCACCACTCTTGGGTGTGCAAGCGGTAGTGTGTCAGAAAGAACCAGAGGAGAGCGGCCACCAGCACGACCACCAGGGGAATCACGGTGACGAGGCGTCGACACTTGCACCGCCACCAACACACAAGGATCACCAACACGCTTGCCAGACAGCCTCCAGCTATGCCCTGAATACAGAATTAATGTTAACGTCCAGTAAAAACGTTAAGATAACCATATACAATTTTAATAGTGGACAAATTCACTCATTAATCATTGACCAAAATGTATATGTAAATTTATTTTAATACGGAGTGGATACATATATGTTAAACTTTATTCAAAATTTTCAGTGTCATCTTTTTTTTTAATTCTTCTGCAGTAGCTTTGACCTTTGTCCAGCTAATAAATTATACCTTTGATTAAAATAACATCATATAAAAATATTATACAAACTTAAATGATAATACTTTCAATTTTGTCAAAGAGGACTGGCTGCATCCTAGCAGACCATTCTTGCTTCTGATACACACTCAGACAAGAATCTGCACTGTAACCTTGAAACTATTAAATATACTCTTGACAGGCTGTCTCATTATAATAATACTGCTGCAGTACAACCTGTTGACAGTTGATCAGACAGTCCGTCCTCGTAAGGTTTCCTAACGTCAAGAAAACAGTGCAAAAGTGCCCTCTCCTAACCCACCAGAGGACCCAAAACAGAAAACGGGACAGTACGTCATTTTCGCCAGCCGCTTCCATTTTCTAGTACGACAATTTTTGGCCGCATGTAACGCATACGAGCGAAAAGCGACGTTCTTTGTGGAAGTACATGTTGTATGAGTACAGGTTGTAGGAGGACAGGTTGTAGGAGGACAGGTTGTAGGAGGACAGGTTGTAGGAGGACAGGTTGTAGGAGGACAGGTTGTAGGAGGACAGGTTGTAGGAGGACAGGTTGTATGAGTACAGGTTGTAGGAGGACAGGTTGTAGGAGGACAGGTTGTATGAGTACAGGTTGTAGGAGGACAGGTTGTAGGAGGACAGGTAGGAGTATATGTTGTAGGAGGACAGGTTGTATGAGTACAGGTTGTAGGAGGACAGGTTGTAGTACATGGTGTAGGAGGACAGGTTGTAGGAGTTCAGGTTGTAGGACAGGTTGTATGAGTACAGGTTGTAGGAGGACAGATTGTAAGAGTACATGTTGTAGGAGGACAGGTTGTAGGAGTTCAGGTTGTAGGAGGACAGGTTGTAGGAGTTCAAGTTGTAGGAGGACAGGTTGTAGGAGCACATGTTGTAGGAGGACAGGTTGTAGGACAGGTTAAGGAGGACAGGTTGTAGGAGGACAGGTTGTAGGAGTTCAGGTTGCAGGACAGGTTGTAGGAGTACATGTTGTAGGAGGACAGGTTGTAGGAGGACAGGTTATAGGAGAGGTTGTAGGAGTACATGTTATAGGAGGACAGGTTGTAGGAGTACATGTTGTAGGAGGACAGGTTGTAGGAGGACAGGTTGTAGGAGGACAGGTTGTAGGAGTTCAGGTTGTAGGAGGACAGGTTGTAGGAGGACAGGTTGTAGGAGTTCAGGTTGTAGGAGGACAGGTTGTAGGAGGACAGGTTGTAGGAGTTCAGGTTGTAGGAGGACAGGTTGGATCAAGCCGTCAGTGTTCATGTGCCCTGTTTATAATATATATATTAAGCGCTGATGCTATGAGTAACATTGGGTTTCCTTCCAGACCGGAATGTGTCTTGAACATGCACATAATTATAATAGAAATATAAATGTAATAATTAACATATCATATACACCTCAAGTCTAAATAACTTATTATTAAATAACAAAATGGCACATTATAGACGAAAAGCCTAGCTACTAAAAGGGATGTCAGTCGATGTTATTTCTCGATAAACTAATTGTTGTATTAATAATTTGTAAATTTACAGCTAGTTCTTATGCAATACAATTGTTTTGCATCTCTTAGTATAAAATAATTGACCTCACCTGATAGAAAGGATCGCTTAGAGGAAAAAGCCAGAAGGGCTTAGAGCCGGTAATGGTGCTATACAGCGTCATGGGCAGACCGTAGAAATACTGGAAGCCGTGACGTTTGGGTCCAAGACACCCTCGCCCGAACGCTCCGCACATCTGACCCAAATGCCACTTACCTGAAAATTGTCAATGCAGTTTTGTTAATAACCTTCTTTCACCACTTGCTGGCATTGTAAATGTCAGCAAGTTGTCAAGCTCGGCTAATTTTATCAATTTTTGTTTAACTTACCATATACTAACTTTTATTCAGATTCAAGACAAAAATAACTGGTTTTATCTTGATTTAAGATTACAAAACTAGTTTTGTCCAGATTCGTGATGAAAACTAAAAAAAATCAGATTGAAAATAAACAAAAACTGGTTTGAGCCGGATATATGCATGGAAAATAGGCTTACAGGTTCCGGAAGATCAGAAGAAATGTCAACACTGTGGAGAAATGCCCGACAGACCACTGGAACATTATCTAACACAGTGCACAGTTACAAACTCATTAAGATTTCAACAGAGCAGAAAAAGTTGTTAAACACATGGGGCAAAATCTTACTGAAGCGAACATACGAGTCATAAATACTCATACTCCGCAAAAGTTAAACAGAAACAAGCAACACTTAGTGGGCCAGCCAGAGGCTTAGGGCCCGCGCAGGAATATCCCTGAAAAAAATTAAAAAAAAGCATGACTAAGTATATTATCTCAGCTGCTTTATATGTCTCTCTAATAGTGTCATGAACACACTCCGGTGTTAAAACCTAGAATATTTATATAATGGCTTATGTTTGATTTCTATTTGATAATGCCTTGAACTGTCATATAAATTGGTTGGGGCCCTCGCCAATGGCCTGCTGTAGCCTGGTGAGGGGAGCACCCCCCCCCCCCCCGAATACAATGTTAAACTCATACAATGTTACTGTATTACCTGGTTATTTGACTTAAGGTAGCACTTTCATGAGTGTAAATCTCCATTGTTAGACTTACTCTCTGTAAGTTACACATTATTAAATTAACCCTTGTTACACTTACCAAGTTTAATATACAAGGTTAATCTCACGATGTTAAATTTCAAGTCATTTTAATTCAATAAGTACACTGCATTGTTAACTTACAACGTTAATGATATCAAGGAAAATCTTTCACCTATGTTTATTACCTTAATTATTACCTTCAAATTTATATAATTTATAACTAAAGTTATAATAACTAAATTGATTAATAAACTGTTATCGTTTAGCTGTTTAAATCACCGAGACGAAACAAATATCTGTTGTATATTATTGTATTACAGTTTTAGAAGTTTTAATTCATATCACACTCGAAAATAAATTGTCTCTTACGAGCATGTTATTGAGTTCCGTTCACCAGCTTGATATTTGCGTGTGATTTGCTTGTAGTCGTGTCAAGAGGAACTTTCCCACCGCATAAGTAAAATAGATACGAAAAACACTTACAATGGGCCAACCACAGGCTCAGGAGCCCCTGGAAAACGGTGTTTTAATTGGAGACAGTGTCACGGTCTTCACTAAACGACCCCACTTTACTAGAGTGGAGTATATAAGAGGTACTTACCAATGGCGGCAGTGGTGTAGTTAGCGGCAGAGAGTGCTGTGGCAAGTGTCACTTCCTCCAGGGGTAAGCCTACCTTACTTGCCAGGTTGAATATCACTCGTGTTGTGCCAGTGTCGCCAACTAAACCTAAATAACGAACAGTAATTTTATTAGGAAATGTACGAATATACATGAGAATGCTTTTCGCTATTATACTTAAACATAATATTAATGGTGGTATGCTAAAATAATTTTAAACTTTGAAATTTTCTTCCGTATGCTTTGAAATTCTGAGTATCTACAAATTCTGATTCTTGAAATACTATCATTAGATTTGGTAATTCTTGTCTTCGGTCCGCAAAACTGAAATAAAACATCGAAACACTTCAGTGTTTCCTTAAACCGTATAACTCTTTTTCACTGAGCAGCAAATTAGTATCATACTGAGGTATGATATTCGTTAACTATAGAAGGACTTCGATAACACTAATTAGAGCATACGTGTTCCTGACAATTCAGAGCATCATTATTAAAACTTTAAAATAGGGAACATTATTATTACGACAATTATTATTATTTTACCGAAGCGATTAGGATAGCGAGCGGTGAGAAGAGCGGCCCGGCTGGGTGTACAGAGAGAGGCCGCCGCCAGGTGGTGTGTCAGACGGACTCCATCCTGCGCCAACCTGGTGAATATCCAATATTATCACCAAACTCGTGTTTAGAAAGCAATTACAGATTTGGGAAGCAGACAATATCCTAAATATTACCAGTAATATTTATAGTGGAATTTATGCGGAAAATTCACATTTAAAAAATTTGAGAATGCTGAACACGTTTCGGCTCAAATCGCCTTCATCAGAGGAAGATAGAGACTCCATTTTGCTCTGACGAAGGCAAATTAAGCCGAAAATATCCCCCACCCCTCTAGCCGCGTCTGGACGGTCGGTATGGGATTAATATAGTACGGTTCAGATTCTATAATAACAATAATAATAATAATTTATTTGCTAGAAGGTACAATGGGTTGGTGAGATTACATAAGATTGGTATTTTTACATTCATGCAAAGCTAGTAACACACACAGCGTTTCGGACAGGTCCCGAAACGCAGGTTTAAATTAAATTTTTAAATTTTGCCCCGAGGGGCGAGTTTATTGAGCAGGACACCGGGAGCACAGCAGAACAGTCTGCCTCAAACAGCGCCAGTGAAACGGATGAATGCGTGGGTAAAGGAGTCACCTTTACTTCGTCAGGCCCAAGCAACAAGCAGCCACGCCAACACTCAGGACTCCGGCAGTGACAATGGAACGGTGAGTGAAGTGGTTACTGTGGCTCAGAAAGAGGGCCATAATGGTATGGTCAAGGAGGTGTGGGCTGAACTAAGAAAAGTTGGTGAGTTCCTCCGAAATCTTGGGCAGAGAATAGAGTCCATCGAGGCGAAATTAAACGTTCAGGTGAAGGTTAAGGAAAGTCACAAAACAGTGAAGGAAAGTCAGGAAATAGTGGTTGAGGACAATAATGCAACAATGAGTGATGAAATGAAGGAAAGTGAAGTGTGTGTAATTGATGGTAGTCGTAGTGAAAGGAAGAACTCTATAATTAAACATAAAATGAAGGAATCATTTGGGTCAATAATGGACGTCACGGGACTGAAAAAATCTCCTGAGAAACACAATGTTGCTTTTACCGGTGAAATTGGGAGGAGGTGGGAGATGTTACACAAGGTATGGCTATCATTTAGTGAACTTATTGGGGATGACTTAGAAAGTGAATTGATTAATAATGGATCGCTCTAGACTGAAATGTTGTCATGGAATGTTAATGGTTTAAGAAACAGGGTTACAGATGTTCATTGTTATGTATTCTGGATATAAGAATTTTGCACCAAGACTGTAATCTTTTCTTGAAATATCTGCATGTCTCTTGCAAATTGTCTATAAAGTATACCTAAGTCATAAAAGTATTTGTGTTGTGACGGTAAACGTTGGTAGTCGTGCAGTCTGTAATGCCAGTCACAAAATATTTAAAAAGAAAAAGAAAAAAGTTAAACTGCAAAAGGTGTATTCACAGTGAGATAAACTGTCTGTAGGATAAAGCAGAGGGAAAAAACATTTAAAAATACTTTAATTTGATAAAAATATGAATTTAAACAAATTACAAAAAATATCCAGGTTTGGCTTTAATACAAAATGTGCAAAACAAACAAGATGAATAATCAAATTTACGTTACGTTAAGGTACAAAATAAAATATGGTGCGGAATACTATGAGCTAGTCTGATTAAATCTTTTACCACACCGAGATGTGTCAACAGGTTTACTCAGCAAGAGCACTCAGGAGTAATCTGAATCTTGGAGAGTTGTCGTTGTTTCAGATTTAGATACTCAGAACAAAGTGTCCATGTAGCACGGGCTATGGTGAGCCCGTAAGGGTCTTGGAGAGCTTGGTAGCCCTATTTATACAGATTATCGGCCGGCCAGAGGGCGCTGGTGACTTCTTTAACTATGAACTGGCTGTTAAACTGCTTGTTACGGAGGGCGTGGCCTCCCAGCGACCCAGGTGCTGTTATGTACCTCTATTGGATACGTATATAATTAATAAATATGTGCTTATATATTATATCATTAATTACATGTGTTTATATATCATTAATTACATGTGTTTATATATTATAACATTACTTGTATGATTATATCATTACTTGTCTGTGCTGATATTGTAGTGGTGACCAGTGGGTGGATCCAGCCGTGGGAAACCGTTAGTATTTTTTGTGGTGATCAGGTTTCACGTGAGAAAGTTGTAGTTTATACTGATCAATTTGTGGCAAGACTATGGGAAACCGTTATTATTTGTCCACCGAGACGGCAATATTTGTGGGATATTACTTCCGCTATGTTGGGCAAATTGCCAGCAAAATTTCCTTTTTAATTTATAAATATCTAACTGTATTATTAATAACTACATTATTCTGTTTATGCATGTAAATTTGATCATTCTTTAAGTTAATTATTTACTGATTACATTATCCCATTATATGGCTCCATTAAACTAAAATTTTTATTAATTAAAAATTGTCAGTAAATATTTTGTGCGGAAGCGAAAACGGCCCCCCGCCGTGAGAAAGTATTTTTAGTATCTGTTGAGCGCACGAAGGATAAACATTTGGGGAGTTAAATGCTGTATATTACTTGTTCTGTTGTAGTATTAGTCTGGAGAGACATAATTTTATTTGTTGATTTATCTGTGATTGCCATATGTTGCTTGATATATAACTCTTATAGTTAACTGAATTATCTTTATAATATACCATTATTTTATATGTGTGATTCACTTAATCCTAAAGGGTGAATAATTTTAATTCTTGCCTGTACAAACCATGGGATTAGACTGGTGTCCCACCTTGAGATTGCAGCATCGGTAAAGGTCCCTAGACTACAATATTTTGTTGCTGTAAGGGACATGAGCACTAATGAACGGTTTGTAACAGGTGCGAGGTGGGGTGACGGGCCGTGGTGCAAGGGGGAGACTGGTAGACTGTCTAGACGTCTGGAAGTAGTAGTTGTTGTTGTTCTTGGCTGCAGTTCTTAAAATTACATAGACGTGAATGAGTAGAGTAGGCCGAATCTCTTACTAGAGATTTTACTGTGACAGTGTGTACGTCTGATACCATACTACTTGTGTAAAGGAGGTAATGTATATGTTTATTTCTCAGAATGTTTGGCAATATGTTTATTGTTTGTGATGTGTGTCTATATATGTATGAACACGTTGTACTGAACGGGGTGAGAATAGCTTGAGCTACCTCATCCCTTTGTGTGTATTTTACCTCAATAAACTTATTTCAATTTCAATTTCCATACCTATTTGGCGCACTAAAGACTGACACTTAGGCCTAAGCCTGTGTCAAAAAGCAGGACGAGTACATCTTGACCTGCTCCTCCTCCTCTGGCTGGAGGTATACTGGAAACGCAGGTAATTTATTTATGTATATATAAGAAGGTACATTGGGTTTGTGAAAGCACATAACGATAGTGTTCTGTAAACATCAGACTCATGTTGTTTACAAACTGTAACTCCAGACACCAAACAGAACGCCTTAAAAGAAACCAACGTCGGCTATGCCTTCACATGCCCACTTGGGGACTCTCAGCTCCAAAGATTTCAGTATATAGGCAAGACAACAACATCTCTTTGTAGGCGATTAACAATGAACGAATTAACAATGGTTGTGCAATCTCCTTACACAACCAGACCATCACCAGAGAAATCTTAACATTCTACCCACTTCAAGACCCCAAATCAACACAGAAGCAAGAAGATAAAACACACAATGTACCCATTGATTCGTGTCTTATCACCTCACCCCAAAAGATTAACAGAGTATGTAAAATTGTCTTTGAAATGTACCAATTGATTCATGTCCTATCACCTCACCCCAAAAACAAATATTAGCAATAACGGAGTATGTAAAATTGCCTTTGAAAATGTAAGAAGTATCTTGCAAAACGCTTTAAGGCGTCAAACCATTCGTTAAAGTGTAAAAATGAACTTCGGAGAGTTAATTTTTTAACTGCCCTCAGCAGTGAAGAAAAACATAAGAAATATTAAGAAGATTCGTGTTAGAATCATTAATCTTACCCTTTCGGTCATATTCAACAACATATGTTTACAAGAAAGACTTCTATCAAAATATACTATTATATATATATCAACCATATAGTCATATATAACATATATACTATTATATATATATTATATACGACTGATCAACCCCCGACGACACTCATGGATCCATTTGGGTACAGTTTTTCATCAAATTCTGCCGCATGCACGGGCCTCACTGAGTCTAACATGTGTGAGAAAGCTGCATGAACGCGCAAGCCATAGATCACTAAGAAACTCTGACCAGGCCAGGATTCGAACCCATGCCGTCTAGGATCACCCCTAAACGTGCCAGAATTTCATGAAAAACTGTACCCAAATGGATCCATGAGTGTCGTCGGGGGTTGATCAGTCAGGGAGCTTAGTTAATAAGTACCAGGACTGACCAATCCTTATAGACGGCCATTGGTGCGGTGGTCACGGTACTGTGTACGTGTGTCGTACTTAGTAGCCAAAACGCACTTCTCGGCCTACTATATGCAAGGCCCGATTTGCCTAATAGGCCGAGTGATTTTCTTTATTTTCAGAAAAAAAATAAACTGATTTTTTTTAACTTTTATCATTATATTATATAAAGAACATAATTTGCTGACTTAGTTATGTTAGTTTAGGTTAGGTTAAGATAGGGTAGATTAGGTTAGGTAGGGTTGGTTGGGTTCGGTCATATATCTGTTAGTTTTAACTCAATTTAAACAAAAATGAACTCATACATGATGAAATGGACAGATTTATCCTTTCATATGAAAAAATAAGAATATATAAATTCATGAAAACTTGACTTATTAGGCAAATCGAGCCTTGCATAGTAGGCCAAATAGTGCATTCTGGCTACTAGGTACATGTATATATGTATGTATATATGTATATATATATATATATATATATATATATATATATATATATATATATATATATATATATATATATATATATGTCGTACCTAGTAGCCAGAACTCACTCACTTCTCAGCCTACTATGCAAGGCCCGATTTGCCTAATAGGCCAAGTTTTCATGAAGTAATTGTTTTTCAACTACCTAACCTACCTAACCTAACCTAACCTAACTTTTTTGGCTACCTGACCTAACCTAACCTATAAAGATAAGTTAGGTAGGTTAGGTAGGGTTGGTTAGGTTCGGTCATATATCTACGTTATTTTAACTGCAATAAAAAAAATTGACCTCATACATAATGAAATGGGTAGCTTTATCATTTCATAAGAAAAAGTTAGAGAAAATATATTAATTCAGGAAAACTTGGCTTATTAGGCAAATCTGGCCTTGCATAGTAGGCCAAAAAGTGAGTTCTGGCTACTAGGTACGACATATATATATATATATATATATATATATATATATATATATATATATATATATATATATATATATATATATATATATCTGCATTTGGGTGAGGTGACATGTTACAATGGTTTGGGGTGAGGTGAGAACAAACACAGAACACGAAACAATGGGTATAAGCTAAAGGGAAGAATAGATCTGTAACTGCAGAAGGCCTATTGGCCCATATTTCTTGATGTTTCTATATTGGAGCGGAGTCTTGAATTGGGTAGAATATAGTTGTGCGTTAATTGGCTGTTGATTGCTGGTGTAGACTTCTTGATGTGTAGTGCCTCGCAGATGTCAAGCCGCCTGTTGTCGCTGTATCTGTACACAGAAATCATTGATAGATACAGCGACAACAGGCGGCTTGACATCTGCGAGGCACTTCACATCAAGAAGTCAACACCAGCAATCAACAGCCAATTAACGCACAACTATATTCTACCCACTTCAAGACTCCGCTCCAATATAGAAACATCAAGAAATATGGGCCAATAGGCCTTCTGCAGTTACAGATCTATTCTTCCCTTTAGCTTATACCCATTGTTTCGTGTTCTGTGTTTGTTCTCACCTCACCCCAAACCATATATATATATATATATATATATATATATATATATATATATATATATATATATATATATATATATATATAATTATGTGTGTGTGTGTGTGTGTGTGTGTGTGTGTGTGTGTGTAAATCATGAAGAAATTTACACATGATGAATGATGTGACAATGTATACACAAAGGAATAATGAAACAAGATATTACTTGCATATACTCAATGAAGCACAATTCTTGAATACATAGACAGAAAAAGGTGACTTTGTGATGTGAAAAACAAAGTTTTTGTAATATTGGCTACTAAACATTAGAACAAGACGAAAATAAGCTGTAAAGATTGTAATACATTCTATGTTAGTCAAACATCCAAAGATCTGAAATTTCGAATTGTGTAGCATAAATTAATATTCTGTAATAAATGGCTAAATATCTAATGCTGTATTCATTAATTTCTCAGAAAATTCTCACCAAATTAATTGGGATAGGTTTTCTTCATTAACAAAATGTGAAAAATCATTTTTAATAGAAACATTATTGAATATGCTTTAATATAAATTACAGAGCCATAAAACATGAGTATTAATAATGACTTTTACAATTTGCCTCCATTTCTAATCGATAAACTAAAAGATCTCAGTAAGATGATTAATAGCTATCCCATTAGCGATAAGACTTCCAGGAACTCGCATATATTTGCCATTAGACCTGCCTTTTTCTTCTGTTTTTATGTTCAACAGCCAATATTATGAAGACATTCGCACAAAGAAATCAAATTAATGTGATTTATCAGTGAGGAAATCAGTGAGGAGGATTCGACCCTTTATCCCGAGTACTCTCAAGCATATTCCTTAAGCCAACGAACAACGATCTATACTATAAATAATGTGACCTGGGATTCAACTGAATCCACAAGGGGTCCCGAGGCCTCAATCTGACACCGGAGTGGACGCGGGTAATGTGTAAAACCTTGATTTGGTATCTGATCGATGCCTCAGGACCCCTTGTGGATTTACATTATTTACAGCACAGATCTTGGTTCAGTGGTTTAAGGCTTGTGCTGGGGCATACCCAGAGTGCAGATTCAAATCTTCCAATATGGCTCAAACTGATTTTTTCCTTTTCTTAAGACTTTTTTTTATCTCACAATGTCACCTTTTTCCTGCCTATATATTCAAGTATTGTATTTCATATATTATACTTTTTAGATGTGTTGATTAACACGGAAGCGCTTATGTAATTTTACCCGAAACGCTGTGCGTTAGTGGCTTTGCAAGAACACAAATGTTATGAACTCTCTCTCACCCCAATGTTCCTTCTTGTATATAAATAAATAAATAAATTTCTTGTTTCATTTGTCCTTCTTGGTTATACGTTGTCATCTACATTACACATCACTTTAGGCTTATATCACGGTCTCCACCAGGCTGAACTACTGACTCTCCCGAGGCTGCAACCCCACAACAGTTGCCTAACTCTGGGGTACCTATTAACTGCTAGATGAACAAAAGCATTAAAAGAAAGGAAACGTACCCAACCATTTATGTCCTGTCTAGGATCCTCGATTGTGAGTTGAGAACATAGACCATTGTACTTAACTAAATAACAGTCAGTGTAGTTGACATACCTGTCTAAATTTACCGCGCGACAAGAAAGTCATTATCAAAACAAGGCACCAAACCGACGAGAACCGCGAAACAAGCACTTCATCAATATAGTTGACATACCTGTCGATGTTGGGAGTGTTAATAGTGGTGTTGCCATAGCATCCAAGGTCCCCGATACCCAGATCGTCTGCCACCAGCACCACAATGTTGGGAAGGCTCTGATGGCGAGTCTCTTGCTGCTCTTTTACGGGTTCTTCCTGTTGCTGATGGTACTGTAGTAGTAGTCCACAGCCACCAGAGGCTATCACGCCAACCACCACCACCACCACCACAGCCCACGACCCGACATTCAGCTCTACCATTTTGCTGTGACGGCAGATAATATACCTGACTTACCAGGAGACAACTAACTCTAGTGGCCTTGACGAGGACAGGACGCCGGCGGTTTGTCGAAGATCCCTCCACTTCAGTCTTGGATCTTGGATCCAACAGGCAAGTGGATCCCCCTCCACTTGGATCTCTTCCAGGTACATTTTAAAACTCAACACAGTTTTTGCAGTTACGGCTTCGGCGGGTAGGCGGTTTCATGGGTTTATAACCCTGTGAGTGTGATGTGTGATTATAGGGAGGGAGGGAATTATCAGGAGAAAGCGCCAAAGCCCCCTGATAATTTCCCTCCCTCCCTATAATCACACATCGCACCCACAGGGTGTGAAAAAGCATGTTTTCAGTCCTAGATTGTGGCTTGTTGAGCTTGAAACCTTTGCTCTTTGTTTGTGGAGCAGCGGTTTAAATTGAAAAACTTAAATTTTTAAATCCAACTTAAAAAGATCATCAGGGTAAATAGGGGGTCCTTTGACAAGCCGCCGGCTTCCTGTCCTCCTCGAGGCCACTAGTGTTAGCGGCCCTCAGGTAAGTTCAATGAACACCACACCTTCACTTCTAAATCTTAGATTTTTGTCAGTGTAAATAAATAAATAAATAAATATGTTTATTCGGGAAAGGTACATACATAGAGAGATTTTACATAAGTGGATCGATTTATAGATAGAGCTAGTACATACAATGCAGTGTATGTAGTGTAGTGTAAATGTAGTGTAAAAGTGTAAAATGTAGTGTAAATATGCACCACTTTAAACTAATTTACAAAGATATACATACCCCTGTTGTTGACTATCACTTATCTACGTATTTCGGGCAATAATACTGAATGTTATCATAAAGCGGAGACTAACGCATTCACTACACAACGCTGTGGAAAACTGAGAATCTGCTCAAGCTTACACAGGTATAAGAGGCTTCCTAGCTGCTTACGTCATAATCTGAGACCACTTCGTATAGCAGATTTATCCTAGTAGATACGACTACCGCGGTGGTCGTACATCTCGAACAGTCTTCCTATTAACAAACAAATATTTTGTAATATTCTTTGAATATTTAATAATGAAGTTAGAATTAGCAGATGAGGTTTGTTTAGGATCAGGGAAAGTGTCTCGCCTCTTTTCATATATTTACTCTTCTAGTTGAAGTACGTTTATTGAGATATTAAGATACATCTCATATACACCCGGTAGATCCATCAAGCAGATCTACATCCACCGTAGTGCACTTATTAGTTCAGGAGCTTAGGCTATTCTGTTGAAGAAGTGGAAATAAATATGAGATTAATTTTTCATGTTTTTCATTGATTTAAGCTAACAATAAAAGTCTCCAGATATCCTGAGACAATTCTATATTAAAATGAATTTTCATTGATTTTGATTTATTTTCATTTTCATTTAATTATTTTGTGTGACATTGCATTGGAATTGAGCTGTGTTGTTTACCATACCGTTCATTTCCTGAGTAAAGTTTATTTTTTAATTTTTTTCATTTCGTTTTTTTTTTTAACTTTTCTTATATTTCTGTGATTCGAACATCAGATCATTTGGAATGCATCGGACGAGGGAGNTTTATGAACCTCGTGTAATAGCAAATAAAATAAAACTTGTTTGATGAGGGTCATTTTTCTTGTCCTTCATAGATGACGTTTTGCGAATGGGATACATAAAAAAGACAACTTTATTTGTATAGAGCAGCAGATGGATATAAAAAGGTGCTAGGAAATTGGTAAAATAACTAAGAAATGGGAAATTAAATCTGAAAGCGATATGAGAAATATGCAATACCTAGAGCACCAGCAAATGTGTACTTGAAAGGTTAAGGAGGGAATACTCTGCCCTCGTCTACACCTGAGAAGCGACAACAGTGGAAACCTAATTATAACTAAACTAGCAAGGGGACGAAATGTAATTTATAAGTATTTTCCTGCGTTGCCCCTCCAATGCGATCTTTAAGAGGAAGACGCTAGGAAGTGTAAAATCTTATTGTTACAAGTCAATAACAAAAAGACGGCACCAGGCCGGGAAGACTGTGCAGCACC
This sequence comes from Procambarus virginalis, assembly GCA_020271785.1. NCBI lineage: Eukaryota > Metazoa > Arthropoda > Malacostraca > Decapoda > Cambaridae > Procambarus > Procambarus virginalis. The sequence continues at coordinate 10,893,439 of WNGS01000543.1, read as the reverse complement.
CTCTGTCTCGAAGGATGTTCAAAAGGCGCTAAATATCACTTAGGATGCCAATACGAGAACAAAAAGTACACAAGGCGAGCGACATCAAAGATATCGAATTAACCGAGGATTCTATCGAGGGCCAAGTGAACCGGAGGGACATTAGTAAAAGAAAGATCATGAAAATCGAGACAATCTATCAGACTAAGTAGGTTAATGCAGTTCCAACAATAAGGAGCATGAATGTGTAGCATTAAAATACCCACCTGTTCAAGTACGTTTATTGAGACAAATACATCTCAAAGGGATAGAGCAGCTCAGGCTATTTCAACCCCCCCCCCCTTCCCGCACGCGACGGATATGCAACCTAGCCAGAGCCGTTTCCCACCATCTGTTAGTGCGACAAGAGTTGGTAGGTAGAGTGCGCGCACCGCGCACCTGGTGGTGGTGGTGACTTGTACCTTTGACGTCCAGATTTGTGGGTTGGGCGTCTATCCTAAACATTTGCAAGCATTCATGTAGCCCTCAAGTCACGCCAAGACGGTTGTATTATAGCCTGGTTAGTAGGACAAGGATTCCATAATTTTAAGGACAGAGTTCGAATTTACAATAATCCAAGTGAATAAAATTTATTACCCACGCTATTCTCGATAGCAATTTTAGCATCTTGTGTGCATGTGTGTGAAAATAAATATATGTAGAAGACACGATAAAAGGTCCAGGAGCTAACAGTTCGATCCTGCAGGCACAAATAGTAATAATAATAATGAATACACATACATGAGTATGAGTTACAAGGAAAGAATAAACTACTGTAAAAATAACCCATCCACCTGTTTAGATAGTATTATTGTAATCGTCAATAGTCAGAATTCGTACGTTCTTAGGTCTTAGATAGTAGTATACTGACTAATAAGGAATTATTTTAAAATAAACCAAGCTAAAACACAAACTTTAATATTCCTAGGCCTAGTATAGCACACATATGTACTATATTAGGCCTGAGATATAGTGTATTAGGCCTAGGGAGGTTAGTTAATTTGTCAAAGCAACACAAGTAAAAATAATTAGTTTCCGGTTCATCCAACTCAATAGTTCAGATTTCCGCGTTCTAATTTCCTTGTACGTCGGTATACATACCATGGTCCTCATGGTTACTATACATACTACCAAAGGAGGATGGGCTGGTAAAGAATATATACACACGATAAAATATAAATTACTGAAGAGGACAGGCAGAGTAAACAGGGGTTGACTATACGCATTATGCGCCCGTCTCCTTCCCGCCAAGCGACGCTCCGCCAAATGTTTACCTCGCTTTAAAATGGGCGAGAGGCTACGAGCTCGACTTAACAATGTTGGTGTGTATATTTACATTGTCTTTTAATGTTCATATACCAATTTTTTTTAAGAATTTAGCTGATTTTTGTTTATTAGTGTAAATGTAATTACCTTAGTTACTATCACCAAGATCTGCACCGGTGGCGGCTCCAGGCCGGCTCACGCCGGATCCCTTCAGCGCCTTTGTTTATTAGTTTAAATGTAATTACGCAATAATCCATTTTGCTCAAGTTTCCTGTATCCTCGCGACTTTTGAGGACGTGGTTGGAACAAGCACGACCACACATATGAACTGACTATTTTATACAAATGTAACTCTACGTTACCGAGTGGCAAGGAAGTGGAAAATGTGTAGAAGTAACAGTCCAAAGGGCTTGGGAATCAGTACACCCGTTGAATATCGAGAGGCAGTAATAAAAACACTGAAAGCTCCTCAAAGAACAGCTGTTGGAGAACAACTTGGTGAACACACACTAAAGAAGACCACCGCCCTCCTTCGAGAAAAATTAGGATAAAGACTGCTACATACTAATTCACTGAATTATATATATATTATATATATATATATATATATATATATAATATATATATATATATATATATATATATGGGGAAACCATCTCTGGCTGGATGAATGGGACCATATTCTCGTGGCAAAGCGCACACACACACACACACACCTTACACCACAAAACACACAAGTTATGAAGCCTCCTGGAAACACACAGATGTCACCTTCCCACACCGCCGTCAGCGTGCCATCAGAGAGGCAGCAGCCTCATCATCATCATCATAGTCCCAGCTGTAGCAAGACACACACACACACACAGGAAGCTGTCACCAAGGTTATTGGTCGGACTAATCATATCCTACCACGCCTGATGTAACCAAATGCCACAACTGCCCCCATCCCCACCCCCACACACATACACAAACTGTGACCCCGACAGACCATTTGTTTTCCAGGATAAAACTGGTGCCAGCCAGACACGCGCGGTATTATCAAATAAAACAATTCTTGCCACTCGAAAAATAGATTTTTTTAGATATGACATTTGAGAATTGTGATAAAAATGGCATTTGAAAAAAACTGAATTAAAACATTAAATAATATTTTACGCACTTGGTCATAATCTAATATTTTTATAGTGTGTGAAAGAACAGATTATCCAGTTGGTCCAGTATTTGTTATGGACTTACTAGCAGCCACACCAGCACTCTTTTTGACCTACTAGCAGCCACACTAACACTAACCTTGGACCAACTAGCACCCACACCAGCACTCTTTTTGACCAACTAGCAACCACACTAACACTAACCTTGGACCAACTAGCACCCACACTAACACCAACCTTGGACCAACTAGCAGCCACACTAACACCAACCTTGGACCAACTAGCAGCCACACCAGCACTAACCTTGGACCAACTAGCACCCACACCAGCACTAACCTTGGACCAACTAGCAGGCACACTAACACCAACCTTGGACCAACTAGCAGCCACACTAACACTAACCTTGGACCAACTAGCAGCCACACCAGCACTAACCTTGGACCAACTAGCACCCACACCAGCACTAACCTTGGACCAACTAGCAGGCACACTAACACCAACCTTGGACCAACTAGCAGCCACACTAACACTAACCTTGGACCAACTAGCACCCACACCAGCACTAACCTTGGACCAACTAGCAGGCACACTAGCACTAACCTTGGACCAACTAGCAGGCACACTAGCACTAACCTTGGACCAACTAGCAGGCACACTAGCACTAACCTTGGACCAACTAGCAGGCACACTAGCACTAACCTTGGACCAACTAGCAGGCACACTAGCACTAACCTTGGACCAACTAGCAGCCACACTAACACCAACCTTGGACCAACTAGCAGCCACACCAGCACTAACCTTGGACCAACTAGCAGCCACACTAGCACTAACCTTGGACCAACTAGCAGCCACACCAGCACTAACCTTGGACCAACTAGCAGACACACTAGCACTAACCTTGGACCAACTAGCACCCACACCAGCACTAACCTTGGACCAACTAGCAGCCACACCAGCACTAACCTTGGACCAACTAGCAGCCACACCAGCACTAACCTTGGACCAACTAGCACCCACACCAGCACTAACCTTGGACCAACTAGCAGCCACACTAGCACTAACCTTGGACCAACTAGCAGCCACACCAGCACTAACCTTGGACCAACTAGCACCCACACTAGCACTAACCTTGGACCAACTAGCAGCCACACCAGCACTAACCTTGGACCAACTAGCACCCACACCAGCACTAACCTTGGACCAACTAGCAGCCACACTAGCACTAACCTTGGACCAACTAGCAGCCACACCAGCACTAACCTTGGACCAACTAGCAGCCACACTAGCACTAACCTTGGACCAACTAGCACCCACACCAGCACTAACCTTGGACCAACTAGCACCCACACTAACACTAACCTTGGACCAACTAGCACCCACACCAGCACTAACCTTGGACCAACTAGCACCCACACTAGCACTAACCTTGGACCAACTAGCAGCCACACCAGCACTAACCTTGGACCAACTAGCACCCACACTAGCACTAACCTGGACCAACTAGCACCCACACTAGCACTAACCTTGGACCAACTAGCACCCACACCAGCACTAACCTTGGACCAACTAGCACCCACACTAGCACTAACCTTGGACCAACTAGCACCCACACCAGCACTAACCTGGACCAACTAGCACCCACACTAACACCAACCTTGGACCAACTAGCAGCCACACTAACACCAACCTTGGACCAACTAGCAGCCACACTAACACCAACCTTGGACCAACTAGCAGCCACACTAACACCAACCTTGGACCAACTAGCAGCCACACTAACACTAACCTTGGACCAACTAGCAGCCACACTAACACCAACCTTGGACCAACTAGCAGCCACACTAACACCAACCTTGGACCAACTAGCAGCCACACTAACACCAACCTTGGACCAACTAGCACCCACACTAACACTAACCTTGGACCAACTAGCACCCACACCAGCACTAACCTTGGACCAACTAGCACCCACACTAACACCAACCTTGGACCAACTAGCAGCCACACCAGCACTAACCTTGGACCAACTAGCACCCACACTAACACTAACCTTGGACCAACTAGCACCCACACTAGCACTAACCTTGGACCAACTAGCACCCACACTAACACCAACCTTGGACCAACTAGCACCCACACCAGCACTAACCTTGGACCAACTAGCACCCACACTAGCACTAACCTTGGACCAACTAGCACCCACACCAGCACTAACCTTGGACCAACTAGCACCCACACTAACACCAACCTTGGACCAACTAGCACCCACACTAACACTAACCTTGGACCAACTAGCACCCACACTAACACCAACCTTGGACCAACTAGTTGACCACCCAACAGCCCTCTTACCCCACACTTCTCATCTGATACAGAGGTGTTCGCTCCTCAAGGTACAGCCTTCAGACCTGTGGTAAATAGATCATTCCTTTCTAAGATACAATATCCTAAGTATTTACACCAGAATCACTAGGAATCAGAGGCTTTACTGCTCAGTGAACAGCTTACCTTGACCCGAAGGCAAGAGGTGAATATGTTGCACTGTGTTTAGAGTACTTGTCTTGCAACAACCCCCCCCCCCCAAAAAAAAAAATTGGACCGATCTTCAACTCTTAGGTTTAGTATTTACAGTTGTCGGTCGTCTAATGTAATAATTCACTTTTTCCTTGCCATATCTGATTTTAAAACTGTGAATCGAGCCTTCTTCTTGAAGTTATCTTGAGATGATTTCGGGGCTTAGCGTCTCCGAGGCGTCGACCAGGCCTCCCTTTTGTTACACATCCCCAGGAAGCAGTCCGTAGCAGCTGTCTAACTCCCAGGTACCTATTTACTGCTAGGTAACAGGGGCATCAGGGTGAAAGAAACATTTTGCCCGTTTGTCTCCGCCTCCACCGGGGATCGAACCCGGAAGCTCAGGACTACGAATCCGAAGCGCTGTCCACTCAGCTGTCAGGCGCTACAGCCTCTAGTATTTTTCTTTTCGAGTTGTTTCCGCCGGGTCGGCCGAGCGGACAGCACGCGGGACTTGTGATCCTGTGGTCCTGGGTTCGATCCCAGGCGCCGGCGAGAAACAATGGGCAGAGTTTCTTTCACTCTATACCCCTGTTACCTAGCAGTAAAATAGGTACCTGGGTGTTAGTCAGCCGTCACGGGCTGCTCCTGGGGGGTGGAGGCCTGGTCGAAGACCGGGCCGCGGGGACACTAAAGCCCCGAAATCATCTCAAGATCTCAAGATAACCGGCTTAAGAGGGTCTTGCTGTGTAAGAATTGTTCTTTCACATAGACTAACCTACATTATGTCGAAAAGCAAATACCTTGAACATCAGGACAGTCTATAAGGAACTATATAAATTATTCAATGAAATCGCAATAAAACGTTTAAGGAACCCTTATCATTTGTTCAATACGACTATTGTTACACAAATAAAACACGTCTATTGTAGGCTTATTATGTTATCGTGCCGAAATGTTATCACAACTCCCCCCAAAAAAAATGAATTAAACTATTAAGCATTTGCCTGCTAAAGCACAGTAGTGTTCAACTTTAAATAAAAATACAACTGGATAAAATTATTCGGTATAGAGGACCCTTCACACACACAAGCCAAGGTGTCACTTGTTTTTTTTCAGTGAATGCAAAAAAAAAAAAATAATAATAATAATAATAATAATGTGTATATTGTAGTTAGCCCCGTTACTTTTGAAAAAATTCGTTTTCTTTCGCGTTATTCATCTATAAAAAGCACTATCAAAATCCTCGGAGCACCGCTCCTGTGCCAGGTAAGTCCACTACGGGCTCACCATAGCCCGTGCTACTTGGAACTTGTTCGGAATAACTGATCTATAACAACAACAACAACAACAACCTCAAGAGACTTAAGTTAAGTTCAGAGGAGTCGATAGTTTCAACTGTTGCCGCTTGGAGCACCACGGGTTTATCATTATTATTTAAGTACACTAAAAATTCAAAATTTCCATATAATTTTCATAGAGATGTTTTTCACCCATAGGGTTATTAACCCATGGAACCGCCTACTCGCCGAAGCCGTAACTGCCAAAACTGTGTTGAGTTTTAAAATATATATAGAAAAGATCATAAAGGCAAATTGTGGGACGACCTTCGACAAGCCGCCGGCTTCCTGATATCGTCGAGACCACTAGGGTTAGTTGCCCCTCAGGTAATCAGGTAACTATTATGGGTGCTAGTGACGACCAGAATGTAATTTTCATACCAACAATGGTATACATTCTTGTTTAAAAAAAATAAAGAAAGTGATCTATAGTTCCGGAGAAAGAAAGGGAATTGTGTGGCGTAAAGTGCCAAGCCACAACGACTGTATAGCACAACAAATAAAGAAAATAAAGACTGAATGTTAATTAAATTTTATATTTAATTCTCGTTATGGGCTTCAACAATTATAATTCATCTCGTAGTAATATAAATTGTAATTCCTCAACAACTTGGTAAGCATTTTCCAGTGGCCATAAGAAAGTGAAAGGACGACGACGTTTCGGTCCGTCCTGGACCATTCTCAAGTCGATTGTGAGAATGGTCCAGGACGGACTGAAACGTCGTCATCCCTTCAATTTCTAGTGTGTGGTTTGGTCAACATATTTCAGCCACGTTATTATGACTCCTCGTCTGCCTATGAAATACACTTTTGGCTGTGGTGCTATATGGTCTAGCCTGGGTTTTGATAAACTGGGATGACCTGCTCTCTATTATGCCGCACTGGTGCGGGATACATTACAAGGGCCAACATTGTATTCTGAGCACTCCGTGAGAAATATCACCAAACAATAAATGTAAATCCAACGCAGTCGGGTCGCACAAACAATAACGGTTGTATTTCTTACATGCAGAAATTACTCTCTGGTGCCTACACAATACAAGCAGCATGCTGGTGCATGATACTTCAAGTGGAAAATATTGGAAATATAAATTGCGCGATGGAACTTCAATGTTGACTTAATGGAGATTGCCCGTCGACTAATTTAAAGAAGTCTTAATAATGCGCAATTAAAAAGTTAGTTCTCTCAAGATTGAGCCTCTCTTCCCTTCTACATCTCCATTTACCTCCTCCACCCTTCCACTTCATTACCTCCCCTCCCCGTTTTCATCATCTTCCTCTCCCCTCTGAACAAACTCTTGCACCTTCTCTCCTGTGAGTTATTCTCAGCCGATTATCGTCTCTATTCTATGCCCCTTTATCCAGACCATTAACAATATTACAATAGGGTTGTACAACTCTGATAGGACATACCACATAGCTTTGTAGTCAGATCACTTGTTATGTAAACAATATGAAGATGTTTATATAGCTGCCTTGCTCTACTAGATTTGAAAGTCTTTTTTTTTCAGCACAGACAAAAATACGATACTGATAGCCCATCTGTTTCTAAGCACTTATAGGGGTGTACAGCCTACAAACCCACACACACACACACAGTTGCCTAGCTCCCGGGTACCTATTTACTCCTAGGTGAACAGAGCCATTAGGTGAAAGGAAACGTGCCCAACCATCTCTGTCCCTCCCGGTGACTCGAACCTGGGATCCCCACTTGTGAGTAGAGAACGTAGCCACTGTTAAAAAGGCCCGAGTAAGATTGTAATCACAAATACCAGCTGATGTAATTCATATTTAAATAGTGACAGGTTAGAATTTTGACCAGAAATTCTTCAACGGTCGAATTACGAAAAGCCAAACAACTTTTATATTATATGGAAGTTGTATATATTTTTTAATGTACACAATTTTCTCTATAAACAGATTACCGGAGTTTGAAATATATCAAATGTCCAAATTCTGATTTGCTCATCCATCACTTGGCGAGATGGTTTTCTGAACACAGCTGTTCCAACCTGCGGCTGATTGAAAATATTCGGTTTAACAGCAACCAACTGTTTGAAAGTGAGATTGAATAATGAGCAGGATATAAAAAATACTATTTACAACGTATCGCTAATGCTATTCACATAAAAATATACGTCTATACATTTAACCAGGTTTATAACACGTAATCATGAAACTCTAGAACAATAAATTAACACTGATGACTTTACGAAACAATAATGTTTAAAAAGAAAACATGTTAAAAGTAAATGTTAAATTCAATGCATTAAAACAATATAAAAATTAGTAAATGCCGTACAGGTAACATATTGACGGCTTGTCTATACATACGTAACGGCAGATGATGTGTGAATTATATTATTATATTTTGTGTCTGGTAATGCACTATAGAATCACTGTTACATTGTACAATTTTGAGCATGAGCGCATGTTCAATATCAACACAAATTGGTTTTGATATTGGTTTGCTCAGCAATAACCATGTATTATTTTTTTTCTCAACATTTAGGCTTGAGGCCAGGCTTGGTGCCACTTAAGTTATTGTTTTGTTTTCTTTAGAATACGATCCACCAATCGCTTTAAAACCAGCTACCCAGTTACTGCTGGGTACAGAGGAGTGAACAGTAAAAAAAAAATGCCCAGTCAACCCACCCCGAACAGGATTAATTAATACGGGTGTCCGTTCTCTCTTGCGAAGAGAGCAGATGAGCACTAACCACTATACCACACGGCGCTGTGGTATAGTGGTCTAAAGTGATCTAAATGATAGACCCGCGTCCTACTCTCATTGATATGTTACAATTTAGAGTCCTTTATTAGTCTATTGAGAAGGGAGCCTCATTTAAATTGGCCGCCGGCGAGCACAAGACGACAGCGCCGCCCCGGACAGCGCGCCTCCGTCAGAAGACAGCGCTGTGCCTCTAAGAGATAGCGCTGTGCCTCTAAGAGATGACAAGTAGCTGTACTGAGCACCCTTGCCCTCAACTGCGGATCTCTGGTGCCCTTTTTATCTTCTCGGTAGAACTGAACCTCGCCCATCTTGTTTGTCTAATCCTGAAGCCAAGATTTGCTTCGAATAAGATCCCTGAAACGTAATTCCCTCGCATCCACGGAAGGAGGGTGGCCAAGACTGTTATCGTTACCCATTGTGTAACAAGCTATTTTTGAACTGAAAGTCCCAACGTTTATATACAATATCAACACACAAAAGGCTCTGTAACGAAGTGGTCTCTACCAAAATGTTTGAGACTATCAATGCTCCAAGTGGACACAATATACATACCAACAGCGAATCAACGTTGATTTAACCTAGATTCAACGTCTAACTAACGTCACTCGCGGAAATTGTGCCCACTGCACGGGCCGTAGAATGGCAAGTCCCACTGCACGAGCCGTGGTATGGCAAGTCCCACTGCACGGGCCGTGGTATGACAAGTCCATTTTCGTGCTAACAAATGTTTACCAACTTGAAAAACGAAGAGACGAGAGAAGAAAAATAAAGTATTCTCACAAATTATACTTACGTAATTAACCATGAAATTGATTATTCTCACAAGCACATTTCTGTGGTTCACTAAGTTTCACAAAAATATGTAGAGGTACGCCAGGTACCTCTATAGTGCAGCCGCCCCTGTAGGTAATGGGGGTGGTGTAGCCGCCCCTGTAGGTAATGGGGGTGGTGTCGCCGCCCCTGTAGGTAATGGGGGTGGTGTAGCCGCCCCTGTAGGTAATGGGGGTGGTGCCGCCGCCCCTGTAGGTAATGGGGGTGGTGTAGCCGCCCCTGTAGGTAATGGGGGTGCTGCCGCCCCTGTAGGTAATGGGGTGCTGCCGCCGCCCCTGTAGGTAATGGGGGTGGTGCCGCCGCCCCTGTAGGTAATGGGGGTGGTGTCGCCGCCCCTGTAGGTAATGGGGGTGGTGCCGCCGCCCCTGTAAGTAATGGGGAATGGTGCCACTCCTGTAAGTAATGGGGAATGGTGCCGCTCCTGTAGGTAATGGGGGAATGGTGCCGCCGCCCCTGTAGGTAATGGGTGTGGAACCAGAGACAATCAGGAAGGACTCCTCACCTTGCTCATGGGACGAACTCCAGGACCTCCTGCACGGCTCTGCGCTTCTTAGGGAAACGGGCGAGGTCCTAACTTCCAGCCAAATACGGCAGAGGAATGTATTATAAGATACACACACACACACATGAGAACTTTGGCGTATGTGGGGAGACAGGTGTGTGGCGGCGTGTGTGGGGAGGCAGGTGTGGCGACACACTCCCCGCCACCTCTGTCCTCTGACTGAGCTCGTCACATCAGCTGTTGGACCCAAACAAGCATTCACCCATTTCAACATCGCGTATTCAAAATTGGTATCTTCTCAAATATACTTTAATATTATTATATATTATATATATTAGCATGTGTTAAAGAGTTCAGTTAGATGTAATTAGGTTAGGTTGGTATTTGTGGTACGAAGATGGGTTACCTCATCAACAAACGCCAAAATGGCCGATAATCCAGCCACCAAACCCCGTGTTTATGAATGAAAAACCACTTCTCTCGCGACTTATAACTAATGACGTATATATTTTTTCTCGAGCAGTGCTTCGTTCACTTCCTCTGTCCGAATCACACATTCAAAATTAAAAAAAAAAAATAAAATACCAATAATGGCTAACAGAATCTAACCCACCTGACCTAATCTAAATTAGGTCTAACTATTCAGGATATTCCAGTATAAAATAATATTACATTATATTTAAGAACATACAAATTTTCAATACGCAGCACGCTAAAATTAATAAATGCGCCTGGAGAAGGGGGGGGGGGCACTGCCGCCGCATTAAGGACCCTAGCCTGGGGACAATTTGCCGGCACAAACAGGAGGTAGCAGCCTTACGCCAACCCATCCTCCTGTTTATATAGTAGCTTTTGTAACTATGCACACCATAGTATAAAGATTGCCGTTCTAAGCAATTAGATAGTAGAATTTTGTACTATTCACTTTATAGTCGGAAAAAAAGCTAAGAAACATACTTAAATGTTCCTAGGCCTAGTAAATCACACATATGTACTATATTAGGCCTCAGATATCGTGTATTAAGCCTAGGAAGGCTAGGTTAGGTTAGGTTAGGTTAGGTTAGGTTAGGTTAAGTTAGGTTAGGCTAGGCTAGGTTAGGTTAGTTTAGTTCGTCTTTGCAACATAAGTAGAAAATAGTATTCCCCTTTGTTCAACTCAATAGTGCCAATTTCTACTTTCTAATTTCGTTGTACGTCGGTATATATATACTATGGTCCTCATCATTACTATAAGTACGACCAAAACAGGAGGATGGGCTGCTTAATTGCAGGCAGGCAGTAAATGGATTCCCACTACAAATGAATGTTAGTGATGGCAAAGTAATGCAAAACACATGGAAACTCTGGATTTACTAAAAAGAAAGGAACATAGGGGTTAGATCACTTCTGTTTCTAGCACGAATTTTCTCTATTTATATATATACTTCATTGAGAAGGAAGTTAAAAAATGTACTTCAAAGTTCATTCAGCAATTTTATTGGGTAACTAAATTACGCATTTAGTTGAAGCTCTGAAAACTTGAGAGGCAGAGGAAGAGAAGCCGCACACCACTGTACATAACCTTCAGGCAGAGGAGAGGCTGTAAACTGAGGCAGCGACAACAGCACCAACATAGACATAAATGCAAAGACGTAACTCCTCAAAAAATATTGGGGGAAACTTCGACAAGCCGCCGGCTTCCTTATCCCGTCGAGGCCATAGAGATGGGTAGCCTTCGGTTAAATACAAGCCTAGCGTGGTTTTTTTTTTCCACCATTCCACAAAATATTTATGTATAGACTCACATTCAGCATCAAGAGCAGCGGCCCACACATACTTAATTTTTAAGTACATTGCTGTAATGGTATTTTAGTTTGTTTAATATATTTTCTAAAAGCTTTATTTTATTCATTGACAAGCTCTGCCATAAATTATTTGCATACGGTATGCAATAAATTTAGTATTTAAAATTATTTGGTATATTAAAATCAAATTCACCTTGCTCATTATTATCGTTTCTCGTCATTAAAATATAATTATATTTTAACCCATCTTTGGCACTTTTCCATATTACTCGATTCACGTTTTACCATTCGATGAAATTGTTCTTGTTCACCCCAGAGTAAATACTCTAAGTCAGCTAACACTTCATAGCAAAATATATGCATAATAATAACATTATTTAGTTTGTTTTCATATACAATTGTAAATGCATATGGTCTTACCGTAATAAATAAATTTGGGTACATTTACAGTGCCCAGAAAATGTTATATCTTAATAAAAATCTAACCTAACCTAATCTATCCCAATCAACTTTGACATTTTTAATCTAACAATAATATACAACATTCATCCTCTTACTCTTGAGCAATTTTAGGACTTGCTGAGATTTCTAACCCGTGTTAGAAATCGTGCATTATTGTGCTCTATTTCTAGAGTACAATAATGCTCTGTTGACATTTAACCTAATTCTGAAGGCAACCTTTCCGAAATAACGATATCTGAAGTTATTTACATTTTCCTCGAAGCCTCGTGGCTGGATTGTGCATATTCTTAAATTCTTAGACATGTCATATAAAGTGATAACGCCACGGACTCTAGCCTATATCCTTAAACACAGTAAAGCGTATAAAATATGAGCGGTAAGGGGCTTTCCCTTAAGACAAGCAAGTCTAGGGCCATCGGAAGGGCTGGAGCCAGGGAGACAATATAGTGTTGGCGACGCTCCTGAACTGGGAGCGAGGGTAGGGCACCCGCGACCTCCAGTTGGCCAGGTACTTCTGTAGCATCCCCGTCACCTCTATATATCTGCAGAAGACACGGGAATAATATTTTATCGACTCGTTTCCCTAGGAACAATGGCTGTGTATGTAGCTGCATAATTAGACTTTTATCACTTAAATTGGAAGTGACTTAAAGTATGAGACGCCCTATTAAAATATAATATATATATATATATATATATATATATATATATATATATATATATATATATATATATATATAAATCTAATGAGTTTAACAATATTATGAGAACCCACTGAATAGAATGACAATCAAAATTAATAAGATAAAAATTCGCATCAGTATATAGTTACTCAGTGGTGTTGGTGGGTATGGGATGGTCCTCGTACGGGTCCTTCTGGAGGTCAAACAAGAGGGGTTGGTGGCCATAGTGTTGAATAGTGTCACCATAACACTGGCAATAGGTTCCCTCTCCCCAGCCACACTGTGTGCTTCCTTCAGGCCACTTGTGACCTGCTATATGCATCTTGTACACTTTCTTGTCTACTCCAGGAATATATAAGTAAATATGTAAGTATATGCGTAGATAGAAAGCTGGAATACGAGAGCTCTTAAATAGCTCTAAAAGTCTAAGAGAATACAGGTAAGTGAATAATAGGGAACTTATATTTATATATTTAAAGTGCCACTAGTTTTGTGAAGGTGCTGGGTTCTAAGCTAACTGAAACAACAAGAGACCCTAGAGCTGCCAGCTTCCTCTTTCAGCTCTTTAGTGTGGCGATACAAAGGAGAAACACACACTGCATCCATGTTTCCTGCCCGCCATTTGAGGAGCTCGAAGAACTCGACAAGTAGCATCGCACCTTGCATGTAACCAATGTTGTAACCCATTTTGTTAGTGAAGTTTTAAATAAAATAAAATACAAAAATATAAATATATAGGGGGTGGTAGGAGAAGACAATATGTTAGTGTACGCGGGTGCCCCACAAGGCTTTCTCAGTACTCATATAGTGAATTGAAATTGAAATTGAAATAAGTTTATTGAGGTAAAATACACACAAAGGGATGAGGTAGCTCAAGCTATTCTCACCCCATTACTCATATAGTAGTTACAGAGTATGAGTACTGGAACACTTGATGATATATTGGACTTGTATTCTAGATTGACCATGTAATGTATCAATNCCTCCTCCCCCTCCTATAGAGGCCCGGAGGGAACAATGCCGGCAACACACTCACTGGCCGCTGGGGGTCGTAAACAACACTCCATACATCATAATAATTCAGTCCAACGGAATTTACTGTCATGAAATGAAATTAAATTTTGTAATACGGAATCAAGCCTATGACATATTCAAACTTTAAAATTATTAAAATATTGCATTGTATTCACGCCGATCATTATGTGTAGTGTCAACTTATTGGTAACTATGGAAATGCGGAAATCATTAATGAACCACATCAAATTCTTTGGATGTGTGATAATGGTGTGATAGAATAATTAGGAGCTACAAGCACTTAACACGAGAGTAACACTTATATGCTGTGCTTACTAAATTGAAATTTAACATTTAATGTACTCACTTGATTTGTGCGCCCCTTTGAGGGGACTCGAAGTAGAGGAGGGTAGAAATAGCCTAAGCTACTCTATCCCTTTGAGATGTATTTTAGCGTCTCAATAAACGTGCTTGATCTTGAATGGCAAGCAAAATGTGTTGATGGGCAAGCCCCGCTTCCTCTACCACAGCAAGAACTGGTTACCACAGCATTCACCGCCTCAAGAACTAACCACAACTGCAAGAACTAACCACCACTGCAAGCTGAAAATATGCAAGTTTTAACTGAGGCAAAAATCTGCTTAATTTGTGGGTAAAGTTGTGAGGTTTGAGAGAGTTAATTTAACAAGTTAATTTAACTATTAACAACCATGCCTGAAGAACAGCCACCCACCCCGTGACCAGCTCACATCACCAGGGGTAACAGTGACCAGCTCACATCACCAGGGTAACAGTGACCAGCTCACATCACCAGGGGTAACACACAGTGACCAGCTCACATCACCAGGGTAACAGTGACCAGCTCACATCACCAGGGTAACAGTGACCAGCTCACATCACCAGGGTAACAGTGACCAGCTCACATCACCAGGGGTAACAGTGACCAGCTCACATCACCAGGGTAACAGTGACCAGCTCACATCACCAGGGTAACAGTGACCAGCTCACATCACCAGGGTAACAGTGACCAGCTCACATCACCAGGGGTAACAGTGACCAGCTCACATCACCAGGGTAACAGTGACCAGCTCACATCACCAGGGTAACAGTGACCAGCTCACATCACCAGGGTAACAGTGACCAGCTCACATCACCAGGGTAACAGTGACCAGCTCACATCACCAGGGGTAACAGTGACCAGCTCACATCACCAGGGGTAACAGTGACCAGCTCACATCACCAGGGGTAACAGTGACCAGCTCACATCACCAGGGGTAACAGTGACCAGCTCACATCACCAGGGGTAACAGTGACCAGCTCACATCACCAGGGGTAACAGTGACCAGCTCACATCACCAGGGGTAACAGTGACCAGCTCACATCACCAGGGGTAACAGTGACCAGCTCACATCACCAGGGTAACAGTGACCAGCTCACATCACCAGGGGTAACAGTGACCAGCTCACATCACCAGGGGTAACATAGTGACTAGCTCAATCATATACCAGCTCAGTGGTATATTGGACTGGTATTGGGAGAAAGCTGTTGTTTCTAATATGGTGATTGTGAGTTGTGGCAATTAGGTGGTGGTTATGGTGTCGGGGTTGTAGCTGTGGTGGTAATTGTGACAGAGGCACAACAACCTTCTCCGTTGTGGCAGGTGGCTAATTATGCTCTTGTAGGTTGGAATAATTTGTATAATAATTAGCTACGACCGAAGAGCAGTGTCACAGAAAATCGAAAGCTTCCCATATATCCTTCACGGTAGTGACAAGAGTGTGGGAAGGCCACAGCCGAGTTATGTCCAAGGAACCAGATTCCCCCGAGGACTGTGTCCAGGTGACTACCTTCGAAGATGGTAGTCAGCTTCAGGCGACTTCAGGTAGTCAGATTCAGGCGACCTGGAAGGACTTGTGGGAAAGCAAGATTTACGCTCATCCGGAAAAAATCGGGGCATTCAATGATTCGGAAGTGCTTGACTGTTGACGACATCATGTAGTTCCGTCCGTTAGGCCAAAGTCTTTTGTTCCGTTTTTTGCCAGCAGTTAATCGTGCCATTAGATTAACCAAGACACAACCTCGCCAGAGACGTGTTCGGACTCCCGTGGCAGGAGGAAAGACCAAGAGGATAGGTCCTCTTATCCTCTTGGTCTTTGACGGTACATGGTTAGGTATTCCTAACAGCCAGCCGTCTATCTCCCCAGCGCTTGAGGATCGCGTTATGGATGGCAGGTTAGGCATTAGAGTAAAGAGGACTTCGCCTTTGGCAAGAACGGTCCCATCTCTGGTAGCGCGCGCGTCGATGCTGGGTCATGCAGTCTCTTAACGTTTATGTACAACGCTAATACCACGATCTGGTCACAGGGCCGAGGACTCCACTTGAACACTTCACCTCTTGGGCAAGAAGTAGCCTCTGAGCTCTCCACGGTAGTCTTCTGCCACCTTCTCGTAGCCTCTAGGAATCTGTAGCCTCAGGGTTCTCTTTAGTATATCCCTGCCACCTTATCGTAGCCCCCCTCCCCATAGCCTTCTGTAGCCCCCCCAGGGCCACCTTCTCGTAGCCCTGGCCCGAGGCAGGCCCCCCCTTGGGTCATAATGGTACATTATGAGCTCCACCCTCGGCGCTGGAATTCTGGAATATTGGCCCTCTTAATAGCGGCCAAGTGCTGTTAGATGGGCGGGCGGGATGCTGGAGATACGGGAGATAAGGGACAATCTTTACAACAACAAATTAAAACAAGGACTTTTTAAATAACTATATTCACCGCCTTCTGAATGTTGCGACAACTTCAGGCAAACTTTCCCAAAACACCAAGATCATTTTTTTAATAAAGTCTCCAGTTAAAATGTTTATATAATACCAGTCTTTGTACAGTTTGTGTGTCAGATATAAAACCATGTGTCCACGAGTATGATGATGTTGTTGCATCAAACTGCTATGAATGCTGGCCAGCTGTAGGTTCGCATTTAATTACATGGATGTAAATCATTGTCAACGTTCATCAGACCAAAGTTGGAATGTGCAGCAGAGGTGTGTGTGTGTGTGTGTGGGAGCCACATCAGAAGGAACATTTCTCAACAAGTATGTCACCTTGGAAGATGACTACGGAAGGCTTCATTACTTCGAAAGGAGAACCTGAATACGATAGAATTAACAAAATGTTATGGATGGTCAATATGTGTGTAGTGGAGAGTGTGTAGGGAGGGTGTGTAGAGAGAGTGTGTAGGGTGTGTAGGGAGGGTGTGTAGTGGAGGGTGTGTAGAGTGTGCGTTCTCAACTTGCAGAGAAATTTGAGTGGACACCCACAGCTCTATCATTCCTGTTTCCGCTGCTCGCAGATCTCCGCTATATGAACGATTACCTTAACCTATAGCCAGTACCATAACCAAATTTATCACAATTGACAGCATAGTCAATCTTGGCGTCCAAGGGTTCGACCCATAGCCCGGCCGAACCTTTCAATAGCAGGAACATGTAAGCCCCACACACCCTACTCCAACACCTTAATTCATACACACCCACAACCGTTAAACACACAAACCACTACACACCCTAACCACGAGACACCCTAACCACAAGACACCCTAACCACGAGACACCCTAACCACGACACACGTCGGTGGTGAATGTGACATCTTTGATATCGATCATCTCATGTCCTTCTGCTCATATCTTGACATCTTTATCGATATCTCGGAACCTCTGAATGTCCTGCGACACAGATATCCCTTCATACCCATCGTGGCGTAGTGCCATCTGTTGTATAATCACCTCACAGTCTCCCGTCCGTTATCGATATCGCGTCCTTGCTCCTTCTTCAGGAAATAGCCGTACTGAAAGACCTGATCCTGGCCCGGGTGGCGTCGGAGCTGCAGGATTCCTTGCAGGAGCTCCCCACCCTGAAGAAGATCGTATCAGAGGAAGAGCAGCAGCAGCAGCAGCAGCAGGGAGAGGAGGTCAAGAGGAAGAGGATGTTCGTCCCTCTATCCGGTCTGCCAGGGGAGTTGCCTACCATCAAGAGGCAGATCCGCTACCACCAGTGCTACTTCAACCCCATCTCCTGCTTCAGGTAAGTCGCGCTGCGTCATATTGCGTTGTGTAACGGTAGCTTAAATACAACTGTATGGGTAGTCCTGGTAGGAAAAGTAATACAATAGAAGGACAAAAGCAATAGCACGAGTATAACAATAGCCCCAAACTACCTCTCTCTCTCTCCCCAAACAACCCCTCTTGCCCCTACTCAAACAACCCCTCTCGCCCCTACTCAAACAACCCCTTCTCCCTCGTCCTCTTTTAAAACTTCCACTCCTCTCCCTGCTCTCCCTCAATCCCATATAAAGATTACGAAGGACTAATAATCACGTGAGCATCTATTATTCCAGGCGGAAGTGAGCAGCCGGTCTCAGCGTTGGTGCCAAAACCTGCCTGGCCACATCGTTTAGGGATAAAAAAATGCAGCAAAACAGATGTTTGTGCTTGAGAAACTTCAATAACAATTCAAACAAATAGCGTATACAAGTAATGGCAACAGGTGGATGTTCAATCATTTCTTCTCGCAGTAAGAATGTGTGTGTGTGTGTGTGTGTGTGTGTGTGTGTGTGTGTGTGTGTGTGTGTGTGTGTGTGTGTGTGTGTGTGTGTGTGTGTGTGTGTGTTTAGGGTTGACCATCAGTACTTTAATGTAATGACTCATTTCACACCTTTTTCTCCTCATATTGACATTTCAAATTGCGTATAGTATACGAACATAAGACAGCTTAATGCATTTTAATACATTCCATTTATTTACGATCCTTACGCTGAAGAAGTTTTTTTCCGACATCTCTACGATTGATATTTGTCCCCAGTTTCCGTTCATGTCCCCCCCCCCTTCGTGTGTGTGTGTGTGTGTGTGTGTGTGTGTGTGTGTGTGTGTGTGTGTGTGTGTGTGTGTGTGTGTGTGTGTGTGTGTGTGAGCTACTGCTATTGTGCTTCAAAGCAGAGTCAGCGTTACCAATCCGCCTGCCTAAAACCCCGTATCTACCCTACCGTTCCCTCGCATCGTCGCCAACACCCAAGAGGAGAAGCCATCGCCAAACTTGTCCAAATATCCAGTCCTAAATTTGTGTGTTTTATGAACCTCGTGTAATAGCAAATAAAATAAAACTTGTTTGATGAGGGTCATTTTTCTTGTCCTTCATAGGTGACGTTTTGCGAATGGGATACATAAAAAAAGACAACTTTATTTGTATAGAGCAGCAAATGGATATAAAAAGGTGCTAGGAAATTGGTAAAATAACTAAGAAATGGGAAATTAAATCTGAAAGCGATATGAGAAATATGCAATACCTAGAGCACAGCAAATGTGTACTTGAAAGGTGTAAAGGAGGGAATACTCTGCCCTCGTCTACACCTGAGAAGCGACAACAGTGGAAACCTTACCTTGAGGATACCTTGAGGTGCTTCCGGGGCTTATCGTCCCCGCGGCCCGGTCATCGACCAGGCCTCCTGAACATTATTGCCAACAGCATTTGGTGTTCCCAGGCGGTCACCCATCCAAGTACTAACCAAACCCAACGTTGCTTAACTTCGCTGATCGGACGAGAAGCGGTGTTCTCAACGTGGTATGGCCGTTGGCGATAGGTTGGTTGGAAACCTAATTATAAACTAAACTAGCAAGGGACGAAATGTAATTTATAAGTATTTTCCTGCGTTGCCCCTCCAATGCGATCTTTAAGAGGAAGACGCTAGGAAATTTAAAATCTTATTGTTACAAGTCATTAACAAAAAGACGGCACCAGGCCGGGAAGACTGTGCAGCACCCTCTGTCTCGAAGGATATTCAAAAGGCGCTAAATATCACTTAGGATGCCAATACGAGAACAAAAAGTACACAAGGCAAGCGACATCAAAGATACCGAATTATCCGAGGATTCTATCGAGGGCCAAGTGAACCGGAGGGACATTAGTAAAAGAAAGATCATGAAAATCGAGACAATCTATCAGACTAAGTAGGTTAATGCAGTTCCAACAATAAGGAGCATGAATGTGTGGTATTAAAAATACCCACCTGTTCAAGTACGTTTATTGAGACAAATACATCTCAAAGGGATAGAGCAGCTCAGGCTATTTCAACCCCCCCCCCCTTCCCGCACGCGACGGATATGCAACCTAGCCAGAGCCGTTTCCCACCATCTGTTAGTGCGACAAGAGTTGGTAGGTAGAGTGCGCGCACCGCGCACCTGGTGGTGGTGGTGACTTGTACCTTTGACGTCCAGATTTGTGGGTTGGGCGTCTATCCTAAACATTTGCAAGCATTCATGTAGCCTTGAAGTCACGCCAAGACGGTTGTATTATAGCCTGGTTAGTAGGACAAGGATTCCATAATTTTTAGGCCAGAGTTCGAATTTCCAATAATCCAAGTGAATAAAATTTATTACCCAAGCTATTGTCGATAGCAATTTTAGCATCTTGTGTGCATGTGTGTGAAAATAAATATATGTAGAAGACACGATAAAAGGTCCAGGAGCTAACAGTTCGATCCTGCAGGCACAAATAGTAAATAATAATAATGAATACACATACATGAGTATGAGTTACAAGGAAAGAATAAACTACTGTAAAGATAAGCCATCCACCTGTTTAGATAGTATTATTGTAATCGTCAACAGTCAGAATTCGTACGTTCTTAGGTCTTAGATAGTAGTATACTGACTAATAAGGAATTATTTAAAATAAACCAAGCTAAAACACAAACTTTAATATTCCTAGGACTAGTATAGCACACATATGTACTATATTAGGCCTGAGATATAGTGTATTAGGCCTAGGGAGGTTAGTTAATTTGTCAAAGCAACACAAGTAAAAATAATTAGTTTCCGGTTCATCCAACTCAATAGTTCAGATTTCTACGTTCTAATTTCGTTATACGTCGGTATACATACCATGGTCCTCATGGTTACTATACATACTATCAAAGGAGGATGGGCTGGTAAAGAATATATACACACGATAAAATATAAATTACTGAAGAGGACAGGCAGAGTAAACAGGGGTTGACTATACGCATTATGCGCCCGTCTCCTTCCCGCCAAGCGACGCTCGGCCAAATGTTTACCTCGCTTTAAAATGGGCGAGAGGCTGCGAGCTCGACTTAACAATGTTGGTGTGTATATTTACATTGTCTTTTAATGTTCATATACCATTTTTTAAGAATTTAGCTGATTTTTGTTTATTAGTGTAAATGTAATTACCTTAGTTACTATCACCAAGATCTGCACCGGTGGCGGCTCCAGGCCGGCTCACGCCGGATCCCTTCAGCGCCTTTATTAGTTTAAATGTAATTACGCAATAATCCATTTTGCTCAAGTTTCCTGTATCCTCGCGACTTTTGAGGACGTGGTTGGAACGTACTGGAACGACCACGACCACACATATGAACTGACTATTTTATACAAATGTAACTCTACGTTACCGAGTGGCCGGGAAGTGGAAAATAAGCTAATAAGTGTAGAAGTAACAGCCCAAAGGGCTTGGGAATCAGTACACCCGTTGAATATTGAGAGGCAGTAATAAAAACACTGAAAGCTCCTCAAAGAACAGCTGTTGGAGAACAACTCGGTGAACACACACTAAAGAAGACCACCGCCCTCCTTCGAGAAAGACTAGGATAAAGACTGCTACATACTATTCACTGAATTATATATATATATATATATATATATATATATATATATATATATATATATATATATATATATATATGTATATATATATATTTATATATATATATATATATATATATATATATATATATATTATATTTATATATATATATATATATATATATATATTATATATATATATATATATATATATATATGTCGTACCTAGTAGCCAGAACGCACTTCTCAGCCTACTATGCAAGGCCCGATTTGCCTAATAAGCCAAGTTTTCATGAATTAATATATTTTCTCTAATTTTTTTCCTATGAAATGATAAAGCTACCCATTTCATTATGTATGAGGTCAATTTTCTTTTATTGGAGTTAAAATTAACGTAGTTATATGACTGAACCTAACCAACCCTACCTAACCTAACCTATCTCTATAGGTTAGGTTAGGTTAGGTAGCCGAAAAAGTTAGGTTAGGTTAGGTTAGGTAGGTTAGGTCGTCGAAAAACAATTAATTCATGAAAACTTGGCCTATTAGGCAAATCGTGCCTTGCATAGTAGGCTGAGAAGTGCGTTCTGGCTACTAGGTACGACATATATATATATAATATATATATATATATATATATATATATATATATATATATATATATATATATATATATATATGGGGAAATCATCTCTGGCTGGATGAATGGGACCATATTCTCGTGGCAAAGCGCACACACACACACACACACACACCTTACACCACAAAACACACAAGTTATGAAGCCTCATGGAAACACACAGATGTCACCTTCCCACACCGCCGTCAGCGTGCCATCAGAGAGGCAGCAGCCTCATCATCATCATCATCATAGTCCCAGCTGCAACAAGACACACACACACACACACAGGAAGCTGTCACCAAGGTTATTGGTCGGACTAATCATGTCCTACCACGCCTGATGTAACCAAATGCCACAACTGCCCCCTTCCCCACCCTCACACACATACACAAACTGTGACCCCGACAGACCATTTGTTTTCCAGGATAAAACTGGTGCCAGCCAGACACGCGCGGTATTATCAAATAAAACAATTCTTGCCACTCGAAAAATAGATTTTTTTAGATATGACATTTGAGAATTGTGATAAAAATGGCATTTGAAAAAACTGAATTAAAACATTAAATAATATTTTACGCACTTGGTCATAATCTAATATTTTTATAGTGTGTGAAAGAACAGATTATCCAGTTGGTCCAGTATTTGTTATGGACCAACTAGCAGCCACACCAGCACTAACCTTGGACCAACTAGCACCCACACCAGCACCAACCTTGGACCAACTAGCAGCCACACCAGCACCAACCTTGGACCAACTAGCAGCCACACTAACACTAACCTTGGACCAACTAGCAGCCACACTAACACTAACCTTGGACCAACTAGCACCCACACCAGCACCAACCTTGGACCAACTAGCACCCACACCAGCACCAACCTTGGACCAACTAGCAGCCACACCAGCACCAACCTTGGACCAACTAGCAGCCACACCAGCACCAACCTTGGACCAACTAGCAGCCACACCAGCACTAACCTTGGACCAACTAGCACCCACACCAGCACTAACCTTGGACCAACTAGCAGCCACACCAGCACTAACCTTGGACCAACTAGCAGCCACACCAGCACTAACCTTGGACCAACTAGCAGCCACACCAGCACTAACCTTGGACCAACTAGCACCCACACCAGCACCAACCTTGGACCAACTAGCAGCCACACCAGCACTACCTTGGACCAACTAGCAGCCACACCAGCACCAACCTTGGACCAACTAGCAGGCACACAGCCAACCTTGGCACCAACTACCAACTAGCAGCCACACTAGCACTAACCATGGACCAACTAGCAGCCCACACTACCAACCTTGGACCAACTAGCAGGCACACTAGCACTAACTTGGACCAACTAGCAGCCACACCAGCACTAACCTTGGACCAATAGCACCCACACTAACACCAACCTTGGACCAACTAGCACCCACACCAGCACTAACCTTGGACCAACTAGCACCCACACCAGCACTAACCTTGGACCAACTAGCACCCACACTAGCACTAACCTTGGACCAACTAGCACCCACACCAGCACTAACCTTGGACCAACTAGCACCCACACCAGCACTAACCTTGGACCAACTAGCACCCACACCAGCACTAACCTTGGACCAACTAGCACCCACACTAACACCAACCTTGGACCAACTAGTTGACCACGCAACAGCCCTCTTACCCCACACTTCTCATCTGATACAGAGGTGTTCTCTCCTAAAGGTACAGCCTTCAGGCCTGTGGTAAATAGATCATTCCTTTCTAAGATACAATATCCTAAGTATTTACACCAGAATCACTAGGAATCAGAGGCTTTACTGCTCAGTGAACAGCTTACCTTGACCCGAAGGCAAGAGGTGAATATGTTGCACTGTGTTTTAGAGTACTTGTCTTGCAACAACCCCCCCCCCCAAAAAAAAAAATTGGACCGATCTTCAACTCTTAGGTTTAGTATTTACAGTTGTCGGTCGTCTAATGTAATAATTCACTTTTTCCTTGCCATATCTGATTTTAAAACTGTGAATTGAGCCTTCTTCTTGAGGTTATCTTGAGATGATTTCGGGGCTTAGCGTCTCCGAGGCCTCGACCAGGCCTCCCTTTTGTTACACACCCCCAGGAAGCAGCCCGTACCAGCTGTCTAACTCCCAGGTACCTATTTACTGCTAGGTAACAGGGGCATCAGGGTGAAAGAAACATTTTGCCCGCTTGTCTCCGCCTCCACCGGGGATCGAACCCGGAAGCTCAGGACTACGAAGTCGAAGCACTGTCCACTCAGCTGTCAGGCGCCATAGCCTCTAGTTTTTTTCTTTTCTATTTGTTTCCACCTGCTTAGAAGGTCTTGTTGTTTAAGAAATGTTCCTTCACATAGACTAACTTACATTATGTCGCAAAGCAAATACCTTGAACATCAGGACAGTCTATAAGGAACTATATTATTATTATTATTATTTGCCAACGGCCATACCACTTTGAGAACACCGCTTCTCGTCCGATCAGCGAAGTTAAGCAACGTTGGGTTTGGTTAGTACTTGGATGGGTGACCGCCTGGGAACACCAAATGCTGTTGGTAATGTTTTGCCCGAAACGCTATGCGTACTAGTGGCTTTAGGTATTGTATGTACTACCTCTAACTTTAAATCTAACAGAATGTTTGTACTGTAACTCTGCAACTATGTATGTACTGTTCCTAAATAAATTATTATTATTATATAAATTATTCAATGAAATCGCAATAAAACGTTTAAGGAATCCTTATCATTTGTTCAATACGACTATTGTTACACAAATAAAGCACAACTATTGAAGGCTTGTCGTGTTATCGTGCCGAAATGTTATCACAAAGGTCTTCTCCAAAAAAAAAAAATTAAACTATTAAGCATTTTGCCTGCTAAAGCACAATAGTGTTCAACTTTAAATCAAATACAACTGGATAAAACTATTCGGTGTAGAGGATCCTTCACACACACAAGCCAAGGTGTCACTTGATTTTTTTCAGTAGAATGCAAAAAATAATAATAACAATAATAATAATAATAATAAATGTTATATTGTAGTTACCCCGTTACTTTTGTCAAATTTCGTTTTCTTTCGCGTTATTCATCTATAAAAAGCACTACCAAAATCCTCAAGAGAGAGACACTCACACAGCACCGCTCCTGTGCCAGGTAAGTTCATTACGGGCTCACCATAGCCCGTGCTACTTGGAACTTGTTCCGAATAACTGAATCTATAACAATAACAACAACAACCTCAAGAGACTTAAAGTTAAGTTCAGAGGAGTCGATAGTTTCAACTATTGCCGCTTGGAGCACCACGGGTTTATCATTATTATTTAAAGTACACTAAAAATTCAAAATTTCCATATAATTTTCATAGATGTTTTTCACCCATAGGGTTATTAACCCATGGAACCGCCTACTCGCCGAAGCCGTAACTGCCAAAACTGTGTTGAGTTTTAAAATATATATAGAAAAGATCATAAAGGCAAATTGTGGGACGACCTTCGACAAGCCGCCGGCTTCCTGATATCGTCGAGACCACTAGGGTTAGTTGCCCCTCAGGTAAATCAGGTAACTATTATGGGTGCTAGTGACGACCAGAATGTAATTTTCATACCAACAATGGTATACATTCTTGTTTGAAAAAAAATAAAGAAAGTGATCTATAGTTCCGGAGAAAGAAAGGGAATTGTGTGGCGTAAAGTGCCAAGCCACAACGACTGTATAGCACAACAAATAAAGAAAATAAAGACTGAATGTTAATTTAATTTTATATTTAATTCTCGTTATGGGCTTCAACAATTATAATTCATCTCGTAGTAATATAAATTGTAATTCCTCAACAACTTGGTAAGCATTTTCCAGTGGCCATAAGAAAGTGAAAGGACGACGACGTTTCGGTCCGTCCTGGACCATTCTCAAGTCGATTGGGAGAATGGTCCAGGACGGACTGAAACGTCGTCATCCCTTCACTTTCTAGTGTGTGGTTTGGTCAACATATTTCAGCCACGTTATTATGACTCCTCGTCTGCCTATGAAATACACTTTTGGCTGTGGTGCTATATGGTCTAGCCTGGGTTTCGATAAACTGGGATGACCTGCTCTCTATTATGCTGCACTGGTGCTGGATATATTACAAGGGCCAACATTGTATTCTGAGCACTCCGTGAGAAATATCACCAAACAATAAATGTAAATCCAACGCAGTCGGGTCTCACAAACAATAACGGTTGTATTTCTTACATGCAGAAATTACTCTCTGGTGCCTACACAATACAAGCAGCATGCTGGTGCATGATACTTCAAGTGGAAAATATTGGAAATATAAATTGCGCGATGGAACTTCAATGTTGACTTAATGGAGATTGCCCGTCGACTAATTTAAAGAAGTCTTAATAATGCGCAATTAAAAAGTTAGTTCTCTCAAGATTGAGCCTCTCTTCCCTTCTACATCTCCATTTACCTCCTCCACCCTTCCACTTCATTACCTCCCCTCCCCGTTTTCATCATCTTCCTCTCCCCTCTGAACAAACTCTTGCACCTTCTCTCCTGTGAGTTATTCTCAGCCGATTATCGTCTCTTATTCTATGCCCCCTTTATCCAGACCATTAACAATATTACAATGGTTGTACAACTCTGATAGGACATACCACATAGCTTTGTAGTCAGATCACTTGTTATGTAAACAATATGAAGATGTTTATATAGCTGCCTTGCTCTACTAGATTTGAAAGTCTTTTTTTCAGCACAGACAAAAATACGATACTGATAGCCCATCTGTTTCTAAGCACTTATAGGGGTGTACAGCCTACAAACCCACACACACACACACACAGTTGCCTAGCTCCCGGGTACCTATTTACTCCTAGGTGAACAGAGGCATTAGGTAAAAGGAAACGTGCCCAACCATCTCTGTCCCTCCCGGTGACTCGAACCTGGGATCCCCACTTGTGAGTAGAGAACGTAGCCACTGTTAAAAAGGCCCGAATAAGATTGTAATCACAAATACCAGCTGATGTAATTCATATTTAAATAGTGACAGGTTAGAATTTTGACCAGAAATTCTTCAACGGTCGAATTACGAAAAGCCAAACAACTTTTATATTATATGGAAGTTGTATATATTTTTTAATGTACACAATTTTCTCTATAAACAGATTACCGGAGTTTGAAATATATCAAATGTCCAAATTCTGATTTGCTCATCCATCACTTGGCGAGATGGTTTTCTGAACACAGCTGTTCCAACCTGCGGCTGATTGAAAATATTCGGTTTAACAGCAACCAACTGTTTGAAAGTGAGATTGAATAATGAGCAGGATATAAAAAATACTATTTACAACGTATCGCTAATGCTATTCACATAAAAATATACGTCTATACATTTAACCAGGTTTATAACACGTAATCATGAAACTCTAGAACAATAAATTAACACTGATGACTTTACGAAACAATAATGTTTAAAAAGAAAACATGTTAAAAGTAAATGTTAAATTCAATGCATTAAAACAATATAAAAATTAGTAAATGCCGTACAGGTAACATATTGACGGCTTGTCTATACATACGTAACGGCAGATGATGTGTGAATTATATTATTATATTTTGTGTCTGGTAATGCACTATAGAATCACTGTTACATTGTACAATTTTGAGCATGAGCGCATGTTCAATATCAACACAAATTGGTTTTGATATTGGTTTGCTCAGCAATAACCATGTATTATTTTTTTTCTCAACATTTAGGCTTGAGGCCAGGCTTGGTGCCACTTAAGTTATTGTTTTGTTTTCTTTAGAATACGATCCACCAATCGCTTTAAAACCAGCTACCCAGTTACTGCTGGGTACAGAGGAGTGAACAGTAAAAAAAAAATGCCCAGTCAACCCACCCCGAACAGGATTAATTAATACGGGTGTCCGTTCTCTCTTGCGAAGAGAGCAGATGAGCACTAACCACTATACCACACGGCGCTGTGGTATAGTGGTCTAAAGTGATCTAAATGATAGACCCGCGTCCTACTCTCATTGATATGTTACAATTTAGAGTCCTTTATTAGTCTATTGAGAAGGGAGCCTCATTTAAATTGGCCGCCGGCGAGCACAAGACGACAGCGCCGCCCCGGACAGCGCGCCTCCGTCAGAAGACAGCGCTGTGCCTCTAAGAGATAGCGCTGTGCCTCTAAGAGATGACAAGTAGCTGTACTGAGCACCCTTGCCCTCAACTGCGGATCTCTGGTGCCCTTTTTATCTTCTCGGTAGAACTGAACCTCGCCCATCTTGTTTGTCTAATCCTGAAGCCAAGATTTGCTTCGAATAAGATCCCTGAAACGTAATTCCCTCGCATCCACGGAAGGAGGGTGGCCAAGACTGTTATCGTTACCCATTGTGTAACAAGCTATTTTTGAACTGAAAGTCCCAACGTTTATATACAATATCAACACACAAAAGGCTCTGTAACGAAGTGGTCTCTACCAAAATGTTTGAGACTATCAATGCTCCAAGTGGACACAATATACATACCAACAGCGAATCAACGTTGATTTAACCTAGATTCAACGTCTAACTAACGTCACTCGCGGAAATTGTGCCCACTGCACGGGCCGTAGAATGGCAAGTCCCACTGCACGAGCCGTGGTATGGCAAGTCCCACTGCACGGGCCGTGGTATGACAAGTCCATTTTCGTGCTAACAAATGTTTACCAACTTGAAAAACGAAGAGACGAGAGAAGAAAAATAAAGTATTCTCACAAATTATACTTACGTAATTAACCATGAAATTGATTATTCTCACAAGCACATTTCTGTGGTTCACTAAGTTTCACAAAAAATATGTAGAGGTACGCCAGGTACCTCTATAGTGCAGCCGCCCCTGTAGGTAATGGGGGTGGTGTAGCCGCCCCTGTAGGTAATGGGGGTGGTGTCGCCGCCCCTGTAGGTAATGGGGGTGGTGTAGCCGCCCCTGTAGGTAATGGGGGTGGTGCCGCCGCCCCTGTAGGTAATGGGGGTGGTGTAGCCGCCCCTGTAGGTAATGGGGGTGCTGCCGCCCCTGTAGGTAATGGGGGTGCTGCCGCCGCCCCTGTAGGTAATGGGGGTGGTGCCGCCGCCCCTGTAGGTAATGGGGGTGGTGTCGCCGCCCCTGTAGGTAATGGGGGTGGTGCCGCCGCCCCTGTAAGTAATGGGGAATGGTGCCACTCCTGTAAGTAATGGGGAATGGTGCCGCTCCTGTAGGTAATGGGGGAATGGTGCCGCCGCCCCTGTAGGTAATGGGTGTGGAACCAGAGACAATCAGGAAGGACTCCTCACCTTGCTCATGGGACGAACTCCAGGACCTCCTGCACGGCTCTGCGCTTCTTAGGGAAACGGGCGAGGTCCTAACTTCCAGCCAAATACGGCAGAGGAATGTATTATAAGATACACACACACACACATGAGAACTTTGGCGTATGTGGGGAGACAGGTGTGTGGCGGCGTGTGTGGGGAGGCAGGTGTGGCGACACACTCCCCGCCACCTCTGTCCTCTGACTGAGCTCGTCACATCAGCTGTTGGACCCAAACAAGCATTCACCCATTTCAACATCGCGTATTCAAAATTGGTATCTTCTCAAATATACTTTAATATTATTATATATTATATATATTAGCATGTGTTAAAGAGTTCAGTTAGATGTAATTAGGTTAGGTTGGTATTTGTGGTACGAAGATGGGTTACCTCATCAACAAACGCCAAAATGGCCGATAATCCAGCCACCAAACCCCGTGTTTATGAATGAAAAACCACTTCTCTCGCGACTTATAACTAATGACGTATATATTTTTTCTCGAGCAGTGCTTCGTTCACTTCCTCTGTCCGAATCACACATTCAAAATTAAAAAAAAAAAATAAAATACCAATAATGGCTAACAGAATCTAACCCACCTGACCTAATCTAAATTAGGTCTAACTATTCAGGATATTCCAGTATAAAATAATATTACATTATATTTAAGAACATACAAATTTTCAATACGCAGCACGCTAAAATTAATAAATGCGCCTGGAGAAGGGGGGGGGGCACTGCCGCCGCATTAAGGACCCTAGCCTGGGGACAATTTGCCGGCACAAACAGGAGGTAGCAGCCTTACGCCAACCCATCCTCCTGTTTATATAGTAGCTTTTGTAACTATGCACACCATAGTATAAAGATTGCCGTTCTAAGCAATTAGATAGTAGAATTTTGTACTATTCACTTTATAGTCGGAAAAAAAGCTAAGAAACATACTTAAATGTTCCTAGGCCTAGTAAATCACACATATGTACTATATTAGGCCTCAGATATCGTGTATTAAGCCTAGGAAGGCTAGGTTAGGTTAGGTTAGGTTAGGTTAGGTTAGGTTAAGTTAGGTTAGGCTAGGCTAGGTTAGGTTAGTTTAGTTCGTCTTTGCAACATAAGTAGAAAATAGTATTCCCCTTTGTTCAACTCAATAGTGCCAATTTCTACTTTCTAATTTCGTTGTACGTCGGTATATATATACTATGGTCCTCATCATTACTATAAGTACGACCAAAACAGGAGGATGGGCTGCTTAATTGCAGGCAGGCAGTAAATGGATTCCCACTACAAATGAATGTTAGTGATGGCAAAGTAATGCAAAACACATGGAAACTCTGGATTTACTAAAAAGAAAGGAACATAGGGGTTAGATCACTTCTGTTTCTAGCACGAATTTTCTCTATTTATATATATACTTCATTGAGAAGGAAGTTAAAAAATGTACTTCAAAGTTCATTCAGCAATTTTATTGGGTAACTAAATTACGCATTTAGTTGAAGCTCTGAAAACTTGAGAGGCAGAGGAAGAGAAGCCGCACACCACTGTACATAACCTTCAGGCAGAGGAGAGGCTGTAAACTGAGGCAGCGACAACAGCACCAACATAGACATAAATGCAAAGACGTAACTCCTCAAAAAATATTGGGGGAAACTTCGACAAGCCGCCGGCTTCCTTATCCCGTCGAGGCCATAGAGATGGGTAGCCTTCGGTTAAATACAAGCCTAGCGTGGTTTTTTTTTTCCACCATTCCACAAAATATTTATGTATAGACTCACATTCAGCATCAAGAGCAGCGGCCCACACATACTTAATTTTTAAGTACATTGCTGTAATGGTATTTTAGTTTGTTTAATATATTTTCTAAAAGCTTTATTTTATTCATTGACAAGCTCTGCCATAAATTATTTGCATACGGTATGCAATAAATTTAGTATTTAAAATTATTTGGTATATTAAAATCAAATTCACCTTGCTCATTATTATCGTTTCTCGTCATTAAAATATAATTATATTTTAACCCATCTTTGGCACTTTTCCATATTACTCGATTCACGTTTTACCATTCGATGAAATTGTTCTTGTTCACCCCAGAGTAAATACTCTAAGTCAGCTAACACTTCATAGCAAAATATATGCATAATAATAACATTATTTAGTTTGTTTTCATATACAATTGTAAATGCATATGGTCTTACCGTAATAAATAAATTTGGGTACATTTACAGTGCCCAGAAAATGTTATATCTTAATAAAAATCTAACCTAACCTAATCTATCCCAATCAACTTTGACATTTTTAATCTAACAATAATATACAACATTCATCCTCTTACTCTTGAGCAATTTTAGGACTTGCTGAGATTTCTAACCCGTGTTAGAAATCGTGCATTATTGTGCTCTATTTCTAGAGTACAATAATGCTCTGTTGACATTTAACCTAATTCTGAAGGCAACCTTTCCGAAATAACGATATCTGAAGTTATTTACATTTTCCTCGAAGCCTCGTGGCTGGATTGTGCATATTCTTAAATTCTTAGACATGTCATATAAAGTGATAACGCCACGGACTCTAGCCTATATCCTTAAACACAGTAAAGCGTATAAAATATGAGCGGTAAGGGGCTTTCCCTTAAGACAAGCAAGTCTAGGGCCATCGGAAGGGCTGGAGCCAGGGAGACAATATAGTGTTGGCGACGCTCCTGAACTGGGAGCGAGGGTAGGGCACCCGCGACCTCCAGTTGGCCAGGTACTTCTGTAGCATCCCCGTCACCTCTATATATCTGCAGAAGACACGGGAATAATATTTTATCGACTCGTTTCCCTAGGAACAATGGCTGTGTATGTAGCTGCATAATTAGACTTTTATCACTTAAATTGGAAGTGACTTAAAGTATGAGACGCCCTATTAAAATATAATATATATATATATATATATATATATATATATATATATATATATATATATATATATATAAATCTAATGAGTTTAACAATATTATGAGAACCCACTGAATAGAATGACAATCAAAATTAATAAGATAAAAATTCGCATCAGTATATAGTTACTCAGTGGTGTTGGTGGGTATGGGATGGTCCTCGTACGGGTCCTTCTGGAGGTCAAACAAGAGGGGTTGGTGGCCATAGTGTTGAATAGTGTCACCATAACACTGGCAATAGGTTCCCTCTCCCCAGCCACACTGTGTGCTTCCTTCAGGCCACTTGTGACCTGCTATATGCATCTTGTACACTTTCTTGTCTACTCCAGGAATATATAAGTAAATATGTAAGTATATGCGTAGATAGAAAGCTGGAATACGAGAGCTCTTAAATAGCTCTAAAAGTCTAAGAGAATACAGGTAAGTGAATAATAGGGAACTTATATTTATATATTTAAAGTGCCACTAGTTTTGTGAAGGTGCTGGGTTCTAAGCTAACTGAAACAACAAGAGACCCTAGAGCTGCCAGCTTCCTCTTTCAGCTCTTTAGTGTGGCGATACAAAGGAGAAACACACACTGCATCCATGTTTCCTGCCCGCCATTTGAGGAGCTCGAAGAACTCGACAAGTAGCATCGCACCTTGCATGTAACCAATGTTGTAACCCATTTTGTTAAGTGAAGTTTTAAATAAAATAAAATACAAAAATATATAATATATAGGGGGTGGTAGGAGAAGACAATATGTTAGTGTACGCGGGTGCCCCACAAGGCTTTCTCAGTACTCATATAGTGAATTGAAATTGAAATTGAAATAAGTTTATTGAGGTAAAATACACACAAAGGGATGAGGTAGCTCAAGCTATTCTCACCCCATTACTCATATAGTAGTTACAGAGTATGAGTACTGGAACACTTAATGATATATTAAACTTGTATTCTAGATTGACCATGTAATGTATCAATTATACAATGTATGTATGTGATGTAACTATATAACCTGAGCATGTAAAAGCATCTTAATCACCTTCAGTGATTAAGTTCTTAATTGCACACTAGTTTCTCTATCAGCTATCTCTCCCTGTCAGAGTAAAAGAGACAAATGTATGTGTATGTATGTGTGTGTATATATGTATGTATGTATGTATCTATGTATATGTATGTATATGTGTGTGTGTGTAAGTATGTGTATAAAGTATATGTGGACAACCTGTCCTCTTAAAAAGAACGTCGCTTTTGGCCGTTTGCCCGTATGGCCGAATTTGGACGTAATTTGAAAATGAAAAAAATATGAAAATAAATTTAGGATTTTTTTTTCAACAACAGTAAGTTAAGGGTCCTCTGATAGGTTAGGTGGGCAGGAAATTCTCATAAAGTTTCAAAACGTTATGAAAAACGTTAATTAAAGTGTCCTCTCATAACCTCTGCGCGTACGCCGGACGACTCAAATAGAAAACGGAACAGAACGTCACTTTTGTGAGTCGATTTCATTTCAAATTACGTCGAAATTTGGCCATATCGCGCATACGGGCCAAAAGTGACGTTCTTTTTAAGAGGACGGGTTGATGTGGAAGCTGATCAGAATTACATTTCACCTGTGTAAATGCACATTAATGACACTATGTAAAAGACACATCGAACACTTTATGTAGCATACATAAATCTATGTATCTATGTATTTACGTATGTAGCTTAACCTAGCATTTTAAAAGTACAGTATATATATATATATACTGTACTACAATCACCTTCTATGGTTGATTGTTTAATAAATCCCTGAACTATATATTTGATAAATCTCTCACCCTGTCCATGGAGGACAGAAGAAAATGTATATACTGTATGCTGGTTAGCATTGTAAATGTGAGGCCACGTCTGTGGTAGAAAATAATAATAATAATAATAATAATAAAAATAATAATAATAATAATAATAATAATAATAATAATAAGGGCTTTCCCCGGATGCTACATATCCTCTTCTTCGAGGCCAAGGGTCCCTATAAACGCAACCAGGGTGGTACCCTACCCCCTTCTATATATATTTATAGATATGTATATCACGAAATCTATTACAGTATTCAAAATCAATAGTTGATTTGGGATACATGGGTGAATTGAGCACGTTTAAATATAAAATATGATACAAATTTAATGAATATATACTATGTTAGGTTGAAAAATATACGCCATTGTTTAGTTGCGTCAATTACATATTGATTTTCGTTCTTATTTTTTATTTGAGAGTATTCTAATTCATTTTTTACTGGTATGAAAATGATCCTTGTATTAAACTTTTTGGCCTCATTTATTATTCTATATATTTCATTTACACATTTTTAAAAGATTGCTCATTATTTAAACGTTAAATGTCAAAACAACATGTTAAACATGTCAAACGTAATCTGAATTTATTTCATTGTAATATTTATATTTATATATTTGGCTATTAGTTAATTCAATAGTTTCATTACGTTTGAGCTCCATTTTTGTGTTACCTTAATAAGAATTTTATTTAATTTTTCATATAATTATTATATAACCTTACTTGCTTATACAATTGCCTCTTTATATTATCTTCAATATGACCGGAAACATTTTTCCTTACCCGAAAAACTTTTAATTTTAACAAGTCTGGAGAATTTTTAATATTACTTTTCGCAAGTTATTTGTTATTACAATAAGCCGAGGGATTTTTTGTAAATACCTTGAACAAGTCTAAGGGCATGAATGGCTTGTTGACAGTGGTGAAGGAGGACCCGAGCAGGAGGTGAAGAACCATTCTTCAGTAGACCAGCCAGACTCACCCCATCCAAGCCCTGTTCAAGTTCAAATATGTTTATTGAGACAAGAAAAAAAATACAAGAGATAGTGTAGCTTAGGCTATTTCTACCCCCCTCCCAAGCCCTGTAAACACAACGCTACTTCACACTCCAGTTAGACCTCTTTATACACTCAAAATATTTTCCAGATAATCCTAAACTGTATTCAAATGTTTCAGAGCATTTAAACAAATGTTTTATTATGCTGCATTTGAACTATTTTGTAAAAAAAAGTTGAGTTTATTTTTATTAAATTTAAAACTTGTCAATTCTTTTTCATGATGATTTTTAAAAATATGGAAAATATGAACGTTTTAGTTTAATTCTAATATTGAGAGAAATTGCAATGAAGGTGTGTCGAATGAAAATACAGCTTCTGGACGATTTAGAGAATTACCAGATAAATAGGTTGGGTGGGCCATTTTGAATCTTAAAAAGACACTTTTAATATGAAAATTTGTAATGCACAAGAGAAAAAAATAGTACATGCCAATAAATTAATAATTTCACTTCCCCTCAAAAATTGCATTTATATACTGGTTATGTAGGAATTTAATACCTTGTCGTTTCAAATGTAAGTTTGCTAATAATCTTCCAAATTTTAGCTCAGTTGAGTGATTATTTTCGACCATCCTATCCAATACTTATTAGATAAAGAGGAAGATATATAAAATCATACCAAGTTCTCCCCAAGTCTGCTGTACAAACCTTTAGTTTGAGAAGCATAACCAGATGCGAACAGTGTGCCTATCTGAACACACTGTTCATCCCTCTGAATGCACTCATTCAGAAGAGATTACCTGGCAGTTCTCCTTCAGAACTCGCAAATGATGGAATATATCACTGTTAGTCCTGCCTTTCTTATATAATATTTTTATCCACAGTTGAGCGTGCTACCACAGCACCATCTTGACTTGTGAGGTGATGATGGCATCTCTGGACTTGAGACTACTTGTGATATAGACAGCCGTGTTCTGGTACAGGACTTACCCTGTAGGGCAAGTTAGGGAGCAGCTGATGAAGAGGCGGGAGGCCGGCCAGGTGTAGGAGCGTGGGCATCATGTCGAGCAAGGAAGTGGGGTGGTCGACGGTGACCCCGGCAGGCAGGTGACCTGACCATCGGTAGATCCCTGGTACTCGGATCCCGCCCTCAGCTCCACCCATGGACTTACCCCCTGTGGAAGGAAAGTTATTCTGTTCTGAAACTGGAATACCTTTCAAACTATAGTTGTACATGTATTAATTCTGTCTCAATTAAGAAAGTAACTCACGTAGAAAAACGAACACTAGTTAATGGTATTTAATTTAGGGTCTCAATTATAGCCTTATACAATAGATCTTTCAGTTCGCTATATTATAGCATTAGTTTTTCGTGACATGACCATTTCGTAAACTCTTGTGTCTCACCCTTAAAGCGTCCATTATATCCTCCTGTACGCTGGCCGTCCGGGGCAATGGCTTCCAGGTGGGCGCCATGGTCAGACACGAAGTAAACAATGGTGTTGTTGTCAAGGTTGTGGCGCGTGAGAGCATCCAGGATCTTCCCCACGCCAGCATCCATCTCCTCCACGTTATCCCCGTACCTGCACATAAATCATCCCCTTTATTTTAACAGGAGACCTATTATTGGCCCATATATACACAATCACCTTGAAGATTTAGCGCCACTGAAGGCACAATTGGAACTCGATCCTGGTTTTTGCTCACCTGCCATGCCTGCTGCGTCCAGCCATGCTTGGTAGTGTGAACATTGGTGTATGGACGTGGGCGAAGGCGTGGTACAGGAAGAAGGGGCGACCATAGTTGGTGTGGTTAGCGATGAACCTGAGGGAATGGCTGACGAGTCGCTGAGAGAGACCCTCCAGCACCAGTGGCTGCTCCACCACCACGCCGTCCTGCATCACTATACAGTTCAGGTGTTGTATCATCCACGGTGAGACCTGAGGAACACACCACCATAAGCTTATGTACTGTGTGAAATAGCCAGGGGGCAGATGTCTCAATGAACAGCTATTTTGCCAAGTTTCATATCTTCCTTTTGGGAAATTATGCCCATCCAATATAAGCTAATTTTACTTATTGTGCATTTCTTTGGTTCCAGTTAAATATATTTTCTGTGACTAGAAAAGAGAAGATAAGACATTTTTAACATTGATGATGTCTGCAAAACACATTTTTAACAACGTATAGAACCTCGAATTCAGGGAGAAACTCCCCAGGCTACTTGTACTTATGTTAACATACACGAACACTCCCAACTATGTGCACTTAACCAGTTAATAAGACCTTACTTGCCACCACCACTGGGTGTAGAGGCGGTAGTGTGTACGGAGGAACCAGCTGACAGCCCCCGCCAGCACCACCACCACCACGAACAAGCCCAACACGAGGCGTCGCCACTTGTACCACCACCAACCCACAGCGATCACCACCGTGCTGGCCAAGCAGCCTGCAGTTATGCTCTGTACATACATACATGCATAATATTTAGTATGGGGAGGGGGGTAGGAATAATCGTTAATTAAAGAATATATTCTTTCATGCAGTTCGGAAATACACGGATTGATCAACATTCACAGAAATGTATAATATGCATTTCTGTGAACGTTAATCAATCCGTGTA
Organism: Procambarus virginalis; assembly: GCA_020271785.1. Lineage (NCBI taxonomy): Eukaryota > Metazoa > Arthropoda > Malacostraca > Decapoda > Cambaridae > Procambarus > Procambarus virginalis. Next base: position 10,855,200 of record WNGS01000543.1, on the reverse strand, counting down.
TGTTGATTTATATAGTCTAAGAAGGTAAACACATTTATCCGCAATTGCGCTATGGGGGGATATTAAATTAAACCATCTGAGTTTCCTCTGCGATTCCTACTTCTGTCAACTATATACCAACCATATATTATTATAAATTATTATTTAGGGGGTCATGGTAGTACAGTCGGGTTCGTTCTCGACGCACAATCGAGAATTCCGAGTTCAAATCCCGGGCGAGACAGAAATGGTTGGGCACATTTCCTTTCATCTAATGCATTTGTTCACCTAGCAGTCAGTAGGTACTCAGGAGTTAGTCAGCATGTTGTGGGGTTGCATCTTGGGCGGTGTGAGTAATTCGACCTTGAGGAGTGGACCTCTATATAGGGCTAACGTGTAGGAATACACTCTGGCTTCCTGTCCCCCGACACAATGAATTATTTATTATTATTATACCTATCTAGCTTCAGTGAAATTAAACCTCTGATTTTTAGGTTAAATAGTGCATATCAACAATTTAAATAGCATAATATTTGTAAAAAAAATCTTGCATATAAAAAAATTAAATTGAAATTGAAAAAATAGCAAATGACCACACCCGCCGCGCACAATAGGCTGCTGCAAGAGTACAGACAGCAGAAGTAAGTGACTACATGAAAGAGGTGCCATTATAAATTGACCTCAAGGGAAAAACAGTAAATGCAATGATGAATACTGCCTCATACATGTGACTGAATCACCAACACGCTTATCCCAACCCACAGGAAAAGAAGAATGGGGAACAGAAGCAACATATTATTTAACACGAATCTCCAGGATGTAAAAAAAAAAATCAAGAAAAATGTGGAATTAAAAACAAATCTGAGAAAGATGGAAGAAAATGTGTAAATGAGGATAGCTCGAAATTAGCAAACTAGAAATCAATAAGGGAGTGAGTTAGGTACACAAACGAACTACCCCGCATTGGTTAATAGGCTCTCTGCACTTTCCACTATTATTATACTATAATATGAATAAATAATATAGAGTCTGAACGTATGATTCATTAAATCAGATATATAATGCAAGCTTTTTAAGGCTCTGTTGGTACTCACAATACAGGAGTTTGTTTCTGATGACTTTGTACACCTCTCCCCTCGTATATTTGTACTTGTTTACGGTAAACACTACGGTTTAAAGACCCTTCATTTATTTATATCAGAAACTATTGATATATCCCCAGTTCCATTCCTTTACTGATATTAGCTATTTAACATTGTTGCCATAGCAAGCGATGCAATAGTGAGAGAAAAACTTCTTTTTTATACAGTCATTACAACCGTCAGTCACGCTTGCATCCATAGCACGGAGTATGGTGCAGTTCACATTCTAACATCATATATATCTAAATAAAATTTGCTAGAAAAAAATATCAAATATACACAAATAATGGTTGGGGCAACCAGTTACGAGCGTCCCACAAGCCTATTAGACTTATTGAGGTCCCCTTAACCCGACTCCTAACCCTCCCCTGGATGCAATCCAGAATAGTTACCTAACTTCCGGGTACTTTTACTGCTAGGTGAACAGGTACATAAGGAGAAAGGAAAGGTGCCCAAACGTCTCACCAACCCGGGACCAAAATCGGTTGTGAGCTGACTGCACTGAGGACAAGCTCACGTGTGATTTGGGTACTCTACTCACCTAATTGTGCTTGCGGGGGTTGAGCTTTGGCTCTTTGGTCCCGCCTCTCAACTGTTAATCAACTGGTAGACTGTGGGAGAGGGTGGGGCTTGTAACTGTAAGGCACACCATCGTTGACTGTCCAATCTTTAAACAAACATATTTGTCAACTAGTCGAATGATTGGCAGCTAACTATTATCAGCGATCCTTAGGCGTTATCTGATATTTCAGGCGAGTAAAATTTTCTATTTTATTGAAGACAATGGCTTTTTGGCTTAGTTCTATTACTAGTTACTTCACACAGTAGGTTCAGTAGAACTTCGGTTTCATCTCCTTTTGACCATGTCGTAGCTCAGTCGATTAAGGCAGCATCTGGGATGCTCTCGGACGCAGGTTCGAATCCTCGTCACGGCCCTTGTGATTTGTTCACTAGTTACTTCAATTAATTATTAAATCTTCAACTATTACTGTCCTTTTATTATAATATTCTCTTAATAGTTATGTGAGTTTCTTGCATCACCTAGAAAGTAATTATTCTTCTCACCTGGTAGAAAGGATCATCTAGAGGGAATATCCAGAAAGGATGGGAGCCAGCTGCCTCAGGTGCCAGTGTAAACGGCAGACCGTAGAAATACTGGAAGCCGTGACGTTTGGGTCCCAGACACCCTCGCCCGAACGCTCCACACATCTGACCCAAATGCCACTTACCTGAAATGTTTAGCTTAATTAGTATATTATGGACTTCATACCCATACTGTGGTCGGTGGCAGAAAGATTAGCGTTTCGACGCCTGACCTAAAGAGGCACCCTTCCTGAGTTCTGACGGGCATATGTACAAACTAGTAGATGTTGTCGCTACAGGTTACCCCCTTGGTGTCTTATTTGCTCATTTTTACATGGGTCGAACAGGAAGTCCTTATTAACATGGACTTAAAACCCAACGTCTCATGTAGGTATGTTGATGACATTCCTGCAGGTACCTGATATTGAGCACATGTGTTGTCGACGCCTATGTCAACCGTGCGTTCACACACAGCTCCAGTTGGAAGCAGGTGGATGAGGAACTCAGTAGAGTAAGGCAGATCCTAGTCAATAATGGATACGTCGAACAGATCGTTAAAAGGATGGTGAACCCCCCATGCTACCTCTGACGAAACAGCTGACTAATATAGGACAAATGGCCTTCTGCAATGTCATTTATTCTTATGTAAATAAATGAACGTGAGAAGCTCGAGAAATTTTTAATTTGTCTCACTCTACCCGATAGTGATTTATGTTTGAATTAACTACATCAAATTAAATTTATTCCGGCATTGACTGAAACTGGAAACGCTGTATACTGTATTTTTAACCGCCTTAGAAAGCTGAATGCTAAAAACGAATTGTAAATAATTATAAAAAAGGGCTGTCCGAGAGGCACTGGCAGAACAGGGTGTTGTTGTTGTTTTAGATTGAGCTACTCAGAACGAAATGTCCATGTAGCACGGGCTATGGTGAGCCCGTAAGGCAGAACAGGAGGAGGAACTTACCAATGGCTGCAGTGGTGTAGTTGACGATAGACAGTGCCTTTGCTAGTGTCACTTCCTCAACTGGCAGACCAACTTTACTAGCAACATGCATGATCGCCGGCGGTGTACCGTCTTCGCCAACTAAGCCTGAACAAAGAACATGCATTGTAAGGAATGTGATATTACACCCTTCACAATATTTTCACAATAATAACCCAGCCAGTTCTGGAGATGAAACTAAATATCAGAGATCTAGGAAATTCTGCCATGGTGATAACGTGCTATATAGGCTGATAAGTGATCTATCTGTTGGGACGTGAAAAATCTGTCATGTTTTTCTGCATTCGAAGTCTTTGAATCATTTTGCTTATAATGTACCAATGTAAAATTCGTGTGTGATATACATATATATGTATATATGTGATATATATATATATATATATATATATATATATATAATATATATATATATATATATATATATATATATATATATATATATATTTATACCTAGAAGGGTACCACCTCTGGTGCAAGATATATATATATATATATATATATATATATATATATATATATATATAATATATATATATATATATATATATATATATATATGTATATATATATATATATATATATATATATATATATATATATATCTGAATTGTCAGTAAACTGGTGAAATACAATGGCTCTTAGATATAAGGGATATGTTTAATTGAAATCCACCAATCACATACAACTAGGATATGGAGCAGCCAATAATAACACATGGGGGCAGCCAGTAACGTGTATCCAGGAGCCAATGGGAGCGCTTAGAATGACCGTCTGAGGACGAGGGGTGGCGCCGGATCAGTCATTCCGACTAGATGCAACAGGTGTCACTGTCTAGGCTTAGTTAAAAATGCGATTGGCTGAATGCTCAACTACAACATGTTGTGCTTCGTGCATAAAACACCTTCCCAGCGTTTAATAACATTCCAGCAACTTCATATGATATTTAGTGCTCACAAATGTATCACTGACGGTCCAAGTCGATATAAGTACATTTATCTACATATACACCTTATAAACTTACGCCCATTGTATCTCACAAGCTCTTAATGCATCTATACGATCAACACACCATCTTCAGCCACCTTATTCATCAGTAATTAAATCCTCAGTATGTTTTTGTACCCTTCCTATCACTATCCTGCCATATATTCACCACATTAAGGTTATTAGACTAATGCGTCTATATTTATTACCCTTATTGCTTTCAACTTTATTTTTATATAAAGATATAACCACAGCTCTATTCCAGTTGCCTGCCACAATTCCACTTTATCTCGTTTGGGCACATTGTCAACATGTAATATATTTCCTTAGCAGTATTTAATAATGTATGCATATATATACCGCGAGCGCCAGCCGTTTCTCATAGCTATATCACTGATGTGCTTATCTCTTCCAGGGAAATACAATCTGGCATTCAATATAGAATTCTTCTCATAAAAGCGAAAATAAGCAGCAAACATTTGAATTTGTATAAATTTCATTCATAAAGTTATTAAAATTCTCTCTCATCTTTTTCCCTCCCTCCCTCTCCTTCTCTCCCTCCCTTCCTCCCTATATATATGTGGCCGGTATAGCTGGTATAACTGCATATAGGACCTATATTTCACAAAACGTTGCTGAACGTATATGTTATTAAAAAAGGATCAAATTTATTTTACTTTTTGTAAGGCTTGCCTATGAAATCCTATTTAGGATTCTTCGGCAGCAATACGCTTCTTAGATCCTGATACTCATTCTTCGTGGAATTTGTCATGTTCGATTTTAATTTAATCTCACCGTAAAGCCAAGATATATCTGAAAATCTGCGTGTAGATACAAATGAATTTTGAATAAACAGGTTATTCAACGAGCCAACAAATAAAGTGTTTGTAAAATCTCAAATTATCACAGAAAATCCCTACACGCGTTGGGATCTGACATGCAAGGTAAACTGTACACGTTGTTGACACTTGTGTATCCTGGATGAGTAAGGCCTGCAGTACAGGCAAGGACACTGGCCAAGGAAGGTAACATAAGCTGCGTGTCTTTCCATGTATTCCGCCACGCGTACTCGCATCACTAACTCAGCCATACATGTTTTAAACATTATAGCAGTACAGTGGCTACGTTCTCCACTCACAATTGAATATCCCAGGTTCGATCCCTTGGGTGGGATAGAAATGGTTGTGCGCGTATTATTTCTCCCAATACCTCTGTTCACCTACCAGTAAATATCTTCAAGCCTATCCCTGTAGATAGGCAATTTCTGGTATAATCTTTCCACCACCGCCCGCAGGATGGGTCTGGGATGCGTTACAAAAACAAAAACAGTTGTAAATATTCCAATAATAAAAAAATGTTTAGTTAAATAAATTTAATCCTAGGACGATACAGTGACGTCACAACCCGTGGATGGATATTAAGACCTAACACGCTAATTAAGCTAAACTAAAAGTGTAAATCTCAATTACATAACAAGTTCATCAATACTGTAACACTGCTCAAAATTATACGCATCAAGGAGCTCAGTGGCTTAAAGTATTCATTTGTGTACGTGCTCTGGAGGTGTATAATGTATGTTTAGCACACAGCATGCGCATGCATATCTGACGTCATCTTCGAAATGGGTCCAATAGTCACTTCACTGGATTGTTGTTTCGTCCAAGATGTACATTAGTGAAAGATTCTAAATGGGATTCCGTTGCAACTGGTTAAATGAGTTATTATTATTATTATTATTATTATTATTAACATCTTTATTGACAAAATTAATTACAATTTTGCCTAATCTGAGGATTTCAATTGAGAATCTGCGGATTTCAATTGAGTGCGTACCGTAGCGTGCAGGGTAGCGAGCGGTGAGGAGAGCGGCCCTGCTGGGAGTACAGAGAGGAGCAGCCGCCAGGTGGTGTGTCAACCGGACCCCATCACGCGCCAACCTATAGTAACGAAATAAAGCCTGTTTTATACGATTATATACCGAGAGATGTATTCCGCACCTCGGTGTATGTACACTGAGTTTACTTGCAGGGTAAACTACGCTTGCTGGTTGGTCAGCAAGGTTTGGTTTGGTGTTGGACTTATGGCCTATCAACTGCGGGAGGGTTATTAAGGCCACCAGCCAGCAAATATAATTAAACCCATCAATATATCCTGAATAATTACGAATTTCCAACATAAAAATGCGTCCTACTGTTGTTGGCTAAGGTTTTCATACTAGCTGTGCTGCTATCAAATTAATCGAAAATTTATAAACAGATTTATATATATATATATATATATATATATATATATATATATATATATATATATATATATATATATATATATATATACATATATATATATTATATATATAGTAATTTATTACGAATATTGGACAATGTGTAAAGAGATGTGACAGGAATTTTGAAGATAAGCATTCGAAATGAAAAAAAATAATGCTGTGGCTGAATGGAGCGGACAAAATAGTTAAGATGATTTTTTGACATTGAACACCATTTCCTATTTCCATTTTTTATTGCAAATTTTGGGGGTATGATTACCCGATGAAATTTTAACAAGTAAAGACATTTTTTATTAAACCAATCATTAGTGGAATTGAATTTGGGGGCTATAATTACCTCTTCTACAGTACATGGAATATAACAAATTTACTACAAGTATGCTTGGCGCCTTCTTTTGATAATTACTTATTTACTACGAGTATTATCAGTAACATAAGTATAGTTGACATACCTGTCGATGTTGGGAGTGTTAATAGTGGTGTTGCCATAGCAGCCAAGGTCCCCGATACCCAGATCGTCTGCCACCAGCACCACAATGTTGGGAAGGCTCTGATGGCGAGTCTGTTGCTCCTGTTTCTCCTGTTGCTGCTCTTTTACAGGTTCTGCCTGGTGTTCCTTTTGGGCCTGTTGCTGATGGTATTGTAATAGTCGTCCACAGCCACCAGAGGCTATCACGCCAACCACCACCACTACAGCCCACCACCTGACATTCAGCTCTACCATTGTGCTGTGACGGCAGATAATATACAAATCTCGAATATTCTGCCGGTGGTGCACCCACTGAAAATGGACATCTCTCCAGTATTAATGAACCTGGTGCGCGATAATTCAGAGAGCACTACGCGCCTTCACTTCTAAAACCTTTAAATTGTTTTTCAGTGTAGTGTAAAATGCACCACTTACAACTAATTTACAAAGATATACATACCCCCTGTTGTTGACTATCACTTATCTACGTATTTCGGGCAATAATACTGAATGTTATCATAAAGCGGAGACTAACGCATTCACTACACAACGCTGTGGAAAACTGAGGACCTGCTCAAGCTTACACAGGTATAAGAGGCTTCCTGCTTACGTCATAATCTGAGACCACTTCAAATAGCAGATTTATCCTAGTGGATACGACTACCGCGGTGGTCGTACATCTCTAACAATCTTCCTATTAACAAACAAATATTTTGTAATATTCTTTGAATATTTAATAATGAAGTTAGAATTAGCAGATGAGGATTGTTTAGGATCAGGGAAAGTGTCTCGCCTCTTTTCATATATTTACTCTTCAAGTTGAAGTACGTTTATTGAGATATTAAGATACATCTCATATACACCCGGTAGATTCATCAAGCAGATCTACATCCACCGTAGCACACTTATTAGTTCAGGAGCTTAGGCTATTCTGTTGAAGAAGTGGAAATAGAGATATTCATTCTTCATAAAACCTAGATCGATTTAATGTGATCGGTTCAGTGCATACATAATCAACAAGATGATTCTTAGTTGCATGAACTCAAAATGTAGGCCAATGAATGTTCATAGCTCTCAACTACACTGATCAGACGATGTTAATGAAATATTGCATGACAGTCCATATAGTACGGTTATTGATGTTGATTAGTGCACGCTGTATGGTTTTGTTTATAGATGCTGTTATCCACATGCTCACTGGGCCCACGCATATGCGCGTGTGGTGTGCACACACTTTAAATTCAGCCATTACAACACTGTTATTAGAGATACACACCTGCATGGTTGCATGACTGATCCTAATGTAGAGAGAATGCGTCATCTTTAAGGAACACTCACGAAAGTGTTTCATGAACTAATGTTGCTTGTTCAATAAATTCCTGAACTATGTTTGACAAATCTCTCACCCTGTCCATGGAGGACAGAAGAAAATGTATATATTCTGGTTAGCATTATAAATGTGTGGCCACGTCTGTGGTAGAAAATAATAATAACAAAAACTAATGTAGCCTGTTACATAATATTGAAAGCAAAATACTAAGTAGCATTCAAGTTCAAAGACGGTAGCAAAGACATCAAATATGCGTTCTCTTATTCATGGAGGATGAGAGCAAATTTTGACTTAGCAAACATTTATTCTAAAGATTAAAAAAAAGAAAAGCAGTTGTTCAAGAGGGTCTTACTAACTGGAGGAGTTGTAAATTATTTATTAAAATAAACAATAGATCCAAAAGATATGTGTAGATGTTAAGATGAAAACACGTATTGAGGTAAAAACACAACTATACGTGTAATTGAGTTTTAAAAACTATAATTTTTAAATTGTTTATAAAGTTTTTCTCCAAAACTTTACCCTTGCCGTAATTATTGGTAATAATTGTTAATATCTTTAGCTAGTATTTAATTTTCTTTAAATCTGATAACCTAAGAGCTTGGATTTATTTCCTAATTTATGCACAGTGAAAGCTAGAGCGAAGAGCACTGAAAATTACTTATTAAGGTTTCAGACTTGGTATTAACTTTCTGATCCTCATGCTTGCAGTTGTTACCTGTTAACATCAATTAAAATAACTGTTGAAAAGAAATGAATTCCATTCCTTGTTACAAATATATGAATGAATGGTGGCAGCACTACCTCTATCTACTCTAACTCAAGCTGTAATTCTTTCTACTCATTATACATGAATCATATAATTCTACCCCCCCCCTCTGTCCCTCTTACTAAGTCTACCCGTCATCCCATTTTTTATTTCTACACATTCAGTTTCATTTTTCTCTTTCCCCCATCTTTCCCTCTTCCTTTCCTCTGTGCTGTCTGTCCTCCTTTGCGTTTTCTCCCGTTACAGTATCCACTTCCCCTCTTCGTTACATAATCACTGTGGTACAGAGGTAAGGGATTGTCCTTATGGTCCGCGAGTCTAGGGCCATCGGAAGGGCTGGAGCCAGGGAGACAATATAGTGTTGGCGACGCTCCTGAACTGTGAGGGAGGGTAGGGCACCCGCGACCTCCAGTTGGCCAGGTACTCCTGAAGCATCCCCGTCACCTCCATGTATCTGCAGAAGGGCTTCCGATGAATACAGAGAATAATGTATTAGTAAGCTCTACCTGTAAATGCCTTTAAATTATATTGGGCAAATAATAAATACATTGTGGGTTTTTCTGACATTTACAATTGTATTGGCATACACAATTGGACTCAAAGAGTCTTAATTGCAAGACAGTGAGATAATTCTTGATATATCGATGAAAAATATTCTTGAAGGATATTACAAGTTCAGTAACGAATTAAAATAGAATTTCTTAGAAAGCATGCCGGCTCTTCCTGCCCTGCCTGCACCGGACTCTTATGTTAATTAAGACGGCTCGTCCCGCCACCTGCTGGACGCCACCGCACCTGCCATCAGACACAGGTAAGACGCTGCTTTAGTGTGTCGGCAGCAAAGAGGAATGCCTATCCTGAAATTGTAGGTACTGGTCTAGATTTTGAGCTTAGTACTCCAGTGTTATCTTACACGTGGTGAACACGTGCTCATCCTGTCAAATATACTGTTCTCACTGCTACAGCGATTAGCTGAGTTCAGAAACTGTATGCCTATAGATCTAGCACCTAGTGCGCAAGCGCTCTGGGAAAATGTCCAAAGGGTTATTTTCTACGAGGACGTGAGAACAAGTGATTAATCAACATCATTGTAATAAAATTCGTTACTCAAGTAGAGTGCATTTTCATATATTATTGTGCTACCTTTAGTTTTGTTGTTCGATTTTTTTTCAGAGTATGTAGTACTAGCGAATGTTCCAAATGCGGACGGACATAAGTCTTGTATGAGTGTAGTGATGTTTTTGTGCTAAGTTTCGAAATCATCTTACTTAAGCTTAAGCGGTTTATGAGTTCTGAGTCCCATTATTGTAAGAGGTAATACGACCAGCACTTTAGACTTACTCAGTGGTGTTGGTGGGTATGGGATGGTCCTCGTACGGGTCCTTCTGGAGGTCAAACAAGAGGGGTTGGTGGCCATAGTGTTGAATAGTGTCACCATAACACTGGCAATAGGTTCCCTCTCCCCAGCCACACTGTGTGCTTCCTTCAGGCCACTTGTGACCTGCTATATGCATCTTGTACACTTTCTTGTCTACAAAAGGAATATATAAGGAAATATGTAAGTATATGCGTGGAGATAAAGTTGGGATATAAGAGTGAAGAATATGCACTTAACGTTTGTGTGTGTGTGTGTGTGTGTGTGTGTGTGTGTGTGTGTGTGTGTGTGTGTGTGTGTGTGTGTGTGTGTGTGTGTGTGTGTGTGTGTGTGTGTGTGTGTGTGTGAGTGTGTGTGTGTGTGTGTGTGTGTGTGTGTGCGCGCGCGCGCGCTTTAATTTCGTCCTCGTGTGATCGTCAGCAAATGTAAAGAGATAATGGGTAGCCTGTCGTAAAATATAATTAAACGATACAAACACAATTGATTAGGCTTTAATAATTAATGTATTATAATTAGATTATGATGTAATGTAAAATACATTATGATACCTAACTCAAGTAGAACTGAAGGTGTGTGTTTTATGAGAAAACAAATAACAAATGAACGTGGTTTGTTGACACGAGTGACAAATGAACAACGATTCGATCGGCTGCTATGAAATATATTTGTCGAATATAATAAAAACATTGAATGTATCAGTACTCAAAATGTATAGTTTGGTCGATGTCGAAATTACTATTAATTCCTAAAAAAATTGGTTATTCTAGTACATAGCAGTTTTACATTTGATCTTTAAAAGTGGATTCTTCCTGTTACCTTATATAAGTTTGAGGTAATTCAACTAATAATTATTTATTTATCTAATTTAACTCGACGGCGGACTTTAGAAAATATTGAACGTGTACAAAATTTAACGAAATTTATTAGGAAATTAGTAGTTAGGCTACTTGGTTTGTAACATTGCCATAAATGTAATTGGCATGTATTTTCCAGCACAGCCACCAGAGGTGATACAGCATCCCTTTACTTCAACGTTGTTGGCAAATATAACTCGGTTTACATTTGATGACACTGTAAAAACCCATCAATTGTGCCCAATAATTTCACAGTTCGCCCACCACAAGGTACCCACTTGCTAAACTATCTTATCCACTACTATAACCCCGTTAAAATTACCTAAAGTCCGCCTACGTTTATTGAAAATTTCTGTATCCCCCAACCTCAGATCTGTTCGCCTCCCTCAATGCTAAGAATCTGCCAACACCACTATTAAATCTGGGGGGTAAAAATAGCCTAAGCTACTCTATCCCTTTGAGATGTATTTCTTTTTTTGTCTCAATAAACATACTTGAACTATTAATAATCTTACATCACGTTTACTATCATCCTAGACTCCAACCACACTTTGCTACAACTCTATTAATAAAACTTCTCTTCCATTCCCTAGACCCGATGGTAGATTTTGTTCAACCACTTAGATGGTGTCGCTTATATGGTGTAGCTGTGGATATATTACACTACCTTGAGCAAGTCTGAGGGCATGAATGGAGTGCAGACAGTGGTGGAGAAGGACCCGAGGAGGTGGTGGAGTCCCGGTCTTCAGTAGGCTGGCCACACTCACTCCATCCAGCCCTGTATACACCAGTCCCAATTTTGTTTATAGTAGTTTATTCACGTTTGAATTACAATGATAAAGTTTGTCTGATTACTTTCAAAGTGATTTTAAATATAACAGAGTAACTAATTATGTTAAAAGTATTTAAAATATCTAGGATCATACTAAAAGGTTATCATAATTTACTTGTTTCATATATTGTATTACTTTAATTTGTGTTCAATAACAAATGTGTATTCTAAGTTGCATCTATAAATGGTAAAGTATAAATATGGAACATATTTATTGGAACTGTTCCAGATCATGGAACAGGGAAAAAATAGTTGTATTTAATATTCTTCAAAACATAAGGCATTATACCAGTCAAATTTTTTTTTTTATCTTTATTTAAGAAATACAATATAAATTAAATTATATAAAAGTTTTACAAGACAATTATACATTGCAATTCGTAGTGAACAAGTTTCCCAATAGTACAGAATATGATCTTTAAAAACCCCTGAATGTTATACTTATTTTCCGTTAAACGATTTACAAAATTTGGAGAATAAATTTACATTAAAATACAGGGGAGATTATTACATTTACATATATTTTATATAATTCTCAGTAAACAAATTTTCCATATCATCACCGAGCATGAGCCTTAAACCCCAATGTTATACTTGATCCTGCCTCGCAAGAACTTCAATATTTTGTCTACTGAGTAACCTTCCTGCCTTCCTATCCAAACACAAAAAATGTAATCAGAAAGTAACATAATTATTGTATTCTTAATTTTCTTGCATTTTATGTCAATATGAAACATTAAAAACCTCATTAACTCCACTCTAATACTTGGTCCACATAAAGCTTTAAGAGTGTCTCGAATCCAGTTTACAAGAACAACTTTCTGCTTACAGAAATAAAATATATGCATATTATTTCAATTTCAGTACATTGGTCACACCTATTGTTGTCCTTAATGCCCAACATCAACAACCTATCATTAGTAGGGAGGGTCTCATGAATATAGCGATACAATAGCTCACGTTGTTTTGGGGCAATAAATTTAACATGAAGGTTCGCCCATATTACTTGCCAGCTGAAGAGTGGATATGCCTCCTCTACTCTAGGAACTATATTTGGTAGTATAACATCATACACTTGTTTACTGTTCATCATTAAAAAACCTTCAATATTACAAATCCGCCTGAGAACATCAATTGCACAAGAATAAAAGTGAGGTGAAATAAAGGCAAGGTCAGTATACTCTGGCATATGTATCAAGTAGCTGACACGTAATTTACAATAGTAATGTCCTAGCGCATTTACACTATTCCTCTGCATTATCTCCTTTCTAAAGGTAACACATAAGATTGCCAATGACTTATTGTACACATTCAGTATTCCTATTCCACCGTTTTTCTTACCTTTACAAAGAGTAGTCCGTTTAATTGGTTGGTATCTACCATACCATACATATCTAAAAATAGTTTTGTCAATCTCCATTGCACTTTTCTTGTCTATGGGAAAGCTGTGAGACAAATACCACACTTTAGACAAAATTTTGCAATTGATTATTACAGCCTTCTGAAACAGGGTTAATTTCCTATTTGACAACATGTTCGTTGCAACTATTATATTACCACATAGTACTTGCCAATTCGTAGCCAATGTCGTTTCATATGTTTTACACCAGCAAATCCCAAGAGCTTTAATGACTCCACTACCTTGAACCATGAACCTGTCCAGTGAACTTTATTACACCAACTGCCAAGCCCCATCATACACGTTTTGTTCTTGTTAATTACAGCACCTGTTGCTCTTTCAAAGTTGTCTAACTCATTCTGAACATTCACCACCGAGTCTTCTGTCGACACAAAATAGTTGTATCGTCTGCATAACCAACAACAGGAAGTGTCATCGCATTAGGAAGACAAGGTGGAACAATGAAGTCATTGCCTTTTATTGCCAAGTACAGTGGCTCTTGAAATATAACATACAAAATCATTGAAAGGGGACATCCCTGACGTACAGATCGTTCAACTAAAAAAGGTTTACTTAAGACTCCATTGATACAGACGCTGCTCCGACACTCTTTTAAAGCATACGGACCCAATCAATAAAGTCTTGTGCAACTCCTACCCTATCCAATATTTCCAATACAAACTGAACATCAACACGGTCAAGGCTTTCGACCAGTCGAGGTTTATCATAGAGGAAGGAACATTATTCTCAGACACATAATACACAACATCCTAATTACATTATTACAATTGATATGGATCTTCCAGGCACACCACAAAACTGTTCCTTTGATATAATTTTTCCATTGCAATCTTAAGTCTATTTGCCAGCAGTTTCGATACTATTTATAATCCTGGTGAGAGTCATTCATGCTTACACTGTTATATTTTGTGATAAATACAAACGATATTTGTTGCGTGACATACACACGATTTCCTGTATTTTTGCTAAAGGTATTGTACTGATATGCGAGATAAAATCCTTCATGTCAGTCTTGTGAGGATGGTGGTAATCATCAGATTCTAAACTGTTGTGGAATAAGTAACAGTGCCTCTGGTCTAAGACTTACCCTGTAGGGCAAGTTAGGGAGCAGCTGACGAAGAGGCGGGAGGCCGGCCAGGTGCAGGAGCGGGCATCATGTCGAGCAAGGAAGTGGGGTGGTCGACGGTGACCCCGGCAGGCAGGTGACTGACCATCGGTAGATCCCTGGTACTCGGATCCCGCCCTCAGCTCCACCCATAGCCTTACCCCCTGTGGGAGAAAAGTTATTCTGTTCTGTAACTGGAATACCTTTCAAACCATACAGTACTGTAGCTGTACATGTACTAATTCTATGTCTCAATTAAGAAAGTAATTCACGGTGATATATTAATGGTATTTAATTAAGGGTTTCAATTACAGCCTTATACAATAGATCATTCAGTCCCTATTCCTGGCGCTAGTTTGTCTGGACATGAACATTTCGTAAACTCTTGTGACTGTTACAAATACGGTTGCATATTTAGGAGAAACAAGAGTTTATAAAATAAGTACAGAGTTGTCCTTTGAGTTGTCTTAATGGTTGAGTTATTTAAGAATTTGATCTTAATGTTTGACTAAGTAGTAAACAGCCAGTAAGATCGTTATTTTACAGATGTTTTGTTAAGTATTTGGACAGAACACATTAGAGAATGTGGGCAGTTTGAGTACTAGGCTTTTACAGCACGCCGCCTGAAGCAAGCACATTCAATTTTGCCGGCATTATTTTCCCTTAAGATAAGTCCCGTTTTTTTTGTATCTGCCACCGTGTTCCTATTTATACTTTACCACTTATAATGCATCTTACAGCTCACTCGCAGTGTTTATTCAGGAAGAGTGACTTGTGAGAATATTGTGTACATGTGCTTAATGTATTCGGTTATTGATTTCTTTCGCCAGATTGTTAATTCTTGCCTTGTATAGTGGGTGTAAATGCTTGCTTTTGTCAAACCCCTTAGAGTAAATGTCAATAGGCGAGATTGTTTATGATTGTGGGAGTGGGGTTTTGTTAATAAATATATTGTTATCAATAAGTATTTCTACCAGTGGGCTTGGTGAGGTTGTAGTCATTCTTT
>WNGS01000543.1:10779627-10806485 GCA_020271785.1 Procambarus virginalis | reverse complement strand
GGATGGTTCCTGGCCACTACCTCTCACAGCTGGGATGGTTCCTAGCCACTACCTCTCACAGCGGGGATGGTTCCTAGCCACTACCTCTCACAGCTGGGATGGTTCCTAGCCACTACCTCTCACAGCTGGGATGGTTCCTAGCCACTACCTCTCACAGCTGGGATGGTTCCTAGCCACTACCTCTCACAGCTGGGATGGTTCCTAGCCACTACCTCTCACAGCTGGGATGGTTCCTAGCCACTACCTCTCACAGCTGGGATGGTTCCTGGCCACTACCTCTCACAGCTGGGATGGTTCCTAGCCACTACCTCTCACAGCTGGGATGGTTCCTGACCACTACCTCTCACAGCTGGGATGGTTTCTAGCCCCCAGCTATCACAGCTGGGGGCTAGGATAAACCCCAGGATAAAAGCTGGAGTTTATCCTAGCCTCCAGCTATCACACCTGGGGTTTATCCTAACCCCCAGCGATCAGAGCTGGGATTTTTAACCGTCAATAAAGGCGCACTGTGGAAAAAATGAACGATATTTTCCGAGATATCAATCTATATTATAGTTTTGGGTATATCTAGACACACGTTATGATATCTCGTAGAGCGTTAGGATAGCAAGGTCGGAGCACTGAGGCGAGTGAGTGGTGAGACCCCTGCTCCAGGGATAGTTTGAAGGATAGCAGCTGAGACGCCAAGTGATATCCCTATACAGTTTTTATCCAACCTGTCCTCCAACAATCTGTCCTCCTGCAACCTGTCCTCCTGCATCCTGTCCTCCTACAACCTGTCCTCCAACAATCTGTCCTCCTACAACCTGTCCTCCTGCATCCTGTCCTCCTACAACCTGTCCTCCTACAACCTGTCCTCCAACAATCTGTCCTCCTACAACCTGTCCTCCTGCAACCTGTCCTCCTACAACCTGTCCTCCTACAACCTGTCCTCCAACAATCTGTCCTCCTGCAACCTGTCCTCCTGCATCCTGTCCTCCTACAACCTGTCCTCCTACAACCTGGCCTCCTACAACCTGTCCTCCTACAACCTGTCCTCCTGCATCCTGTCCCCCTACAACCTGTCCTCCTACAACCTGTCCTCCTACAACCTGTCCTCCTACAACCTGTCCTCCTACAACCTGTCCTCCTACAACCTGTCCTCCAACAATCTGTCCTCCTGCAACCTGTCCTCCTACAACCTGTCCTCCTGCATCCTGTCCCCCTACAACCTGTCCTCCTACAACCTGTCCTCCTACAACCTGTCCTCCTGCATCCTGTCCTCCTACAACCTGTCCTCCTACAACCTGTCCTCCTACAACCTGTCCTCCAACAATCTGTCCTCCTGCAACCTGTCCTCCTACAACCTGTCCTCCTGCATCCTGTCCCCCTACAACCTGTCCTCCTACAACCTGTCCTCCTACAACCTGTCCTCCTACAACCTGTCCTCCAACAATCTGTCCTCCTGCAACCTGTCCTCCTACAACCTGTCCTCCTGCATCCTGTCCCCCTACAACCTGTCCTCCTACAACCTGTCCTCCAACAATCTGTCCTCCTGCAACCTGTCCCCCTACAACCTGTCCTCCTGCATCCTGTCCCCCTACAACCTGTCCTCCTACAACCTGTCCTCCTACAACCTGTCCTCCTACAACCTGTCCTCCAACAATCTGTCCTCCTGCAACCTGTCCTCCTACAACCTGTCCTCCTGCATCCTGTCCCCCTACAACCTGTCCTCCTACAACCTGTCCTCCTACAACCTGTCCTCCTGCATCCTGTCCTCCTACAACCTGTCCTCCTACAACCTGTCCTCCAACAATCTGTCCTCCTACAACCTGTCCTCCAACAATCTGTCCTCCTACAACCTGTCCTCCTACATCCTGTCCTCCTGCAACCTGTCCTCCTACAACCTGTCCTCCTGCATCCTGTCCCCCTACAACCTGTCCTCCTACAACCTGTCCTCCTACAACCTGTCCTCCTACAACCTGTCCTCCTACAACCTGTCCTCCTACAACCTGTCCTCCTGCATCCTGTCCCCCTACAACCTGTCCTCCTACAACCTGTCCTCCTACAACCTGTCCTCCTACAACCTGTCCTCCTACAACCTGTCCTCCTGCAACCTGTCCTCCTACAACCTGTCCTCCTGCATCCTGTCCCCCTACAACCTGTCCTCCTACAACCTGTCCTCCTACAACCTGTCCTCCTACAACCTGTCCTCCTACAACCTGTCCTCCTACAACCTGTCCTCCTGCATCCTGTCCCCCTACAACCTGTCCTCCTACAACCTGTCCTCCTACAACCTGTCCTCCTACAACCTGTCCTCCTACAACCTGTCCTCCTACAACCTGTCCTCCTACAACCTGTCCTCCTACATCCTGTCCTCCTACAACCTGTCCTCCTACAACCTGTCCTCCTGCATCCTGTCCTCCTACAACCTGTCCTCCTACAACCTGTCCTCCTACAACCTGTCCTCCTACAACCTGTCCTCCTACAACCTGTCCTCCTACAACCTGTCCTCCTGCATCCTGTCCTCCTACAACCTGTCCTCCTACAACCTGTCCTCCTGCATCCTGTCCTCCTACAACCTGTCCTCCTACAACCTGTCCTCCTGCAACCTGTCCTCCTACAACCTGTCCTCCTGCAACCTGTCCTCCTACAACCTGTCCTCCTGCATCCTGTCCTCCTACAACCTGTCCTCCTGCAACCTGTCCTCCTACAACCTGTCCTCCTACAACCTGTCCTCCTGCAACCTGTCCTCCTACAACCTGTCCTCCTGCAACCTGTCCTCCTGCATCCTGTCCTCCTACAGCCTGTCCTCCTACAACCTGTCCTCCTACAACCTGTCCTCCTGCATCCTGTCCTCCTACAACCTGTCCTCCTACAACCTGTCCTCCTACAACCTGTCCTCCTACAACCTGTCCTCCTACAAAGAACGTCTATTCTCGTTCGTAGGCGTTACATACGGCCAACAATTGTCGTACAAAAAACTGGAAGCGGCTGGCGAAAGTGACGCACTGTCCCGTTTTCTGTTTTGGGTCCTTTGGCAGGTTAGGAGAGGACACTCTACACTGACCCGTTTTCTTGACGATGGGAAACCTTAAGAGGACGGACTGACCTATCACAGGTCATCAGAGGAAAGGTCGACAGGTTCGCGACCCAACCATGGAGGCCTGGTCGAGGACCGGGCCGCGGGGGACACTAAAAAAAATCATCTCAAGATAACCTCAAGATAAGATAATCCTCACGGACGAGGCTGCCTAAGGCTCCAGAAGCCAATATCGGGGGAGGATTGACTGGGAACCAATCCTTAACTGTAGCCTTTGTTTACCTAACAGTAAAATGGGTAACCTGCTTGTTATAAACGATTTGGCGGGTAGTATATATATATATATATATATATATATATATATATATATATATATATATATATATATATATATATATATATATATATCCTTGTGTTTATGAATGTGGAGCACTTAACACGCCACTGAATACTCTCTACCTTTTATCGAACGATGCTTCAGTGTCTCCATATGTTCGAATCTCACCTCTCAAAATGTTTTACCTCTGTTCGATAAGTATACAGCGAACAGAGCCTGAACACACACCCAAGAAACACGCCCTTACACTACTGGAGTGTGAGGGCGTCTCCTGGAGTGTGAGGGCGTCTCCTGGAGTGTGAGGGCGTCTCCTGGAGTGTGAGGGCGTCTCCTGGAGTGTGAGGGCGTCTCCTGGAGTGTGAGGGCGTCTCCTGGAGTGTAAGGGCGTCTCCTGGAGTGTGAGGGCGTCTCCTGGAGTGTGAGGGTGTCTCCTGGAGTGTGAGGGTGTCTCCTGGAGTGTGAGGGCATCTGGAGTGTGAGGGCATCTCCTGGAGTGTGAGGGCATCTCCTGGAGTGTAAGGGCGTCTCCTGGAGTGTGAGGGCGTCTCCTGAAGTGTGAGGGAGTCTCCTGGAGTGTGAGGGTGTCTCCTGGAGTGTGAGGGTGTCTCCTGGAGTGTGAGGGCGTCTCCTGGAGTGTAAGGGCGTCTCCTGGAGTGTGAGGGTGTCTCCTGGAGTGTGAGGGCGTCTCCTGGAGTGTAAGGGCGTCTCCTGGAGTGTGAGGGCGTCTCCTGGAGTGTGAGGGCTTCTCCTGGAGTGTGAGGGCGTCTCCTGGAGTGTGAGGGCGTCTCCTGGAGTGTGAGGGCTTCTCCTGGAGTGTGAGGGCGTCTCCTGGAGTGTAAGGGCGTCTCCTGGAGTGTGAGGGCGTCTCCTGGAGTGTGAGGGCGTCTCCTGGAGTGTGAGGGCGTCTCCTGGAGTGTGAGGGCGTCTCCTGGAGTGTGAGGGCGTCTCCTGGAGTGTGAGGGAGTCTCCTGGAGTGTGAGGGCGTCTCCTGGAGTGTGAGGGCGTCTCCTGGAGTGTAAGGGCGTCTCCTGGAGTGTGAGGGCGTCTCCTGGAGTGTGAGGGCATCTCCTGGAGTGTGAGGGCGTCTCCTGGAGTGTAAGGGCGTCTCCTGGAGTGTGAGGGCGTCTCCTGGAGTGTGAGGGCGTCTCCTGGAGTGTGAGGGCGTCTCCTGGAGTGTGAGGGCGTCTCCTGGAGTGTGAGGGCATCTCCTGGAGTGTGAGGGCATCTCCTGGAGTGTGAGGGCGTCTCCTGGAGTGTAAGGGCGTCTCCTGGAGTGTAAGGGCGTCTCCTGGAGTGTGAGGGCGTCTCCTGGAGTGTAGGCTGCGGCTGTTTTCTTCGCGCTAATATAACCAGTTAATCAAAACTTCTCTGGGGAACCACACTAATTGAACTTCAGCAAATTGACTTCCCTAAAGACCAGTCGTGTACGGGAAATTTCTTTATGAAGAGGTTTCAAACGCGAGTGTGAGACAGGGACAGGGGAAGGGGAGGGAGGGAGGGAGAGAGGAGAGAGGGAAGTGAGAGGGAGGGAGGGAGAGGGGAGACTAACGCCCCAGTACCTCCACAGGTGTCCATCACACCCAAAGGTGACAGCGAGAAAGACACAACAAAAATGGCAACAAAAACAAAAAGGCAAAAATCTATACCACAAAGTGTGTTGTCGCCGCATTACTCGTGACTCCCAACTGGTTAAGTTTTCACACGCGTCGCTCCGAATGAACCTGTCAATTACACCTCCAATTCACCTCGCCACACGAGCAGACAATTTTCCTTTCAACTTCTTAAGTCATTAATGCCTGAAATTGCTACACTTTCCATAGTTACGTCTGCACAGATTCCCGAGTGTGTCCCTCAAGTCGTCCTTAGAACAAGATCTTGAGTTTATCTTCCGCTCTGTTTAGCTAAAACCTTTTTAAGAACGTTAATGGTTGTTAGTAACTGAATGGTTTTTAAGACAGGCAGCTTCTCAAGACAACCACAGGTTTGAAATGCTTGGAGTGTACCTTTTAGGGGAGAGATAAGACTGTTGGGCGCGTCTCCCAAGTGCAGCCCCGCCCACCGGAAGCCTTGATAGCAAGAAGGCGGGCGTGGGCGGCTTTTCATCATCCGCTCTAAAGAGAACCTTCTTTGGCCACCATAGACCTGTGTCATCATCCGTCTCCCTGCTCACAAATGCCTCTCCATCTATCTCCCTTCTCTTCTCTCTCTCTCTCTCTCTCTCTCTCTCTCTCTCTCTCTCTCCTCCCTCTCTCTCTCTCTCTCTCTCTCTCTGGTAATTACATGCGTGTTCTATTCACCTTGCCACTTCCTCTCTCTCAGCCGTAATTAACACGGATGGCCCGCCAGAAAGTGGTTCAGTAATCTGGAAATAACCGTTGACATTAATGAAGTGTTGGATGGCACACCTGTTATGGGTGTCCTGAGCGGTGGGTGTCCTGAGCGGTGGGTGTCCTGAGCGGTGGGTGTCCTGAGCGGTGGGTGTCCTGAGCGGTGGGTGTCCTGAGCGGTGGGCGTCCTGAGCGGTGGGTGTCCTGAGCGGTGGGTGTCCTGAGCGGTGGGTGTCCTGAGCGGTGGGTGTCCTGAGCAGTGGGCGTCCTGAGCGGTGGGTGTCCTGAGCGGTGGGCGTCCTGAGCGGTGGGTGTCCTGAGCGGTGGGCGTCCTGAGCAGTGGGCGTCCTGAGCGGTGGGTGTCCTGAGCGGTGGGCGTCCTGAGCGGTGGGTGTCCTGAGCGGTGGGCGTCCTGAGCGGTGGGTGTCCTGAGCGGTGGGTGTCCTGAGCGGTGGGTGTCCTGAGCGGTGGGTGTCCTGAGCAGTGGGCGTCCTGAGCGGTGGGTGTCCTGAGCGGTGGGCGTCCTGAGCGGTGGGTGTCCTGAGCGGTGGGCGTCCTGAGCAGTGGGCGTCCTGAGCGGTGGGTGTCCTGAGCGGCGGGTGTCCTAAGCAGTGGGTGTCCTGAGCGGTGGGCGTCCTGAGCAGTAGGCGTCCTGAACGGTGGGTGTCCTGAGCGGCGGGTGTCCTAAGCAGTGGGTGTCCTGAGCGGTGGGTGTCCTGAGCGGTGGGTGTCCTGAGCGGTGGGTGTCCTGAGCGGTGGGTGTCCTGAGCAGTGGGCGTCCTGAGCGGTGGGCGTCCTCAGCGGTGGGTGTCCTGAGCAGTGGGTGTCCTGAGCGGTGGGTGTCCTGAGCGGTGGGTGTCCTGAGCGGTGGGTGTCCTGAGCGGTGGGTGTCCTGAGCGGTGGGTGTCCTGAGCGGTGGGTGTCCTGAGCAGTGGGCGTCCTGAGCGGTGGGCGTCCTGAGCGGTGGGTGTCCTGAGCAGTGGGTGTCCTGAGCAGTGGGTGTCCTGAGCGGTGTGTGTCCTGAGCGGTGGGTGTCCTGAGCAGTGGGTGTCCTGAGCGGTGGGCGTCCTAAGCGGTGGGTGTCCTGAGCGGTGGGCGTCCTGAGCAGTGGGCGTCCTGAGCGGTGGGCGTCCTAAGCGGTGGGTGTCCTGAGCGGTGGGTGTCCTGAGCGGCGGGTGTCCTGAGCGGTGGGTATCCTGAGCGGTGGGTGTCCTGAGCGGCGGGTATACTGAGCGATGGGTGTCCTGAGCGGCGGGTGTCCTGAGCGGTGGGTGTCCTGAGCGGCGGGTGTCCTGAGCGGCGGGTGTCCTGAGTGATGGGTGTCCTGAGCGGTGGGTGTCCTGAGCGGTGGGTATACTGAGCGATGGGTGTCCTGAGCGGCGGGTGTCCTGAGCGGTGGGTGTCCTGAGCGGTGGGTGTCCTGAGCGGTGGGTGACCTGAGCGGTGGGTGTCCTGAGCGGTGGGTGTCCTGAGCGGTGGGTGTCCTGAGCGGTGGGTGTCCTGAGCAGTGGGCGTCCTGAGCGGTGGGCGTCCTGAGCGGTGGGTGTCCTGAGCAGTGGGTGTCCTGAGCAGTGGGCGTCCTGAGCGGTGGGCGTCCTGAGCGGTGGGTGTCCTGAGCAGTGGGTGTCCTGAGCAGTGGATGTCCTGAGCAGTGGGTGTCCTGAGCGGTGGGTGTCCTGAGCGGTGGGTGTCCTGAGCAGTGGGTGTCCTGAGCGGTGGGCGTCCTAAGCGGTGGGCGTCCTAAGCGGTGGGTGTCCTGAGCGGCGGGTGTACTGAGCGGTGGGTGTCCTGAGCGGTGGGTGTCCTGAGCGGTGGGTGTCCTGAGCGGTGGGCGTCCTGAGCAGTGGGCGTCTTAAGTAATGGGCGTCTTAAGTAATGGGCGTCTTAAGTAATGGGCGTCTTAAGTAATGGGCGTCTTAAGTAATGGGCGTCTTAAGTAATGGGCGTCTTAAGTAATAAAACAGCTTCACAAAGTGTCGCAGGAGTCATTTCATGATGAGACAAGGAAGTGGAGGCGACCCCACTTGCCAGTGCCCAGGCGACCACAGAAGACCCAGACAACACTATGAGAACACAGAGCTGCGTAAATATCCTCAAAGGAGTGGCCAAAACTGTCACCAGACAGAGCAACCATACTAGTAATGGATGAGGAGACATGAAAGGTGAAGTTGGTAAAGGTAGTAGAGAGGAACTCCCTAAGAGACATGAAAGGTGAAGTTGGTAAAGGTAGCAGAGAGGAACTCCCTAAGAGACATGAAAGGTGAAGCTGGTAAAGGTAGCAGAGAGGAACTCCCAAACACATGTCAGGGAGAAAACGGGGGAAGGGAAGGGAGACGAGCCAGTAAAGGCTAGTCACGGTCTTCAAACAGAAAGAGCAATTGAAAAAAAAAATGGATAAGTAAATGCAACTTTAGACCACTGCAGAATGGTCTCAGCTGAGACTGAGGCTGAAGGCTCAAGACTTAGCTGGTCTTTCCTCAGCTGCAGGAAAGTCAACAAGGTGGTTGACCAGAGCACCACAATAGTCTGAACAGTCAGAGAATACCGTTGGTACTATTGCTCTGAGGATTAATGGCACAAAGCATTAGAAGCCAATATATATATATATATATATATATATATATATATATATATATATATATATATATATATATATAAGCAGGAGGAATCAGAGCGCCTCTACGTAACGGCCGCCATGACGAGAAAATGCAGAACGTACATTTTCAACGTACGTACGACGTACGTACGTCGTACACTTACAACGTCCGTGGTCTGACAGTGTCTGGAGACAACAGCTTGGAAGAACTTCAGTCAACACGGAAGTACGGGAAGTTCTCTGTGAAAGAATCTAGGAATTATTCAAGAAGGAACATGAGATACATCCAAAGTCGGCGACGTATTACCACAACCCGTCCTCTCTAGTGGCCACAACGGACAGAAAATGTTGTATTAAAATGTTCAAACCTAACCTAACCTCTCATCCCAGGCATAGAAAACGGGAATGCTTGTGAACCGCTATGATTAATAGTACATTATTTGTTCGTTCGGGATTGTGACGCCAAAATGAGGTGTAGCATTCGAGAAGACATCGTCAGTCTCACGGAACTTAGACAAATGAGACTGACAAACTCTATATTCAACCTTCGTGAGACTTACTGTTCAGTAGGCAGCCCCAGTGTGGAAATCACGCTGAAAGTCAAGACATTAAAAGTAGAAAGGCCAATAAATATGAAACAAGACTAGTTACTGAGGAGAGGGGATGAAGCAACGAGGAAAAGCTGAAGGAACTAGAATTCAAGACGCTGTATAAAAGAAGAAACCGGAGGAGACGTGATAACAACGTATAAGATTAAGAAAAATGGGCCGAGTAGACATAGACGCAATTATTAAAACGGAAAACATAAATGGTGATTAAGACACAAATGAGTAACATAGATGGCACAAAGATAATCTTTAGACCAATAGCTAAAAATATATATTGATAAAATATATGTACAAAATTCAATACACAATTTTAAATGCAAATTTACCAAGACAAATATGAGAATAAAACTAATAATAACTGTAAAGGAGGCGGGCTTAAGAGCTAGCGCTCGACCCGAGAAGCACATAAAGAAAACACACACACACACATACATACACACACACACACACACACATACACACACACACACACACACACACACACACACACACACACACACACACACACACACACACACCACACACACACACACACACACACACACACACACACACACACACACACACACACACACACACACACACACACACACACACACACACATACATACACACACACACACACACACACACACAACACACACACACACACACACAGTATGAATGTACCTGAAAGTATGAATTCTGGAAAAAATTATTAAGCTAGCCCTTATTTGCATACATATTGTATGCTTCACCCTCTATTAATTTGGTGCCAGACCTGGGGATTATTTACTAAATTATCATTACCTCCCCCCACCCACCTGACCCCCCCTCCCTCCCCCTACCTACCTCCGTGTCCACTATGTGTGTGTGTGTGTGTGTGTGTGTGTGTGTGTGTGTGTGTGTGTGTGTGTGTGTGTGTGTGTGTGTGTGTGTGTGTGTGTCCAATACTGATTATAACCACAGTGACAACATATTAACTGCCACACGTCATTCAGTCCCTTCAGGTAGTGCCACTCACTGCCACAGACGAGCTCTGTGGCACCCCCCCACTCCTACCCCTCCCCCCCCTTCTCCCCCTCCCCATCCCCCCCCCCACACACACACGCAAGCTAATTCGATGTCTGTGGAGCCATAACTGATGGCTTTGTTAATCCTGGTAAAATTGCTCCAGTAAACAATGCTAGGGTTCAAGGAGCGTGGGAACCCCCAGTAGTGAACCCTCAGCGCCTTCCCTGCCGGTGATAAAGAACCATCGTTATCAACATTACAAGGGGATCTACTCACAATTTATCCCAATGTGAACACTAATTGTTGTGAATGAACACGTTTTATACCAAAGACGTACTCAGCTTCAACATGAACATGAAGACAAAAAGTCACAATAACGGGGCCCAAATAGCCTAACGCACATGCAAAATAAACGAATATAGGAAACTGCTGATGCCTATTGGTCTATACGAGGCAGGGTCTATTGGTCTATACGAGGCAGGGTCTATTGGTCTATACGAGGCAGGGTCTATTGGTCTATACGAGGCAGGGTCTATTGGTCTATACGAGGCAGGGCCTATTGGTCTATACGAGGCAGGGTCTGTTGGTCTATACGAGGCAGGGTCTATTGGGCTATACGAGGCAGGGTCTATTGGGCTATACGAGGCAGGGTCTATTGGTCTATACGAGGCAGGGTCTATTGGTCTATACGAGGCAGGGTCTATTGGTCTATACGAGGCAGGATTTATTTATATACACTAACAATTCATATATGTATCTAACCTGCGCTTGAAATAATTAATAGATCCCACATATGTTACCTGGTCATTTGTAATCAGTTACCTGATAATTTTCCCCAGTTTCGAAAAGAAAAGGATTTTCCCCAAACTTTCCAGAAACTAAATTTCTCCGATCTATAATCCACTGAAAGTGACGACGTTTCGGGCCGACTTTGTAAGCATTCAGGCTGAAACATCGCCCCTTTCATCTCTTGGCATAGGAGTGAGTTGGCTCACCATTAACTTGACGCTACCTTGAGTTGGTTTCGGAGCTTAGCGTCCCCGCTGCCCGGTCCTCGACCAGGCCTCACATCGTTGCTGGATTGGTCAACCAGGTGTTGGACGCAGCTGCTCGCAGCCTGAAGTCGAAGTAGGGGATCCCAACCATCACAACTTCACCCACACCATCTATATATACATTCTGCCACAATAAGTCTCCCTTCAGCCCTCGAGGGACAAAGGCGCGAGCATTACAGCCTTCGCATCACATGAGAATTTGAGAATGTGTCGTAGAAGAGCGGCGGATTACCTGTGTGTTGTGGCGCGGGCGAGTACGGTACATTAGTGCGTGGGGGGGATGATCGGATGGCCGACTCCCACCACGAACTCGGCAACTGGGGGATTCTGGAGGCTTTGGGGGTGTCTTCAATGTCGCGCAAAGCCAGATTCTCTGGTGGACGGCAATCGAACCCACAACGCGAAGCGGTATTATTCAAGTGGCTTTGTTTATTTCACCATTGAGATGGATTTTTTTTTGGTTTATGCTCCAGTTCCTTGGTTTACAGTGATATCACCATCGCTTGCTGTGGCGCACATGGTGTGGCCTTTGTTGAGGTGTGACGCAGCCATACCTCAACACCCACCACCACACCTCCCCACTGCTACAATTATCCATCACCACCACTACTACTACTACTACTCACCACTATTATTATTCACACTACTACCCATCCCTACCAACACCCCCGCTGTCCCTAACCCCCCCCCTCCTTACCACCACTTACCCCCTCCCCCTTCACCTCTACCACCATCCACCGCCACTACAACAACCACCAACAAGCCATCACCTTCCCCCCCCCACCATTCCAACCCCACAGCCCACCACCACCTCCACCCAGTGCGACCCTTAGCATGTTTCAAGGAAGTGACGAAATATGTCTATGAACCACAGATGTAGCGGGCCACAGGTGTAGCGGGCCACAGGTGTAGCGGGCCACAGGTGTAGCGGGCCACAGGTGTAGCGGGCCACAGGTGTAGCGGGGTGTAGCATGTAGGTGGGGTCTTAATGAGACCTTCCTACACTTATCGCAATCGCTGGCAAAGTGGGTATAGTGGGCTTATTAGTGGATGATGCCATGGAGGCCCAGGTTCGAAGCTTTGAAAGATCATTAGAGTATTGTTGATAAAATTTATATATATATATATATATATATATATATATATATATATATATATATATATATATATATATATATATATATATAATTATATAATATTATATAGAGACACAGAGACAGAGACAGAGACAGACAGAAGGAGAGACACAGACTCTATATATGCCACACAGCTGCAGTTAGCAACATTATTGCATTCCACAATCAGACTCAACATGGCGACAAGCAGGAGCAACCAGCCAATATGGCCACTGTGTTTACATAACACAAGAACAGCCATATTTAATGTGTTTGTAATGCATGCCGGAGCTCCAAAACGCGGGTAATTACTCTCATGTGAGCGACCTACACACACATTGTTATAGCCTGATGCCATTGATGGTATGCTAGAAATTAAATTTTGCATTTCAGGGAGGTTGAATTGATAAAGCGGTCCCCCTCCCCCCTGCCCAACCACTTGGGCTGGACGGTAGAGCGACGGTCTCGCTTCATGCGGGTCGGCGTTCAATCCCCGACCGTCCAAGTGGTTGGGCACCATTCCTCTTCCCCCTCCGTCCCATCACAAATCTTTATCCTGACCTCCTCCTAGTGCTATATAGTCGTAATGGCTTGCCTCTTTCCCCTGATAACTACCTCCCTCCCATTCCGTCCCCCCCCGGACCAAAGAGCCAGAGCTCAACCCCCGCAAACACAACTAGGTGAGTACAGACTAGTATACGAACCGACTCAGGAGAGCCTCGCAGACTCGCCTTCGCCCACTGTGCTGTAAATCTCAAAAACCTGCCACATAGGCGATTGTATTTATAACCAAAAAGGGTAATTATACACTTGGCATATCAATCACGTTGTCAAGCACTCGTCTGTCTATCACTCACGCCCCTGTCCACCGCCCTCACATCCCTGTCAACCGTACAATACCACTTCACATTTAACAATTATGTAATATTATTGGTTTGTATTTTTTGTATTTCCACTTACTGTGGCGCGTGTTAGACTCTCTTTATCTCGTGTGGTGTTCACACCGTTTATCTTGGTCGTCCTCTCCCGCCCTTCACCACCACACTCGACAACATAGCATTCGAAAAGGCGAATAAACTTGCCGAGATCCTTGCCACAGACGTCAGTGGAGTCTGAGATCATTTTGGCTCCTCAGTTTGTCTAAACGTAGACGTCAGTGGAGTCTAGGATCATTTTGGCTCCTGCGTTTGTCTAAACGTAGACGTCAGTGGAGTCTGGGATCATTTTGGCTCTTCCGTTTGTCTAAACGTAGACGTCAGTGGAGTCTGAGATCATTTTGGCTTCTGCTCAGTCTACTTGAATACAGTTGCTGCTGTATTCAAGCCACTGAGATCATCAGTGGCTTGGACTCGCCACACGCCAGCAGCCCAGAATGGAAAACAGTTTTCGCGAGGACAAGCGGACCGAGATCATGTGAATGTCAACATGGCATTACAGCGGCGGCCGTGTTGTGACACCCAGTATTATATGGAATTAGTTCCTGGATTATAGATTTGCTGGAAATATTAGAGCACCGCGTGACAGCTGTCATACACAGAGCTTATAGCTTCGTGTCATTGCGGAGGTTTTGTCACCTGTCATCCCTGTCCACCTAAGACAGACAAGGAAGATAATTATCAGGATTAACCAGGATAATTATAGACCACTTGGAAGGGATACGAGAGGATAGGCGCAGGTCTACGAGGACAGAGATAGAGGGAGAGAGAGAAAGGACATTGCATCTAACCATTTGGACCATTTGGGATCGAGTGGCGACTCTGCAAGAATCGAGCCCTTTGCTCTACCCGACTTCTTTTGTGCAACGGACATGACACAGAAGGGAAACTACCGATTACCAATGGAAATGAGTAATTACATCTATCGAAACAACCCCCCCCCTCCATCTTCCAGTCCCCCCACCCCCTCCCTTTCACTTTACCAAAATAATTTGGGGAGCTTTGCCTTTTCCCATTAATATGGCTATAGAAGATGACACGAAAGATTAGTTTACAATTAACATAATCTATATACACGCGTCGCGGTGAGGTTTGTGTGTGTAATGTTACTCTACCCCGGGCATCCCGTCCTCTCTACCCCGGGGGCATCCCGTCCTCTCTACCCTGGGGCATCCCGTCCTCTCTACCCCGGGGGCATCCCGTCCTCTCTACCCGGGGGGCATCCCGTCCTCTCTACCCTGGGGGCATCCCGCCCTCCCCACCCCGGGGATGAGGGATGGTCTTCCTGGCTGAGGGTTCCTGGTGTCAGTGGTCCAGCTTCCGGAGCCTCGGGGCTCCACACGCTGGACATTGTACATCCACCGAATTATAACTGAGTTCATTGGAGTTCAACTGTGATACGAAACGGACATATAAATAAATATTTCGGTGGTTTAGTTGACCTAATACGTCGAATTGTTAACGAATATGTCGATTTCGTAAAGAAAATGCGACGTATTAGGCGAGTCATCCGGACTGAGCCACTCCTAGGTTAGGGCGTCGTCGCCCAAGGCGTTCACAAGGAAACCGCTAAACACCTCGTCCTGTTATTGGCCTCCAGGCCGTCAACAGCCCTGGACAATTACCCTTCTGGGCATTGTTACCATCTCCTCGAACCACGTCAGTGCCATTTTCCTCCACATAATGACCTTGATCGTTACTACACGTTGGTCTCCCGTTGCCACAACGGCAGACCAACAATTACAGTTAGCTCGTTAGGATTATCGACGTCCTCCCTATTTTAACGACCGACTCTACCCCAGGATGCGACGCACAAGACGTACCTCGCCTATTTATACAGAGCTGAGGAGAGGCACCGGGAAACGTTCCCCGGACTTTTAGCCCTACCCGGGAATCAAACCCGGGTCCAATTGGTTGTGAGTCGACACCGCTAACCACCATGCCTCCACCCACACCTCCGTAGGTAACCAGAGTCCCTACCACGCACATAAATAGGTGGAGCAAGTATGATAGGGGGCAAGTTTAATATAATGAGGGGGTAAAAGGAGAGGGGAACACGCGCCTGATAGTATGGGGTTGGGTAGCGGAATCAGGTATACTGTCAAGGGGAACCTAAGACTCCAATTATCATTAGCAGAGCGCCGCTGGCCGAGAGGGAAGGCGATCATCTTACTCCTGTCCAACCCACCTGTCTTCCCACCGGGGCCTTGTTCAAGGAGTCTACCAATCCCTTACAACTACGATGTATGAGTACAAATCCACAGGGGCCTTGAGGATTCGAACCTGCTTCCGAGAGCATCCCAAACGCTGCCTTAAATCGACTGAGCTACGACATGGTAAAAGAATTGCAACCAGAAATTCTACTGAATTTACTTGTGGATTTGGTCATTTGATTCATCAAGCTATTGTGATTTTTTGTGTAACGATGTATGACTACAAATGAAAGCATCGCTATATTGAGGGTATCGAACCATGGGACTTGATGGTTAGAGGGAAGACCGAAAGATAGACTAACAGTAGATATATGTAATATAGATGTACTCGCCTAATTGTGCTTGCGGGGGTTGAGCTCTGGCTCTTTGGTCCCGCCTCTCAACGGTGACCACGCCATTATGAATTCATAATTTTATTGATGTGACTGAAGGGGGTGAAATGCCAGCTGATGCTACTGTGTTGGTGCTGGGAAGGTACATCAAGCTCTGATGGTGTAGTTGTTAATTACACGATGAGAAGCCTGGCCACGGCGCACAACATGCAAGTGTAATATTACAGGAACAACCGTGGACATCTTCAAGAGGAAACTAGATTGTTTCCTCCAAGGAGTGCCGGACCAACCGGGCTGTGGTGGGTATGTGGGCCTGCGGGCCGCTCCAAGCAACAGCCTGGTGGACCAAACTCTCACAAGTCAAGTCTGGCCTCGGGCCGGGCTTGGGGAGTAGAAGAACTCCCAGAACCCCATCAACCAGGTATATGTGGGCCTGCGGGCCGCTCCAAACAACAGCCTGGTGGACCAAACTCTCACAAGTCAAGTCTGGCCTCGGGCCGGGCTTGGGGAGTAGAAGAACTCCCAGAACCCCATCAACCAGGTATCAACCAGGTATCAACTAGTGTTGAGAGGTCGTCGACCGCACTCTACGGTCTTCACAACCCACATTTGGTTTACTTATTCAGAAACTCATTTTTACATGTCTCTCGGTATAGATCCGCAGTTTCATGTTTCATATTTACATATTTATTCACAGTGTGAATAAAGGTAAATAAGAACATACAATTATTAAACTATAAAAACATATTAGACCATACTAGGCGGCCGGTGGCTACACCCAACCCACCTACACCCACCTACACCTACACCCAGCCCACCTACACCCACCTACACCTACACCCAGCCCACCTACACCCACCTACACCTACACCCACCTACACCTACACCTACACCCACCTACACCTACACCCAGCCCACCTACACCCACCTACACCTACACCCACCTACACCCACCTACACCCATCCCACCTACACCCACCTACACCTACACCCAGCTACACCTACACCACCCACCTACACCTACACCCACCTACACCCAGCCCACCTACACCCACCTACACCTACACCCACCTACACCTACACCACACACCTACACCTACACCCACCTACACCTACACCACTACACCTACCCCACCTACACCTACACCCACCCAACCTACATACGTCTATCCTTCCACTGAAGGAACACTTCGAGCTTTCATCCATTGTGTTATCCAGTAAGTTGTTTCATAAATCCTATTTCAAACCCAATATTTACTCGGATCTTTTCTGAATCTTCAATGCATCCAATTTCTATAGTTTCGTGTNGGTTTTATCAGCACCCATTGTTATTATTTATTGCTGCGATTCGTACACAGGATGAAAATTAAGTGCAGTTAAAAAAAAGAAAAGTTGGAATGCTACCCGGTGCGAGTCATGGGTAAATGGATCGTCATTCATGAACTGTGAGTTTAACGGCTGGATTAACAGGTGTTTGGGCAGTGTTGATGAGGATGGTGAGAAACATTAACAGTGACACAATCTCATTCATTTTGTTAGTAAACTCCCTCATTCGTTCACCTAATCCTCGATGTCCTCCCTCACCTTGCCTCACCCCTGTCTTACCTCACCTTACCTCACCCCTCACCCTGTCTCCCCACGTCATCCCTCACTCTGCATCGTTTCTCACCTATGCCTGTAACCCTCAGTAAGCCTTCTCTCAACTGACATATAACCTCCTTGCCTCACCCTCTTCCCTCACCTAGTCCCTACCACGTAACCCCCCCCCCCACCACCACCACCTACCTCTGACTATCCACCACCACCCCCCCCCGTACACGGTCCTACCATACCCATCCAAGACCATCTCTTCCCCTTTTCAAATAATCCGTCGGCATTATTTGCGCTCCACTCGCCTTCCCTGCGATTACTGTCCCAAGGGATGATTAGGGATCGAACTGTGGAAGCCTGGAGTCAGGTGTTGCAACAGCGACGCAGCCCACTCCGCCCTCTTATTCCCTTTCTCATTCGTTCTCAGCCCACGCCATCCCTTCTATTCTCCATTTCCTCCCCATACACACGTCTTTCTCCATCCATTGGGAAGTTCTTCAGCATGTCCGTTCCATTCCTATATGCTTCTACCTTCCCCAGATCCAGAAGAGACCTCGAGGAATTCTGAGACCTGAGAGACTTTGAGGAACCTGAGACCGAGAGACCTTGAGGAACCCTGAGACCCGAGAGACCTTGAGGAACCCTGAGACCCGAGAGACCTTGAGGAACCCTGAGACCCGAGAGACTTTGAGGAACCCTGAGACCCGAGAGACCTTGAGGAACCCTGAGACCCGAGAGACCTTGAGGAACCCTGAGACCCGAGAGACTTTGAGGACCCTGAGACCCGAGAGACCTTGAGGAACCCTGAGACCCGAGACCTTGAGAAACCCTGAGACCCGAGAGACCTTGAGGAACCCTGAGACCGAGAGACCTAGAGAAACCCTGAGACCCGAGAGACCTAGAGGAACCCTGAGACCCGAGAGACCTTGAGGAACCTCAGACCCAAGAGACCTTGAGGAACCCTGAGACCCGAGAGACCTTGAGGAACCCTCAGACCCAAGAGACCTTGAGGAACCCTGAGACCCGAATCCTGACATCACTACAAGCTTTTTCATTCGAATAACAGTGGTCTTATTGCCTTATTGAAACCACGTGAGCGTGAAGACTTTCTGACCCTAGGTTATTGGAGATTTCCTCCATGTTGCTGTGAGAGAGAGAGAGAGAGAGAGAGAGAGAGAGAGAGAGAGAGAGAGAGAGAGAGAGAGAGAGAGAGAGAGAGAGAGAGAGAGAGAGAGAGACAGACGACACATAAAACTAAAATTTTAATACAACTTTAATTTTAATATACTAAAATTATTCTGCTAATCTATGTATACAAATCCAAAAAAATGCCTCGCCGATGATATTTCATATATTCCCGGAAATATTCAACAAAGTAAAAACATTGACTTTCTTTTTCCTATGTTTTAAACCCGGGGTTATAAATTAGTACATATTTTGAACGCAATATGTTAGGACAAGAGCTGGGATGGTTCCTAGCCACTACCTCTCACAGCTGGGATGGTTCCTAGCCACTACCTCTCACAGCTGGGATGGTTTCTAGCCACTACCTCTCACAGCTGGGATGGTTCCTAGCCACTACCTCTCACAGCTGGGATGGTTTCTAGCCACTACCTCTCACAGCTGGGATGGTTCCTAGCCACTACCTCTCACAGCTGGGATGGTTCCTGGCCACTACCTCTCACAGCTGGGATGGTTCCTAGCCACTACCTCTCACAGCTGGGATGGTTCCTAGCCACTACCTCTCACAGCTGGGATGGTTCCTGGCCACTACCTCTCACAGCTGGGATGGTTCCTAGCCACTACCTCTCACAGCTGGGATGGTTCCTGGCCACTACCTCTCACAGCTGGGATGGTTCCTAGCACTACCTCTCACAGCTGGGATGGTTCCTAGCCCCCAGCTCTCTCAGCTGGGGTTCTTCCTAGCCCCCAGCTCTCTCAGCTGGGGTTTATCCTAGCCCCCAGCTATCAAACCTGGGGTTTATCCTAGCACCCAACTATCACACCAGGAGTTTATCCTAGCCCCCAGCTATCAAATCTGGGGTTTATCCTAGCCACCAGCTATCACACCTGGGGTTTATCCTAACCCCAGCGATCAGAGCTGGGATTTTTAACCGTCAATAAAGGCGCACTGTGGAAAAAATGAACGATATTTTCCGAGATATCAATCTATATTATAGTTTTGGGTATATCTAGACACACGTTATGTTATCTCGTAGAGCGTTAGGATAGCAAGGTCGGAGCACTGAGCCGGGTGAGTGGTGAGATCCCTGCTCCAGGGATAGTTTGAAAGATAGCAGCTGAGACGCCAAGTGATATCCCTATACAGTTTTATCCAACCTGTCCTTCTGCATCCTGTCCTCCTACAACCTGTCCTCCAACAATCTGTCCTCCTGCAACCTGTCCTCCTGCATCCTGTCCTCCTACAACCTGTCCTCCAACAATCTGTCCTCCTGCAACCTGTCCTCCTGCATCCTGTCCTCCTACAACCTGTCCTCCTACAACCTGTCCTCCTGCAACCTGTCCTCCTACAACCTGTCCTCCTGCAACCTGTCCTCCTGCATCCTGTCCTCCTACAACCTGTCCTCCTACAACCTGTCCTCCTGCATCCTGTCCTCCTACAACCTGTCCTCCTACAACCTGTCCTCCTGCATCCTGTCCTCCTACAACCTGTCCTCCTGCAACCTGTCCTCCTACAACCTGTCCTCTTACAACCTGTCCTCCTACAACCTGTCCTCCTACAACCTGTCCTCCTACAACCTGTCCTCCTACAACCTGTTCTCCTACAAAGAACGTCTATTCTCGTTCGTATGCGTTACATACGGCCAACATTGTCGTACTAAAAACTGGAAGCGGCTGGCGAAAGTGACGCACTGTCCCGTTTTCTGTTTTGGGTCCTTTGGCAGGTTAGGAGAGGACACTCTACACTGACCCGTTTTCTTGACGATGGGAAACCTTAAGAGGACGGACTGACCTATCACAGGTCATCAGAGGAAAGGTCGACAGGTTCGCGACCCAACCATGTAGGCCTGGTCGAGGACCGGGCCGCGGGGGGACACTAAAAAAAAAGCCCCGAAATCATCTCAAGATAACCTCAAGATAAGATAATCCTCACGGACGAGGCTGCCTAAGGCTCCAGAAGCCAATATCGGGGAGGATTGACTGGGAACCAATCCTTAACTGTAGCCTTTGTTTACCTAACAGTAAAATGGGTAACCTGCTTGTTATAAACGATTTGGCGGGTAATAATATATATATATATATATATATATATATATATATATATATATATATATATATATATATATATATATATATATATATATATATATATATATCCTTGTGTTTATGAATGTGGAGCATTTAACACGCCACTGAATACTCTCTACCTTTTATCGAACGATGCTTCAGTGTCTCCATATGTTCGAATCTCACCTCTCAAAATGTTTTACCTCTGTTCGATAAGTATACAGCGAACAGAGCCTGAACACACACCCAAGAAACACGCCCTTACACTACTGGAGTGTGAGGGCGTCTCCTGGAGTGTGAGGGCTTCTCCTGGAGTGTGAGGGCGTCTCCTGGAGTGTGAGGGCGTCTCCTGGAGTGTGAGGGCGTCTCCTGGAGTGTGAGGGAGTCTCCTGGAGTGTGAGGGCGTCTCCTGGAGTGTGAGGGCGTCTCCTGGAGTGCAAGGGAGTCTCCTGGAGTGTAAGGGAGTCTCCTGGAGTGTAAGGGAGTCTCCTGGAGTGTAAGGGAGTCTCCTGGAGTGTAAGGGAGTCTCCTGGAGTGTAAGGGAGTCTCCTGGAGTGTGAGGGCGTCTCCTGGAGTGCAAGGGAGTCTCCTGGAGTGTGAGGGCGTCTCCTGGAGTGTGAGGGCTTCTCCTGGAGTGTGAGGGAGTCTCCTGGAGTGTGAGGGCGTCTCCTGGAGTGTAAGGGCGTCTCCTGGAGTGTAAGGGAGTCTCCTGGAGTGTAAGGGCGTCTCCTGGAGTGTGAGGGCGTCTCCTGGAGTGTAAGGGCGTCTCCTGGAGTGTGAGGGCGTCTCCTGGAGTGTAAGGGCGTCTCCTGGAGTGTGAGGGCGTCTCCTGGAGTGTGAGGGCGTCTCCTGGAGTGTAAGGGCATCTCCTGGAGTGTAAGGGCGTCTCCTGGAGTGTGAGGGCGTCTTCTGGAGGGTAAGGGAGTCTCCTGGAGTGTAAGGGAGTCTCCTGGAGTGTGAGGGCGTCTCCTGGAGTGTGAGGGCGTCTCCTGGAGTGTGAGGGCGTCTCCTGGAGTGTGAGGGCGTCTCCTGGAGTGTGAGGGCGTCTCCTGGAGTGTAGGCTGCGGCTGTTTTCTTCGCGCTAATATAACCAGTTAATCAAAACTTCTTTGGGGAACCACACTAATTGAACTTCAGCAAATTGACTTCCCTAAAGACCAGTCGTGTACGGGAAATTTCTTTATGAAGAGGTTTCAAACGCGAGTGTGAGACAAGTGACAGGGGAATGGGAGGGAGGGAGGGAGGAGAGAGGGAAGTGAGAGGGAGGGAGGGAGGGAAGTGAGAGGGAGGGAGGGAGGGAAGTGAGAGGGAGGGAGGGAGAGGGAGACTAACGCCCCAGTACCTCCACAGGTGTCCATCACACCCAAAGGTGGCAGCGAGAAAGACACAACAAAAATGCCAACAAAACAAAATGGCAAAAATCTATACCACAAAGTGTGTTGTCGCCGCATTACTCGTGACTCCCAACTGGTTAAGTTTTCACACGCGTCGCTCCGAATGAACCTGTCAATTACACCTCGAATTCACCTCGCCACACGAGCAGACAATTTTCCTTTCAACTTCTTAAGTCATTAATGCCTGAAATTGCTACACTTTCCATAGTTACGTCTGCACAGATTCCCGAGTGTGTCCCTCAAGTCGTCCTTAGAACAAGATCTTGAGTTTATCTTCCGCTCTGTTTAGCTAAAACCTTTTTAAGAACGTTAATGGTTGTTGGTAACTGAATGGTTTTTAAGACAGGCAGCTTCTCAAGACAAACACAGGTTTGAAATGCTTGGAGTGTACCTTTTAGGGGAGAGATAAGACTGTTGGGCCGCGTCTCCCAAGTGCAGCCCCGCCCACCGGAAGCCTTGATAGCAAGAAGGCGGGCGTGGGCGGCTTTTCATCATCCGCTCTAAAGAGAACCTTCTCTGGCCACCATAGACCTGTGTCATCATCCGTCTCCCTGCTCACAAATGCCTCTCCATCTATCTCCCTTCTCTCTCTCTCTCTCTCCCTCTCTCCCTCTCTCTCTCTCTCTCTCTCTCTCTGGTAATTACATGAGTGTTCTATTCACCTTGCCACTTCCTCTCTCTCAGCCGTAATTAACACGGATGGCCCGCCAGAAAGTGGTTCAGTAATCTGGAAATAACCGTTGACATTAATGAAGTGTTGGATGGCACACCTGTTATGGGTGTCCTGAGCGGTGGGTGTCCTGAGCGGTGGGTGTCCTGAGCGGTGGGTGTCCTGAGCGGTGGGTGTCCTGAGCGGTGGGTGTCCTGAGCGGTGGGTGTCCTGAGCGGTGGGTGTCCTGAGCAGTGGGTGTCCTGAGCGGTGGGTGTCCTGAGCGGTGGGCGTCCTGAGCGGTGGGTGTCCTGAGCGGTGGGTGTCCTGAGCGGTGGGTGTCCTGAGCGGTGGGCGTCCTAAGCGGTGGGTGTCCTGAGCGGTGGGTGTCCTGAGCGGTGGGTGTCCTGAGCGGTGGGTGTCCTGAGCAGTGGGCGTCCTGAGCGGTGGGCGTCCTGAGCGGTGGGTGTCCTGAGCAGTGGGTGTCCTGAGCAGTGGGTATCCTGAGCGGTGGGCGTCCTGAGCGGTGGGTGTCCTGAGCGGTGGGCGTCCTGAGCAGTGGGCGTCCTGAGCGGTGGGTGTCCTGAGCGGCGGGTGTCCTAAGCGGTGGGTGTCCTGAGCGGTGGGCGTCCTGAGCAGTGGGCGTCCTGAGCGGTGGGTGTCCTGAGCGGCGGGTGTCCTGAGCAGTGGGTGTCCTGAGCGGTGGGTGTCCTGAGCGGTGGGTGACCTGAGCGGTGGGTGTCCTGAGCGGTGGGTGTCCTGAGCGGTGGGTGTCCTGAGCAGTGGGCGTCCTGAGCGGTGGGCGTCCTGAGCGGTGGGTGTCCTGAGCAGTGGGTGTCCTGAGCAGTGGGTGTCCTGAGCAGTGGGTGTCCTGAGCGGTGGGTGTCCTGAGCGGTGGGTGTCCTGAGCAGTGGGTGTCCTGAGCGGTGGGCGTCCTAAGCGGTGGGTGTCCTGAGCGGCGGGTGTACTGAGCGGTGGGTGTCCTGAGCGGTGGGTGTCCTGAGCGGTGGGTGTCCTGAGCGGTGGGCGTCCTGAGCAGTGGGCGTCTTAAGTAATGGGCGTCTTAAGTAATGGGCGTCTTAAGTAATGGGCGTCATAAGTAATGGGCGTCTTAAGTAATGGGCGTCATAAGTAATGGGCGTCTTAAGTAATGGGCGTCGCGAGGAATAAAACAGCTTCACAAAGTGTCGCAGGAGTCATTTCATGATGAGACAAGGAAGTGGAGGCGACCCCACTTGCCAGTGCCCAGGCGACCACAGAAGACCCAGACAACACTATGAGAACACAGAGCTGCGTAAATATCCTCAAAGGAGTGGCCAAAACTGCCACCAGACAGAGCAACCATACTAGTAATGGATGAGGAGACACGTAAGGTGAAGTTGGTAAAGGTAGCAGAGAGGAACTCCCTAAGAGACATGGAGGAGAAGTTGGTAAAGGTAGCAGAGAGGAACTCCCTAAGAGACATGGAGGAGAAGTTGGTAAAGGTAGCAGAGAGGAACTCCCTAAGGACATGGAGGTGAAGTTGGTAAAGGTAGCAGAGAGGAACTCCCTAAGAGACATGGAGGAGAAGTTGGTAAAGTAGCAGAGAGGAACTCCCTAAGAGACATGAAAGGTGAAGTTGACAGAGAGTAAGAAGGGACGCAAAACAGCCTCAAATTTGATACTTTTATAATGGTGAGGACGGGGGGCGAGCGGGTGTGGAGGGGAGACTTGTGTATTTGGCGGTAGGTTAGAGAAGGAAAGGTGAGGTGGGGGGAGGTGATGAGGGTCGAAGCTACAATGAGGGGTAAGGTTGAGAAGAGTCGTTTGTGAGTCATGAGAGATGAGGGAAGTGTGAGTTCAAGGGGAAGGTGATGTAGTTAAGGTCGTAGTGTGAGGTGACGGGAACATTACCTCACAATGCTGGACAAATATCCCCCCCCCCCTCCCCGTGTTCCTAGCGCGCACCTCATAGTGCTTGGTAAAAGCAGATTGTGTAGGGGGGGGAATATAACTATGCTTTTCTTCAAACAGTGCTTGTTTCGCTGTTGAGTAGTTTGCCACGCTTTTATCGTTCGTATATTTGAAGCATTAGTTCGTACACAAAAGCCTCGCGCTCGCGTAAACCGACACACTTTCCCCCCTCATTGACGCGACACGGAATTACGAAGAGCTGAAGACTCCAATACACAAACCCATGTTTTAACTGTCTTATTCTACAATTATTCTACCTATCTACCAATACGCTGCCTCTTGTCTACCAACACACAACGAGGTCACTAGCCAGCTACAACACACACACACAAGGTCACTAGCCAGCTACACACACACGAGGTCACTAGCCAGCTACACACACACCAAGGCACTAGCCAGCTACACACACACGAGGTCACTAGCCAGCTACACACACACGAGGTCACTAGCCAGCTACACACACACACAAGGTCACTAGGCCAGCTACACACAAACGAGGTCACTAGCCAGCTACACACACACGACGAGTCACTAGCCAGCTACACACACACACACGGTCACTAGCCAGCTACACACACACACAAGGTCACGTAGCCAGCTACCACACACACAAGGTCACTAGCCAGCTACACACACACGAGGTCACTAGCCAGCTACACACACCACGAGGTCACTAGCCAGCTACACACACACACAAGGTTCACTAGCCAGCTACACACACACAAGGTCACTAGCCAAGCTACACACACACAAAGGTCACTAGCCAGCTACACACACACAAGGTCACTAGCCAGCTCACACCCACCAGGTCACTAGCCAGCTACACACACACGAGGTCACTAGCCAGCTCACACACACACGAGGTCACTAGCCAGCTAACACACACACACACGGTCCACTAGGCAGCTACACACACACAAGGTCACTAGCCAGCTACACACACACACAACAGGGAGTCAAGGTAGCCAGCTACACACACACAAGGTCCTAGCCAGCTACACCACACACACGAGTCACTAGCCAGCTACACACACACACAAGGTCACTAGCCAGCTACACACACACACAATGTCACTAGCCAGCTACACACACACAAGGTCACTAGCCAGCTACACACACACAAGGTCACTAGCATTTAGCAAATCTAATCAAACACACAATCACAGTGAGATCACTTAATAGGCATCTCCTCAACTTGTGTTCGTGAGTTCCGTTCCAGACTTCTGTGCCTTACTTTCCGGGGGTTTACCTGAGCCTGTCCCGGGGTTTCGGGAGACAAACCCGAGGTGCAGGCTGAGGTTTTCAGAGGATTATCTGAGGTTTACCGGAGCTTCAGTGACGTGCTTTCCGATATAGGCGACCTTGCTGCTTCACCCATGTTGGTACACCATAATCCCCCTCTCTCATGGTAATAATACTCTCCCACACACCTGCTAGATAACCATACCTACCCTTCCATGGCAAATAATACTCTCCCACACCTGCTAGACAACCATAACTACACTCCCATGGTAATAATACCCTCCCACACTCTGCTAGAGAGCCAATAACTACACTATCATGGTAATAATACTCTCCCCACACCCTGCTAGATAACCATAACTACCCTCCCATGGTAATAATACGCTCCCCACACCTGCTAGATAACCATACCTACCTTCCATGGCAATAATACTCTCCCCCACCCGCTAGATAACCATAACTACACTCCCATGGTAATAATACCCTCCCCCACACCTGCTAGACAGCCATAACATACCCTATCATGGTAATAATACCTCTCCCCACACCTGCTAGATAACCATAACTACCTTCCCATGGTAATAATACTCTCCCCACACACTGCTAGATAACCATAACTACCCCCATGGTAATAATACTCTCCCACACCTGCTAGACAGCCATAACTACCCTCCCATGGCAATAATACTCTTCCCACACCTGCTAGACAACCATAACTACCCTCTCATGGTAATAATACTCTCCCCACACCTCTAGATAACCATAACTACTCATCATGGTAGAATATTCTCCCACACCTGCTAGACAGCCATAACTACCCCCCATGGCAATAATACTTTCCCACACCTACTAGACAACCATAACTACCCTTCATGGTAATAATACTCTCCCCACACCTGCTAGACAGCATAACTACCCTCCATGGCAATAATACTCTCCCCACACCTGCTAGACAGCATAACTACCCTCCCATGGCAATAATCTTTTCCCACACCTGCTAGACAACCATACCTACCCTATCATGGTAATAATACTCTCCCCACACCTGCTAGACAACCATAACTACCCTATCATGGTAATA
The DNA here is from genome assembly GCA_020271785.1 of Procambarus virginalis. NCBI lineage: Eukaryota > Metazoa > Arthropoda > Malacostraca > Decapoda > Cambaridae > Procambarus > Procambarus virginalis. The sequence goes on along the minus strand of WNGS01000543.1, from coordinate 10,779,794 downwards.
ATACTCTCCCCACACCTGCTAGCAACCATAACTACCCTCCCATGGCAATAATACTCTCCCCACACCCTGCTAGACAGCCATAACTACCCTCCCATGGCAATAATCACTCTCCCCACACACTGCTAGACAGCCATAACTACCCTCCCATGGTAATAATACCCTCCCAC
>WNGS01000543.1:10778182-10779602 GCA_020271785.1 Procambarus virginalis | reverse complement strand
TTTACAGCTGGCGTGGTCGCTGGACTAGGGTCGTTCCCCTGCTGGCGTGGTCGCTGGACTAGGGTCGTTCCCCAGCTGGCGTGGTCGCTGGACTAAGGGCGTTCCCCAGCTGGCGTGGTCGCTGGACTAGGTAGTTCCCCAGCTAGTGTGGCGCTGGACTAGGTTCGTTCCCCAGCTGGCGTGGTCCCCCCTGGACTAGGGTCGTTCCCCAGCTGGCATGGTCGCTGAACTAGGGGTCGCTCGACGCCTGAGCTGGTTTCCCGCTCGCTAATGGTGTTTTGTTGTGCCTACCAGCGGGAGGGTCGAGGCGGCCACTCCCTGCCTTCACGCACCGTGTCTTCCTCCCCTGCACCATGCTACTGAACCCTGTACAGTGCTACTGCTCCGTGTGTACCACGCTAGTGTACCCTGTACCACGCTAGTGTACCCTGTACCACGCTGCTCCTGCGCCGTAGCGGGTGCCCGCATCAGGGTTTGCCGTGCGCGCTGATGGTATTCTTTTTATGTGAGGGTTCTGGCCTTATGTGTGTTCTTGAGGTGTACTGGACCTTTCCCAGTGGGAGCTGGAGGGGTGGTTGAGGGGGAGGGGGGGCGGCTGGGAGGGGCGTGGGGGTTGGGGCTGTGTTGGGAGGAGGGGGGGCGGCTGGGCGGATCCACATAATCACCCAAGTTGTGTAGCAGCCGCAAGACGCAAGATTCCCTCGTGCTGAAACTAACTTGTTACCTGGAGCTGATCTGGTTCAGACAGACAGACAGGACAGACAGACAGACAGACAGACAGACAGACAGTGACAGGGACAGACAGACAGACAGACAGACACATACACAAACAGATAATATATTTTCAACTGCTTGTCTGTATTGTGTCCGCACATCGGCACAAATGACTCTCTTACTTCCATCCAACAATCAACATCAACCAATCAGCGAGGCGCCTCAAAAGGCCTCCACTAATACGAAACAAACTCGGCTAAACCCCGCTATATCTACACTGCCCACCAGTAATTTGACTTCTAAAGACGTATATATCTTTACAAGCTTTCGTTTTCTTAAGAAATAAACCCCCTTGTAGGAAAACCCAAAACCTTCCGTTCTAAAGTAAACTCGACACAAAACCCCAGCTTTAATGAGATGTTCCGCGCTAAGATGAGCTACGGGGAAGACATCCTTGGAAATTATAATACTTTGATCTGCGACAGTAATTTATGCAGGAACTATTTTACACTGAATATTGTGTTGGTTCAATATACCTTTAGCTACGAATGTCGGATATGATATCATTATTGAAAGATGGAAGTTAAGAACTTATTTGTTTTGGCTTCTTCGACGTTGGAGTCAATTCCATTGTCGTGGGAGAAGAGCGGTGCGCAGTCAAAGGAGTTAGTGTCCGTCATTACTGATCCTTGGCTGCCATTAGTCT
>WNGS01000543.1:10763182-10773182 GCA_020271785.1 Procambarus virginalis | reverse complement strand
TGCTTGTAGGGGGTCGAGTTTTAGCTCTCAAGTTCCGCCTTTTCAGCTATCGATCTATTAATGCAATTATTTTCTTCGTATTTCTTAATCTATTTACTGTTGAAATTGTATAGTTTGCTTGGATTTTTTTTTTCAAACCCGCAATGTGTGTTTACAAAGGTGTTGAAAACACCTCGTGCCGGCGCCGCTGTGACTGTGTGTGTGTGTGTGTGTGTGTGTGTGTGTGTGTGTGTGTGTGTGTGTGTGTGTGTGTGTGTGTGTGTGTGTGTGTGGTGCTGACGTAAATGCGTTTGCAAAGTTGAGACTCCCCTTGGTTGATGCAATGATTCCATTCCTTTAGGCACCTCAACCATATTTTGCTTCTGTCTCTAGAACTTCTTCCACGGTCGGCCATGGAGGACGATGACGTAAAAGATAACTGTGAGGGGAGAGGAGATGATACGATAGCGTAGGGGGAAAAGGTTAGACTAGGGAAGATGATGATAACACCTACCCATTTATCAATATATTTCCGGTTACTCAACCCTGGACAATATTCCCGGTTGAAAACACCCTACTTCGATTAGTGACCACTGATGGCTTTCTAAGGCAGGTCTAACATTACGGTGACGCTCACAGCTATCTAGTAAAATATAATTCATAAAAAGGTCATCAAGGTCTAGCAATACTGCTTAATATATTAAGCAGTAATCAATCAATCTTCGGCTATCCAGAGAGTCTATGGAAGCTGATGCTTCTACAGGAGGGGACACACAGAGATATCTGTGTTAAAGAAATTGAGCTAATAACGCTTCCGTTGATCAATGTTTCCTCTCATGAGAGTTTTCTCTTCTCGTTTAACTTGAAATATAAAAATATTTACTTCTGAGAAAGAAGAAGACTTCTAAGAATGTCACAAGAACATCCCGTTTCTCACATGTGAAAGAAAAGTGACTTTATTACGTCGATGACGTTTCGGTTCGTCTTTGACAACGATATTTCGGCCGGTCCAGGTGGCAATGGTGATGTATGGTTTTATTACATATAATGTGTCAGTTGTCACATGATGAGGGCCGAAACGTTCCAACATTCCTCATTCATATGTGGGAGTTGGGGGGTTGTGTGTACTACATTGTGTCTAAACGTTGCCAGAGGTTCTATAAGCTGGCGCACTAGGTCTTGGGACGCAGAGACGAGCCTCTTAGAGTCTAGAGTCTTAGACGATGTGAAGAGTGGGAGGTGTAGGAGGGGGGGGGGACTATAGTATACATTTTATACATAGTTAAACCTGACTTAGAAATGTGCTTAAGGGTTATGGACGTCACTCGGAGCATTCATAAGCAGTATGGTATGTATATATAAGTTACTGAAGGGTATGTGAGGAGTGTGTGGGGCCATCTCTCAGCACTCCTAGGGCCACCAGTCCACACTGGTGGCCCTAGTGTGGACTGGTGGCCCTAGTGTGGACTGGTGGCCCCAGTGTGGACTGGTGGCCCTAGTGTGGACTGGTGGCCCTAGTGTGGACTGGTGGCCCTAGTGTGAACTGGTGTCCCCAGTGTGGACTGGTGGCCCTAGTGTGGACTGGTGTCCCCAGTGTGGACTGGTGGCCCTAGTGTGGACTGGTGGCCCTAGTGTGGACTGGTGGCCCTAGTGTGAACTGGTGGCCCTAGTGTGGACTGGTGGCCCTAGTGTGGACTGGTGGCCCTAGTGTGGACTGGTGGCCCTAGTGTGGACTGGTGTCCCTAGTGTGGACTGGTGGCCCTAGTGTGGACTGGTGTCCCCAGTGTGGACTGGTGGCCCTAGTGTGGACTGGTGGCCCTAGTGTGGACTGGTGGCCCTAGTGTGGACTGGTGGCCCTAGTGTGGACTGGTGGCCCTAGTGTGGACTGGTGGCCCCAGTGTGGACTGGTGGCCCTAGTGTGGACTGGTGGCCCTAGTGTGGACTGGTGGCCCTAGTGTGGACTGGTGTCCCCAGTGTGGACTGGTGGCCCTAGTGTGGACTGGTGGCCCTAGTGTGGACTGGTGGCCCTAGTGTGGACTGGTGGCCCTAGTGTGGACTGGTGGCCCTAGTGTGGACTGGTGGCCCTAGTGTGGACTGGTGTCCCTAGTGTGGACTGGTGTCCCTAGTGTGGACTGGTGGCCCTAGTGTGGACTGGTGGCCCCAGTGTGGACTGGTGGCCCTAGTGTGGACTGGTGGCCCTAGTGTGGACTGGTGGCCCTAGTGTGGACTGGTGGCCCTAGTGTGGACTGGTGGCCCTAGTGTGGACTGGTGGCCCTAGTGTGGACTGGTGGCCCTAGTGTGGACTGGTGGCCCTAGTGTGGACTGGTGGCCCTAGTGTGGACTGGTGGCCCTAGTGTGGACTGGGGGCCCTAGTGTGGACTGGTGGCCCTAGTGTGGACTGGTGGCCCTAGTGTGGACTGGTGGCCCTAGTGTGGACTGGTGGCCCTAGTGTGGACTGGTGGCCCTAGTGTGGACTGGTGGCCCTAGTGTGGACTGGTGTCCCTAGTGTGGACTGGTGTCCCTAGTGTGGACTGGTGGCCCTAGTGTGGACTGGTGGCCCCAGTGTGGACTGGTGGCCCTAGTGTGGACTGGTGGCCCTAGTGTGGACTGGTGGCCCTAGTGTGGACTGGTGGCCCTAGTGTGGACTGGTGGCCCTAGTGTGGACTGGTGGCCCTAGTGTGGACTGGTGGCCCCAGCGGGCCCTGATCAGTGGAGTCAATCACACAATACACGGCCAGAGTAATGAGCACACGTAACCCGACTACCATATCCATCCTCATTTCCTGTCATCCTCCTCTCTCTCTCTCTCTCTCTCTCTCTCTCTCTCTCTCTCTCTCTCTCTCTCTCTCTCTCTCTCTCTCTCTCTCTCTCTCAGATCCGTCCACCAGACACTACGATACATGAACTAAGGCGTTGATTACCGCAGCTAATGGTCCCCATCCGTCATTATAGGTTGGTCAGCCAGATTGTAAACAAGAGAGGGACGAAGTCAGCTGTCCGCGTCGCTGTTACACCCCATAATGGCAATACTTCAAGATTAATTGGAAGCAGCTGACCAAATGATGCCCCTTGAGTAGACGACTAGGCTGCAAGGTTACCCTGCTCCCTTAATCACGACGATAGTGTCATGATCTGTTGTCAGTTATGACACCTTGGGCTGTCATGTGTGAACTGTGTATTTGCGGGGGTTGAGCTTTGGCTCTTTGGTCCCGCCTCTCAACTGTCAGTCAACTGGCGTACAGGTTCCTGGGCCTACTGGGCTCTATCATATCTATATTTGAAACTGTGTATGGAGTCAGCCTCCACCACATCACTGCCTAATGCATTCTGACACTGTGTGTGTGTGTGTGTGTGTGTGTGTGTGTGTGTGTGTGTGCGCGCGCGCGCATGCGAGCGCAAATGACCATTTCAGCAGAGGGTGGGCCATATAGATGTTGACCCCAGCCAGCAACACCTGGAGGCAGGCAGCCCTCAACACTCCAGGTGTGTGAGGTGACTGACCAAACCCTCACTATTTCTGCGTGCACCCCGGCACCGCGGGACCCAAACACTCCAGGAGACATATTGCACCTTCAGCACCTCACACCATCAATGTCAGAGACAGGTGTTATGGTAGGTGTTCTACCTCAGAGGTAGGTGTTCTACTTGCGAGGCAGGTGTTCTACTTGAGAGGCAGGTGTTGAGGTAGGTGCTCTACCTCAGAAGTAGGTGTTCTACTTGAGAGGCAGGTGTTGTGGTAGGTGTTCTACCTCAGAGGTAGGTGTTCTACTTGAGAGGCAGGTGTTGAGGTAGGTGTTCCACTTGAGAAGCAGGTGTTGTGGTAGGTGTTCCACTTGAGAAGCAGGTGTTGAGGTAGGTGTTCTACTTGAGAGGCATGTGTTCTACCCGAGAGGCAGGTGTTGAAGTAGATATTCTACTCTGAGAGCCCCGGGAGCCTCAAAGCAACAATTCCCTCATAACCGCGCCTCGGCCTCACACACACACACACACATCTACAATTTCCGCACGCGTGTGCTCGCAGAACGACGCCAATTTCCTCATCCCTTCTGCCTCTCCACGCAGAAATAGGGAACAACTTTTGGTTCACTTTAGCGAGAGGAAAACGGAGAATAAAACTCTCAGCTCGACCAAATGGGCCAATTTCTCATGGAACACATCAATTCTAAACAAAGCCGACCTGCATACAAGATATACTATACATAATAATAATGTTAGTAATAATAAAAACACACAAGGATATCACACTAACGTGATATCAATAAGAAAATCAAGGGTGTAAGGGTAAGTTATGTGGCTGTATGTGAGGTCACTGGTTCGATTCCCCGTGTTGTTTCAATTAATATTCTCAATAATGATAATCAAGGGTGTGTTTAGGATACATTACAGCTTTAGAGATACTTGAATCATTAGGATCTCTAACGAGGGATATATATAAACACCGTCTCGCTGACCTTTGACCTTGAACTGTGTGAGTAATCTTTTATCATGTCCTGGGAGACTTCACAATGACCTCCCTTCCTCCTCCCACAGTAACCAAAGTCGTTAACGTGGGTGTATTCAGATATATCAGCCGTGGTGGTGAGAAATTCATTTAACAAACCTGTAGTACATCTTTACACATTTAAAGCACACGCTATGTACACATCTCGCATACAGACACACACACACACACACACACACACACACACACACACACACACACACACACACACACACACACACACACACACAAAAAGGAATATACACAAGTGCTATTGGCCCAGGCTAGACAGCTTCACCCAACCACACTTACACACCTGTCTAAACCAACACCTGTAATTCCCCAGTGAACTGGCTCCCACGATATCACTATACACAACATAAGTCACATATGTTTCTCCTATTTCCGAACCAATCATTGCCTTATGAGCTTCTAAATCAAAACTTAACCTACATAAATCCCTTAATGTTATGAGTCTAAGGGCATGACGGTCTTAGCATCCCTATTTAAATAACCATTAAGTCCTTCCACCTGTTCACTTAAGTTCACCCCATTTACAGAACCATTCTTAATGGGTTCCATCTGTTCGCTTAAGTCATGACCCTTCTTACTTATAATTATTACTTATAAGTAAGAAATATGTGCGCGTTTGATCGGGGACATGAGGAAAGTGATTTCATGAGTTTGAAGTATGAGTCTACCACATTGGTGAGTAATTACTTCCTTTTGTTAAGAGATGAGGTAATTATGAGGAGAAAGTGTTAAGGCAGTATAATTACATTGCACTGGGAAGGGCATATGAGGATAAGGAGCTGGGATATGAGGACAAGGAGCTGGGATATGAGGACAAGGAGCTGGGATATGAGGACAAGGAGCTGGGATATGAGGACAAGGAGCTGGGATATGAGGACAAGGAGCTGGGATATGAGGACAAGGAGCTGGGATATGAGGACAAGGAGCTGGGATATGAGGACAAAGAGCTAGGATAGGAGGACAACGATCTGGGATACGAGGACGAGGTGCAGGCACGGTGCCCAATCACTTGGACCATCGGGAATCGAACGCCGAACATGCACACAGCAATATCATCGCTCTACCGATAAATCTAGGTGATTATTGTTAATGAGTTCCAGAGAGGTACAGGAAGCGACCAGAGGGGCAAAAGGTCATTTCCCTATAGCTTCATAATATTTATACTGAATAATACAAGATGATTATTTGACACCTCATAATTTATGAGTGAAGGACCTCTGAGAGTTACACTCATCTTTCTCTCTCTCTCTCTATCTTTTCCCACGGTCTGGTCTCTTTTGCTCTCTGTCTCTTCTCACCCTCTCTCTCTACTTCCATCTTTCTCTCCCTCTCTTCTCTCTCTCCCTTTCCCCTGGTGGAGGCAGAAGTTAGGAGCTTGTGAGGTTATTCCCTAACCGGCCACCATTCACGCCACCACCACCGCCTACATATTTTACCTAACTACAGGCAAATTGCGATTTATTTTTAAAATTTGCAGACATGAGTGCATAATGTTTTATATTATATAAAAAAAGCGAAGACAAAAATTATTCCGTGTTCATTTATATTTTTTTCAAACTATTTGAAAAATCGGCCTTCGGGGGTGCCAATTGGCACGATGTCAAATGTCACTCGTTTAACTTATGTCAACCCTAACCCCCCGCTCGGTCTTCAACATTGAACACTATAATATATAGATAATTCATAATATTATTAAATGTTTCTTATATAAACACCTGGTTCTTTATCCGTTCCTGACCCAACTCATAAAACAAATATGATTAAAAAATGAACCGTTAATAATTAAGAAATTAAAAAAGGGGGGTTTACAAATAATGAACAAGAATATAGACAAAAACACTCTTCTAAACATATCAAAGTAACAAATAAAATAACAAAGGAATATTTTCAATAAATCCAGGAATTCAAAAGTGACGAGCGGCGAGAGGTGGCAACAGGGCGGGCAGCCAACGGCCGGCTGGCGGTTAAACATGGCGGGAGGGCGCGTGTGGCGGTTAAGACCGCAGGCGGTAACTGATGGCTTTTGAACTTGGTGGAAGCCCAGGAGTCAAAGAGTGTACCAGATTACGCCAAGGCTGAGCGCGCAGTGGAGCGTGCGTGTGTGTGTGTGTGTGTGTGTGTGTGTGTGTGTGTGTGTGTGTGTGTGTGTGTGTGTGTGTGTGTGTGTACTCACCTATTTGTGCTTGCTGGAGTTGAGCTCTGGCTCCTTGGTCCCGCCTCTGAACAGTCAATCACTGATGTACAGATTCCTGAGCCTACTGGGCTCAATCATCACATGAAGGTGATGTTTCAATGAGCTAAGGAGGATGTCAGTACCGACCGGGGCCCTTGACACAGTATTGGCCAACATTCTCTGGGCCGGCCACAGGAGAACACGTCACCATCACCACGGCAAGCTCTTCCTCTAGCAAGTTTTCCTATGTTTTTATGATGAGAGGCGGAGTTGCAAGAGAGAGAGAGAGAGAGAGAGAGAGAGAGAGGATAGACGAGACATCTACCTAGTCAAGCAGGAGGCAAATATGAGAAGCCAATACCCCGGACTAATTACTATCTGCCAACATTAAGAGGCTTCATTACCAACGTTTGAGAACTCCGGCCCAAGTCTTCCTCAGCGCGTGTTGTCCTCACACACACACGCCGGAAACCTCTCTCAGCAGCCGGCACTCCTCACAACTTGCTAAGAGAGAGCAAGGGTGATGTGTGGAGCCAGGAGTAGTTTACTTTCTACCACAGGTATAGCCATACATGTATAGAATGACAACCAGTATACTGAATATACATTTCCGTCTTACATCGGGTTAGATATCTGTGCTCCTACATGCAGTGGAATATTGAGCACTCAACCAAAGGTGACTGAAATGAGCTTACATTTAAGTAGCAGTAACCGGTTGAGTGATTGCTACCTTTGAGTTCATTGGCTAAGATTGCTCTCTCTACCTCACGAATGCGGAGTAACAGGCAAGCCCAGGTAGCCTTATAGTGACCTCCTGTAGTCCAGTCTACAGTGTTACCAAATACGAAATCATGAAACTGAACAATTTAGTTTTTTGTCCATGCTAGATCTCCAAATTTAATTGAAAAAAAGGAACCTGCTGCTTTGGCGCGTGTGCTTACCCGCTGATTACATTTCGGCACAAGTCGGGAATGCCGCAGTTTGTTTCATTAAAATTTGGCTTAATTGGCCAGATGTGTGGCCAGACGGGAGGCCCAGCTGGGCCATGGCCCGGGACGCCATATCGGCCTGCCCAGCACCCCGTCATATTATAACCTGCAATACATCACCGACACGGTCATAATCCCAATGCCAGACCGAATATCTTGTCCAAACGTTAAAACGTCAATTGACGCTAGTCGCAGTGTAAGGGTTAACAGTATATGTGTGTGTGTGTGTGTACATGTATACATGTGTGAGGGAATGACTGACTGTTCGTCTGTGTGTGGGTGGAAGCCAGTGATATTCCTATTGAACTTTGAAGGATTAATTGTGATTTTACTCGGAGTGTCATAAAGGGGGTCGGGGTCGGTAACGGTAAGACTGGACGGTAGAGCGACGATCTCGCTTCATGCAGGGCGGCGTTCAATCCCCGACCGTCCGAGTTGTTGGGCGCCATTCCTACCCCCCGTCCTATCCCAACCCTTATCCTGATCCCTTCCCAGTGCTATATAGTCGTAATGGATTGGCGCTTTCCACCTGATAGTTCCCTTCACCACCCCAATGGCTCACCTTCACGAAGTCTGCGGATGTGAAATGTTCAGGGCCGAGTCCATAGACTTTAGAATTTTGAATACGTAGTCTATTTTCTAGCACAGATATAGCCATACATGTATAGAATGTCAACCAGTATACGGAATATACATTTCCGTCTTACATCGGGTTAGATATCTCTTCTCCTACATGCAGTGGAATATTGAGCACTCAATACAGGTTATCTTGAGGTTATCTTGAGATGATTCGGGGTTTTAGTGTCCCGCGGCCCGGTCCTCGACCAGGCCTCCACCCCCGGAAGCAGCCCGTGACAGCTGACTAACACCCAGGTACCTATTTTACTGCTAGGTAACAGACGGGAGTCATTTCAGGTGACTGAAATGAGCTTACATTTAAGTAGCAGTAACCGGTTGAGTGATTGCTACCTTTGAGTTCATATTTTTTTTTTTGTGAGGGGGGGGGGGGGAGGTTGTAGGGTGGATGGGTGGTTATCTAGATGGATGAGGTGATGAATGGTTGTGTGTGTGTGTGTGGCGGGTGAGGAAGGCCGCGCTGGGTGGATGAGATGATGAGTGACGGCCTGGAGGCTGTCGGATAAGACTGCTTGAATGGGTATGTTAAATGATAGTGGCTGGTATTGCCTTGTTGGTGTGTTGTACTCACCTAATGTGGTGTGTGGTGTGTGTGTTGTGTGTGTGTGTGTGGTGTGTGTGTGTGTGCTCACTAGTTTTACTCACCTATTTGTGCTTGCGGGGGGTTGAGCGTTGGCTCTATGGTCCGCCTCTCAACCGTCAATCAACTGGTGTACAGATTCCTGAGCCTACTGGGCTCTATCATATCTACACTTGAAACTGTGTATGGAGTCAGCCTCCATCACATCACTGCCTAAAGCATTTCATCCGTTAAATACTCTGACACTGAAAAAAGTTCTTTCTAACGTCTGTGGCATGTGGGTACTCAGTTTCCACCTGTGTCCCCCTTGTTCGCGTCCCACCCGTGTAAACAGTTTATCTAACCTGTCAATTCCTCTGAGGATTTGTAGGTGGTAGTATGTCTCCTCTTACTTTTCTTTCTTACAGTGTCGTGAGGTGCATCTCCCACAGCCTTTCCTCGCAACTCATGCCTCTTAGCTCCAGTACTAGCCTACTGGCATACCTCTGAACTGTTCCAGCTTCGTCTTGTGTGACAAGGTACGGGCTCCAAAAAAAATACAAATATAAAAGTTTAAACTTTGAGTGATGACACCATACAACAGGAGCACAGTAGTACTAGTAGTAATGATCAAAATCGCAAACAAATCACTCTAACGTAATATATATATCAATGAGAATGCCTTGATCGACGGTTCGAGTCACCTCAGCGCCCAATCGATCTTCTCAATGTTCAAAGTAGTACAAACTTCACCGTTCATTACTATAGAGGCATTCTACATTGATACTACTGTTTACCTGTAGCTCGAACCATCACCCTTGGGAGACGCACACTCACACAATTTACTTTGAGTACTAGACATTCTTGCGGGGGATTACTGCCCGTAATGTGTATAGATTTAAGACATTAAATATATGCGAGGGCTGGAGAGATCAGCTCGCGAGTGTGTGTGGGAGAGTCTGGGAGGTGTGGGAGAGTGTGGGAGAGTGTGGGAGAGAGTGCGGGAGTGGGGGGAGAGTGTGGGGAGTGTGGGAGAGTGTGGAGAGTGTGGGAGTGTGGGAGTGTGGGGGAGTGTGGGGGAGTGTGGGGGGAGAGTGTGGGAGTGTGGGAGAGTGTGGGAGAGTGTGGGAAGAGTGTTAAGAGAGCGTGGG
>WNGS01000543.1:10642250-10708375 GCA_020271785.1 Procambarus virginalis | reverse complement strand
CCCTTTATTTTATCTTAGTTTGGAAATTAATCCTTTGGTGTTGACAACGGCTTTGATCGGCCGAAATATTCATCTCCATTTCCCATTTCTCTGTTGATTTTCTGCATACAAATTATCAGTGTTTCGTGATCGCCAATTGCATATATTCAGGCATCCTGTGACATTGGGTAGTCAAACAAAGTCAGAGCCTAATGGCAAAATCTATAAGGCCCCTCCAAAATTCTAAACAAAATCAGGAAAAAGGAAGCATGTCTTCCAGTGACCTCTGACAGAGCATAGTTAGGTGTTCACAGCTGCTTGAGCACACACGAGGAGCCTACCAAGACCCGCTAACTCCTGGTACCAATCTCCAGCAAGCCACCAGTGGACACCATCTCCTTCCCCATTCCCAATAAACCAGCCAGAAAAACTGAAAAATCCATCAACTTCTCTATGAACTCCAAGCAATAAGTAATAATAATAATAATAATAATAATAAATAATAATAATTTATTACAAGAAGGTACAATTGGTTAGTGAGATTACATAGATTGGTATTTGCACATTCATGCAAAGCCACTAACATGCATAGCATTGTGGGCAGGTCTTTAATCTAAATATCAGGTAAGATGAAAAGATTCATTGTAGCAAGGTTTATATTAACAAATAACTAAATATACTTGACAGAGGTGATTACACTGTAAAGATTGCTGTATGTCTTAAGTTACTAATATTGGAAGTGGGTAGTACAAGATAATGTGAGTGTTTGAAACACAAGGCAGGATGAAATTAGGTACGTTTTTGCTTTTACTTTTGAATAGGGCATAGGTTGACAATTTTTTTTTTTGTCAGGGAGTAGTTCCAAAGACCAGGTCCTTTTATTTGCGTGGATGCCAGATGTCCTATAAAGCAGACCATTGAAGAGGAATGCCAGATAACAGTATCAGAACCCAAAGGGCTGTAACTGAATAACATTGGCCAGGGGCCCTGGTGTCCTTTTTCATTTGTCCTGTTCTAACATAGAGCTCAGCTGCTCAACTGATTTTTGTGTCCTAGTACCTCCCCAAAATTTCCTTCCTTAAGATAGCAATAAGAGTGCTTGCATGCTCCAGTTCAATTACCTTCCATTCCTGCTTATAGATGTTCATGTCAGGGAGAATGTGAGCTTGTCCTACTCAGGGAACCAGTTTACGTGACTATGTTGCCACCTGGTGGTGATCTAGGGTAGTGACTGGTCGGCCAAATAACAGTTAATGAGTTTATTATCGAGTTAATTGAATTTTATGTGAATAAACTTTTAAGCGGCTCTTAGTGTTTTCCTTGTGCCAGTAGCCTATGACTTTGCATGGATGCTGCAAAAGACCTATGCTGTACTGGTGTAGAATATTTGACTGCATGAGGTTGGCCAAGGCACCAGCAGGAGGAATTTTCCTAAACAGCTTAGTATCCTGCTTAGAAAGTAGCCTTTCATATACAATATAGCAGACAAAGCCAATGTATAAATTGAGTATTAAGCAGCCAAATTTCTCTCAACAGGATTTTTAAATCATGGCGATTGGATGCAAGGTCACAGTTGAACCTGTACTGTTCCTGTACATGTTGGCAGTTTTCATGCTGCACCCTGCTTTACAAGATCTTATATACACAAAGGTAAATAGTGTTCATGTATGGCATTTTGTTTTTTGTACAAGAATTGAGTTATTAATATTTTGTATGAAATATGTACAGTACTGTAATTAAATTAAGTACAATTATTTAGTTAAGAGTTACCCATAATTGTTAATAGAATAACAACGCAACAATACAAATGTACTATGCTCAATACATGTTGAGCAGACTGAGAAGGTAACAGGATAGGCTTGAGTAGGTCTTCCTTATAGGGATGTCAGCACATGGAGATTGATTGATGAAAGGACAAAATGCATGTGGTATGGCAATACATAGCCTAGGCTAGAGAGAAAATTAATGAGTTCAGGAACTGAAATACAGTACTGTACTCCAAACACAGTACCTGTATTATCTTCCTTCATATATTCTGTACTGTACATACTTGCTGTTTACTAGTACATCAGCAAGTATGTACAGTACATATGTACATTTCCAGGAGGGACCCTTAAATGGCTTTTTGAGCTTACCTCTGGCATCAACAAGCCTTCGACAACAAACCCATGCATCACCTACTGGGATCCAGGACCAGAGTCGGCTTGCTATGAATTGATGGGGAGCACTGGATAAAAGATCAACCTCAAAACTGGGGGATTCCAACAGAAAGCATAAGCACAGTAAAACAAAATACTATGGCCAGGGTAGGGTTTGGCTGACACTTTCCAATACCCCACCAGAGGAAACTGCTCTGGGGGATTGCTATGCTTATGTACACTTAAGAATTTGGTGCATGATAGCCGTTCTTTGCCCTGGGCCCCCTTTTCTCCTACTGTTTTTTTTTCTGAAAATCTGACCTCCTTTATTAAGTCACTACTGTGAGTAAGCTTGAGGAGTCACTGAAGGGGTCCCTCCAACAAATCAAGCATTAAATATAATGAAATACCTTTTTCTGGTGGGACCTAAATGGTTACCCCTACCCCACCCCTGTTCTCTCTCTCTATGGGGCTATGGAGTTTTGTATGGTGTCTCCAGAATAAGGAGGAAGATTAGCTGAACCTCAGTTGACCTGGGCTGCCACCTACTGGTGGTCAGGTGCATCACAGTCAGGGTATTTACCAACAATGTTTGCCTGTTTATCTTGGAGTACATAATTTTCCCTCAAACAGTCACTTGTTATGTGCCTGGTCTTTGAAGTGCATTATCCTCAATTTTGTGATTGATCTCTGATCCCCTGCTTCCCTCGCCTCATAGAATGAGTCAAATTCTGGTTCTGGCTCCCAGTAGGTGACAAATGGACCTTAGTGGCTCTGTGTGTTTGGGCTAAGGCTTCCTGGTACCAGAGTTTAACTATGGGAGCCAAAAAGGGTCCACAAGAAAAGGGCATTTCATTACATGCAATGCAATGCAATGCAGTATTCACAATGGGTATCAGCAAAGGAAATGTCATAGTCAATTTCAGATTAATGTTGAAACCTTTATTGGTGAAGAATTACTTAAAGCAGTAATTAAATGTTGGGATAATTTCTTTATAACAAGAATTTTTAAAGAGAAAATAAAATAAAAAGTAAACACACAGAGAAGGCTTAGAAAGGTTGAGACAAAATAAACACTACTGTTTTTCCATGTGTTGCCTAACAAAAATAGGTTACAATACATAAGCAAAATAATTACAGCATGAATCAAGGTAATAGCTAGCAGTGGTAATATTGTAATAATAATAATAACAATTTTATTAAAATTACCAATAATAGCATTAGGCTCTCTAGTTATGAAAATTGCAAATTAAGTATTACAGATACCGTACATGTAATGCTGAGTTAAATATAAGGCCTCATACATGGTAGTACTGTAGTGAAACTTATTGTAGATTGTTAATTTATGCTTAGTAATGCATTACTTGAGTAAAGATGTATTTAGCAGTCTTGACATATTTGTATGTATGTAGTTTTACCAATAGAATGGTAAAGTTATTTAAAGCATTTTGAATATTACAGGTTTGTCTAAAAGACTACAATCAGGGGATATGTGATAACTTGTATGCCCCAGAGAACCATGCAGCTCTTAACACTGTTCAGACTGGTTCTTCTCATTGGGTTCAAGGTTCTGTCTTCATGCTTGCAGTTCCTTCCATTGTAACAGCTCAGTTCCTTGGCTCATGGAGTGACACATATGGGCGTAAAATACCCATGCTCTTGCCTCCAGTAGGTGAGTGTATTAAAACTTGATGTGTAACTGATACCAAAGTTCTCTCAGAGAGAACATTCAGCACAGTGAAACAATTAAGATTAGCATCATCCAATTTTTTTTAATAAACTAGTAAGTACAAATAAGGCTGCATAGTAACTAATTAAAGATCCCAAGTTTCTCTCAAGGTGACCAGTTTTGTTAGGCAAATTGCAGGTTCCTTTTGACTTATATTACCATGTAATTTGTTCCGTAACAGTCGTGGGATCATTGGATTGTTTCAAGCGTAGGTTAGACATATCTATGCATGAGTTTGGGTGGATGTAAACAGAAGCTGCCTTGTATGGGTCAATAGGCCTTCTGCCATTTCATTTGTTCTTCTTTTATGTTACTCTGAAAAAAAATAATCCAACCACTTGGGTCGGACGGTAGAGCAATGGTCTCGCTTCATGCAGGTCAGCGTTCAATCCCCAACCGTTCAAATGGTTGGGCACCATTCCTTTCCCCCGTCCCATCCCAAATACTTATCCTAACCACTTCCCAGTGCTATATAGTCATAATGCTTGGCGCTTTCCCCCTGATAGTGCCTTCTGTGAAAGATATAAATATTGGTACTGTACTGGATTCTATTTTACATATCAAAGTAATGATATGTCCTTAGGGAAATGATGAATTGCAGCTGTATAGACCTTCTATAGTTTCCTTTATTCTTATGTCCTTAATACATAAAAAGTGATAGAGAACAAGGCTAGGTGCCAGCAGTTTGTGAACAAGAAAATTGAATTTTTGACTATGTGTTACTGTACAGTGTACAATACAGTATATATGACAGCATACAAAGAGTACCAATTATGAAACCGTGGGATGCTGTTCTAGATGATTCGCCATGGAGCAGTTTGGAATTTATGGTGTAAATTTGTCATATATATTTACCATACTTTTCCTATACTGTACTGATCTCCTATATTTAATATACAGTATTCTGATATGATATTTTCCAAAACAGGGAACACCAGTTTACAAATATCAGACTTATGATGATTTACTCTTACAAATGGCCTCCGAGTTCATTTTAGTCCCTATTTTAGCCCTTTGTTCTGCTATACAAACCCACTTGCAGTCCCCCACATTAGTGTTACTAGTCCACTGTTTCAGTTATTTATCTAGGAAGAGTGCCTCAGTAATGACGGATAAGAGGAAGAACGTTGGTTGTGCACCATTCACGTTTTACTGCTATACATCATCAATGCTTTTCAAAAAGTAACAAATTGGATGAGCAGGACAATTCCATCATCAAGGGAAATAAAAAGCATGGTTGTACATCATTTGTCCCAAAAATTTAGGTTTTATATGTTGATATTTGGTGGTTAGGTTAACTTGAGATGATTTCAGGGCTTAGTGTCCCCACGGCTCAGTCCTTGACCAGGACTACTTTTGTTACACATCCCCAGGAAGCAGCCCATAGCAGCTGTCTACCTCCCAGGTACCTATTTTACTGTAGGTGAACAGGTGCATCAGGGTGAAAGAAATTCTGCCCATTTGTTTCCGCTTCTACCGGGGATTGAACCCGGAACCTCAGAACTACGAATCTGAAGCGCTGTCCACTCGGCTGTCAGACTGTCAGGTCTAGGAATGAATCCTCCATTTATAGCAGTGTGCTTATGGGAAATCTGGTTTTGAATTATGGACGTCAGACTTTTTAATGTCTTTTCAAAATGCATTCCAATCACATTTTGGGGGTCTGCCTGTATTGAAATACATGAGATAGCTTTCCCTTTAATGGCATTTATGCTGATTTGTTCCATTTTGTGAAGACATAGTGAACAGTTTCTAAGTGTCCATTGATTACACACTTCTTTTGGTTCAGGGTCTACTTGAAGGTTTCTATTTTTTAATTCTGAATTCAAGAGTCCTTTGGTAGCATGGAAACATAATCAGCTAAGCTCTTGTTAAATACATTAACAAAATTTAAAGTGTAAAAAAGCTTTATTGAAAAAATAACTTGGGTGTTTATAAAGTTGTTCTTTCTACATTGAACAGGTGCAATGTTTGCCAGCTTGCTGTACATTATAATGAGTGTCCATCTTAATGAGATTCCTGTGTCTGTCATCCTACTGGCATCATTCATCAGTGGCATATGTGGAGGCTTCACCTCTTGCATCATGACATGTATGAGCTATGTTGCACAGGTATGCAATTTTGCATAGGAGAAATTGGGAAGATATAACTTAATCTGAAGATAGGAATTATGATCTTTTGTGTTCCTAAATATGTTTAGGAATTGTTGGAAGGCAGTAGCAAAATTTGACTTGGAAAAAGTTGTTAAATGCAGAACAATATTGAAGGCATTATTGTTCATTTCTGAATGTTTCCCATGCTCTGTGTGCTAATATCACTTGACAAAATGTTAATTTCAATCTGTCATGATAGACATCTACTAGGAAAACCTCTCTGTCAAGACATTTCACCATCATCCCCAGTATTTCCCAAGATCTTTCCCCCTAAAGCTTATTTTTCAACAGTAGGACCATGGCCCCTCTAATGGTGTAAATAAAGCCAGCAATTCGACTTTCCTATACCCTCATCTCTTATTTTTTTTTACTTTTGATTTGTATGAAATACCTTGGAAACCCATTCAAATACATAGTTAGGGAGGTATGTTCTCATAAATATACAGTACTGTATTCAGAATATCATTTGTGGCACCTCCAATGATCTAATTTCAAATCTACTCTGAACAATATCTACTATTGTACTTCCAAAGTGAAAACCAGCTGTACAATTTCTTCCAAATTGGCCCATTAACTCTCTCACCCTATTTTTTTTATAAGATTTAAATTTTGTTATGGGTGTATCTCTATAAAAAATAATATTTAAAGAGATGTGGGTCAGTACTGAGAACTCTTCACTCTCAAAATGCATTCTATATATGTATCATATATATATATCTATACTGTATACTGAATTTATATAATATATATAATATATATCTGTATAACTATATACTGTGCCTGCATTCAAAGCTATATTTTTTAATTGTACATGAATTTTTTTTTGTTTAAATTAGAAATTCCGTATCAACAGGTTAGCAGTTTCCATGCAAGAACAGTACGCGTGGGGATACTGGAGAGTATGATTTTTGTGGGTGGAACAATTGGGCCGCTGCTGGGAGGATGGGTTCAGAAAGTTGGTGGAAGGTCCTCCACTTTCACTTTTATCATGACATGTCATGCAGCAGTTGTCATCTATATTGTCACATTTGTTCGCAATATTCCCCCAAGGTTTGTAAACCCATCTGGGTCATTGATACAAAAGTTATTAATAGTACTTAATACTGTATAGCAAAGTATGGAAGTTATTTTTGTAGAATTCTTTGATGTTCAAATGTAATATTTTAGTCTTAGTTTAACATAAAATTAATTTCACTTTAGAAAATGCATGTGCATGTTTTTGAGAAAGGGTATTGTAATGTTGAAATATGTTTTGTCATTGGAGGGAGACGGTCTGAGGTTTTATGTATGGATTACAGACATTTGAATTTTTCAAAAACTCAGGCATCCCCCGCAAAATTCATGGATCCGTAGTGGCTGTACTTTCCAACACCTGAGAGAGTGTGCGGGAACAGTGGTGAAGGAGAGGCAAGAAAAACGTCGCACATACCTGCTGTGGTTGCTTACTGCTGCCACAATTATTATGATTTGTACTGCTGGTAAGTTTAGTTGGAAATTGCAGCAGTGTGTTTTGATCTTTTGCATTTAGTTGCCCCTTAAATAAGATCCAGTGGACTATAAGAGTCAGGCTGGGGACATTCTCGATACTGGAGTCTTAGGCAACTTTTCAAGCAGTCCCTTCAGGGTCTTCAACCCCAAAAGTTTGTTGGGAAAAACTCTAATTTTTGTGTGCAAATGTATCATTATAGATACATTTGCACACAAAAATTAAGGACAATTCAAAGAAACACAAATATATAAGTATTTTAGTGTTTTGTGCTATGGGGCCTTGGAGGTAACCTCTGAGTCAGGCGAACACTCCTCACTGAAGCAAACAAACATTTGTTCCCCTGAGCAATATGCACCCAACACAAACTATTTGGACCAGCAGCAATTTGTAAAGAGGACCCACTGTATTTACTGAAAGAATATCAATATCAAAATTGCAGTGCGATAGGAAAAACTAAAGTGATCAAAGTGTTCAATTTGTGTATTGGTGAATGATGCAGAACTTATGAGCTGCAGCGGCAGTGCTGCACTATGCTCTATTGGAATGATTAATAGGTTAGGTATAATGATTAATACTCATGCTTGTAGATTGATGACAGTGTGCAGTTGTACAGTACAATGAAAGAGAGTGGCATAATCAAATATTCAGTAACTGATTTATTAAGGTTTATTAATCTCCCAGAAGCGGGAATCCCCCAGAGGTGGGAGTCCCCAGGGCCAGAGTCCCCCAGGGGCGGGAGTTCCCCTTAATTACATTTTCAGACCATTGCTCTCATCTTATAGTATGGAGATTCTATAAAGTGAGACAGAGTATTTCACACATTTTATATCAAATTAAAAAAAAATATTGCTTACATGTAATTGAGGTGTGGTGTAATTTTTTGTATATAAAAATGTGGCTACGCCCTGAAGGCAGCTCCTAAACGAAATGTGGCATTACATATTGTATATATGAGAAACTTTATTTACAAATGTCAGCGGTATTCCAAAAATTGGAATTGCAGAGTACAGTATATACAGTATACCCATAATAATAATAATAATAATAATAATAATAATAATAATAATTCATTTAAAATATGCACACAAAGAACATAAGAGGTATAACCATAGGTACAGAGGTTGCACATTAAATTAAGCCATTACTATGCAAAGTGTTTCGGACAAAAGTTAGAATAATTGAGATACAAATTATTTCTAGGTATAATGGGGTAAACAGTACTAAATGAGAAGTAAGCTAATATATGTATTGTACAGTACTTATTTCATTGTTTCCCCATTTCAGGTGAAATGGACATATCTTACTTGTATGTTAAGGATACCCCAATTCAATGGCCTTTTGAAAAGTACACGTGGTACTTTTCACTGAAGTATGGTCTTGGAGCCTTGGCACTGATAGGTATTCTTCCATTTTGCTCCAAAGTACCAGACATGATCCTAGCTCTGATTGGCCTAACAAGCAAGCTAGTGGGTCTGGTGCTTTTAGGAATTGCTTGGGAGGATACTTCAGTCTTTGTCAGTAAGTCCATAATCCCTGTCACTTGTATAGTCATTAAGTTGTGTAAATAAGACCTTGGGAATCTGTCTTCATCCAAAGTAGCTGTAATTTACACAGTTCTTAAACAACTATATGAGCTTCAAATAAAAATATTGTAGTAAATGTTTTAGTAAAGAAATTAGACTTAGCATATTTTGCCATCTATTCAATATGAGGAGGATATGGTAAGTAAATTCATGTTAATATTGATGATGTTAGTCACAGTACAGCATTGTGTGTTATTTAGCTTGAAGCATATTTTTAAGAGCCTTGAAACAACATTACCCACTATCATTATTTCCTTCACACACCATTACCATTAGAAATATCATTACTGTTCAGTACTACCATCACTGCCACTATTACAATCCCTTAGGAAAGTCAAATTAGAACCCCCCATGGGAATGAGTGACCACAGTGTACCGACATTTGATTATCTGGTGGAAGTAAGAATAACCTTCCCAAGGAAAGGATCAAAAAGCAAAAGGCTGGCATACCGAAGGGAAAACTATGAGACTGAGAACACTTCCAATAGGAATACCATGGGAAACAGAGCTCAGAAACACATCCTTACAAGGCATGATGGACTTCATCACCCAGAAGTGTCAGGAAAACAGGTTTATCTCGACCCAAAAAAGCAAAAATCAAAAACAAAAGGGGAATCAATGATTCTATCAGGCATCTAAGGAAGCAAGACAGCTAAATACAAGAACATGGAGAAACTACAGAAATAACAGAACACCAGAGAACAGAGGGAGATACCAGAGGGCCAGAAATGAGTATCTCAGTGTGAGAAAAAGAGTGTGTGGAGCAACAGCATTAAAATGACAGCAAATAAAGCAAGTACCCAATCAAAACTGCTACACAGCCACATCAAGAGGTAAAACAACAGTGAAAGAACAGATGATGAAAGTGAGAAAGGAGAGCCTGGGTACACAGAAAATGACAGAGGTGTGTGAAGAACTCGAGAGACTCCAGGAAGTTTTCAAAATATCACAATGAGAAATCCCTGAACTAAGAAAGGTGGTGATAAAAAAACAACCTTGGATGATATTGAAATTACCAGAGATGAGATTAGGAAATATCCGATACAATTGAACATGATTAAGGGTGTTGGACCCGATAGAATCTCCCCATATTGAGATGTTGTATGGAGACATACAGTATCGAAGTTTTCAGTTGTTACTCTGTGATGTAAATCAGATAACTTTTTTTTTTGATGGATGTAATGTTCCAGCTAAGGATGGATAACTTAGTTATTTGTGCAAAAAGTTGGTGCAGAAGCACTTTATATGATCTTTAGAAAAAGATCAAAGATATGCGCCAGACTAGGCCTCGAGCTGAGAGGTATGAGCTAGGAGGAAAGACTAATGGAATTAAACCTCATGACACTGGAAGACAGAAGAGTTAGGAGAGACATGATTGCAACCTACAAAAATTTCAGGGGAAATGAGAGGTTAGATAAAGGCAAAACTATTCAGCACAGGTAGTACATGAGCAAGGGGACACAGGTGGAAACTTAGTACCCAGTTGAGCCGTAGGGATGTTAGAAAGATTTTTTAGTGATATAGTTAACAAATGGAATGCACTAGGCTGCGATGTGGTGGAGGCAGACTCCATAAACAGTTCCAAATGTAGATATGATAGAGCCCAATAGGCTCAAGAACTTGTAAACTAGTTGACAGTTGAGAGGCAGGACCAAAAGAGCAGAAGCTCAACCCCCACATGCACAACTAGGCGAGTACAACTAGGTGAGTATTATTTCCTATCACCATTAGTGCTCCACCACCAGTACCTTCTGTGACCATAATGCCAGCCTGTTCCATTGCAGTCCTTGTTCTGTACTCATTACAGCACCCTGCTAACACTAACCCCAGGACAATTGCACCGCTTTGCATCGTAAGATATGACAGCCTGGAGAGACCTCTCTTTGATTGGCTACAATACACTAGTTGGCTACAATGAAAGCATTTCCAATTTATTATGTGTTTAAAATGTATATAAAATATCATTACTTGTCAGCAATACAATTTGTATTGATGAGAAGAGTAATAAAGATAATGATAAATAGATGTGATTGTAATGAAAATTGTATGCAAATTAAAGTAGACACTAAATCAAATTTATAAAAAAAAATATGTAATTTCTTTGATCTAAATTTTACCAGCCAAATTACCAGCTAAATACCAGCCAAATTTATTTGGCTGGTATTGTCTTGTAACACAAGGTAGTTAAGAGTTTTATTTTCAAAATAAAAATGTATTGCTTGACTGAGCTAAGTTAAAGCAATTAGGGAAAAGGAAAGCATACAGAAAGATATAAATGTATAATATATATGTCGGATATAGTTGTGGGTTTTTAAAAATGCTGTGAATGAAATGGGCTCTTTAGCTATCATAAACATGGGTGCTTTTTGACAGGTTGAATGAAGCATTATTATTACTGTAGTAAAATCACTATTCTACAGGTGCTGCTTTAGCTATGTTAAGCACCTGGCCCCTTCCAACTCTCAGATCTGCTATGTCGAAGTTAGTGGAACCTAATGAGCAAGGTAAGACAATATGTTGATATAAATCTATTACAGTAATTATTAAATAACCCAGGTAGGAATACCTTATGGTTTTGGCATTTTTATTTTTGTTATTTTTATATATTGTTGGGAGGATGTGAGGAGGCGGAATGATCTAGAGTAATGGCTTAGTACTGTATCAGTGTAGCTTGCATATGTGCATTATGAAGGTATATATATATTGTTATTGTTCTTTTGCAGGCAAACTGTTTGCATGTGTTGCACTGCTGGAAAATGCATGCACACTAGTTGCTTCAGGAGTGTTCAACAGTGTGTATCCCGCAACACGGCTTATGTTCCGAGGGTTTACATTCATAATGGCAGCTGGCTTTCTCATTCTCCCTATCATTATCCTAAGGTAAGTAAGAATAATGGTTCATTTTATTCTTCGGTTGATGATCCTTGTTTAATTTAACATTGCTCTATGGACCAGACAGTTGCCCATATTCTTCACCTAGTTCACTTCTAATGGCTCTCAAGAAAACAGCTAAACTGTAACATATATTTAATTGCAAACATAACAACTATTAAGAGAGCACAAAATATCAGGAGCTGGAAGTGAAAGTGATGAATGATAATTTTCTTAAAATTATGATTTGAAGGTTGATAAAATTTTTACTTTTGGCCTGGTTACTTGTTGACCAAAGAAAATTAACTCTTAAACACTTATTGGAACAAAAACCTGCACCTTACTGTCGGAACTGTATTGGTCTGCTTATGGTCACTCTTTCCTCTGATGGAATGTCCTTATTTTCATGTTTTAGAATTTTTTGTGTTGCAGTTCCTATGCACTACATGTAAATTCGGAAAATACTTGATGAATTTGACTTTTTTATTTTTTATAGCAACCGAAATATCTTATTACTCTCATATTGGCATCTTGAATGATTTCTAGAAACTTTTGTATATTCTGTGCCAATAGACGGTGTTATATGGTCAATTTATTATGTGGGACCTCCATGTCAGAGCTGCATGCTTGAAGGTTAATCTTACAAAGGTTGTAAATGTCCTGTATTTACAGGATTATATGTATTTACATATACAGTATTTTAATGATATTTATAGGATAAAATATCCTGAGATATTATCTTGTAAGTCTATTTTATGCTTATGCTGCAGACACATTAGCAAAATTGTGCTAATGTGTTGCACAGGTGACTGGTTTGGTGTTATACTCTGAGATCCTTTGTATATGTGTGTGTGAATGTAATTACTTATGTGTAGTTACAAAGTGACATCAATGCTCGTGGTGTTGCGTGTTCCCTGTATCTTTATTCTATAAAGATTTCAAGCACAGTTGCTGGATTTGGCATACACTACCCCTTCACATTTAATATATTCAGTCTATCTACCATTATGCTGTACAGTACAGTATTTGCAAAAATGTTGTTTGTGTCTGTTTTTTGAGGTTACAATTGGTATAAATAAGCCACATTAAGGCTATCCTATTTCCTGTCTAATGAATGATATACGAGGAGGCGTGAGCGTGAGAATTGATAGTGACAAAATTTGTTTATCACCCCAATCTTTCTTTAATTCAGTAGTTAATATTTACATGAATAAGTGTTTTGTTTTTATGATAATATTTAGAAGAAAGACAGGAAGTGAAGGAAACAGGTAGGAACAGACAGGAGAGTTCAATATAAAAAACATCTCATCCTGGGTATTACTGGGCCAAAGAGGGAGCCAAAAAAAAAAAAATGGCTCCCTCATCTATGGTGTGATGTGAACGTATTGCGAGTGTTCGCTACATTATAATAATGTGCCCTGTTTAAATTTTGAGTCCCTAAAGAAAAACCATGCTACAGTGTGTTAAAAATGTACTATATAAATACTGTATATGCATGCTATATAAGGATCCCATATAGTCACTGCAGTGTAATCAGAGTAATCTTCATTACAGTGTCTTGCAAAAAGCGTTAAAACAATTCAGCAAGTATGACTCGGTTGAACTGGCCGAAGAGGCTCGAGAAGAGTTTGAAGAATTGGACTGTGAGAGGGAGCCATCACCTACAGTACAAGAGGAGGTAGCTCAATCCCAAGAGGAAAGTGGGTTAGTAACTGAAGGTAATACAGAAAACAGTCAGATTGTCAGAGCTGTAGATGATGTATAGTTGAAATCTGGTTCTTGTGCACACACACTTTCTTAGTATTTGTAGTGTATGAATTAGTTTTGGTAAAAGGGACTCCAGTAACAACTTTCCTATAATTTATTTAAGTAAATAAATACCTCTTTACTGAAGTATTCACTTATAGTAATTGTATTTTAAGCACTGCTTGATGTGTTCAGTCTGTATCTGTTATTATAGCATTTGGTATCAGAAACATTATTTGCATGTTATGGGTCAGATAATATCATTTTGATAAAATAACTTTATTGTACATTACAGTAATGTAGTTAAGTTTGTATAATAGAACAGGAGAAAACAATTATTTAATATAAGGGTTATGGAATGGATGAATTATGGCATATACAGAAAATTTAAGTGGACTAATACTAATGTGAGATACAAATACCAATAGCTACATGCTTTCCGGATGCTTCGGGACCCGGACTGGATGAGTACTCTGTTGTCCGGAAAAGTGGTTTGCCATCCTGAATATTTAAGGGAAAATCTTATTTTTCTTTAGAATTTGCCAGTATGAGAAGTTCTGATATTCTTCACCACTTGCAAAGGTGAAGAATATTGTTGAAGCTCCTGAGCCATCCACCAGTACACAAACACTGCTCTGGAATTTTCAGTGACATGAAATTATCTGGCTTTATGCACCAGCAGCCAGCCTTCTACTGGCTTTTTCATATCTTCATGCTTCTGCCTGTACCACTTTCACACTGTATGCAAACGTATGAGTCACAATAACGTGGCTGAAGAGACGATATCCAACCCACACATCTGAAAATGTCAACATTTCGGTCCATCCTGGACCATTATCAAATCGTGTAACACTACCTTAGCTATTCACTGCTTTTCTATTACCTATTGCTTTATCACTTTCCCTCCAAGAAAACAGTCAAAGATAGTATCTTTAGTCTTAATAATGTGTGAAAGCATCATCCTGTTTGCACACATCACTTTTCAAAATGCCACTCTCCACCACCTTTACTCATTCTACTTTCTTCTGCTTGTAGAAACCATCACTGACAAATTACAGTACCTGCATTTGTAGTAGACATGGTGGATGATCATATTTTGCTGACATGTCTAAAAAATCATTGGAATGAATGCTCCAGTGCTGCACCACAAACCAAAAATGCTGTGATGCCTTGCTGCCCCTCATTCTCTCCACTTTATAACATTTTCATTCAGACCACAAGCCTAATAACTTTTTTGGTAACTATTGGGCTATCATGGAAACGAGAAACTGACATACCTGAACAAGTTGTGTCTGGTAAGCACTTGGCTATATGTATTTACTGTTTTTTAGACAAATTACAATTTAGAATTTGGGTACAATATGACAGAATATATATAAGGCTATTTTGAAATGATAACATTCTTTTAAATAGCAGGGGGTTTCAATAAAATGTACTTGTGTTTCAAAAAAATGTACTCACTCTTTGATCCCTTGGTGCGCGTTATCAGCGTTGTCTGGACAATAATGGACATCAATTTGAACATTCACAAACATGTTTGAAGAATCATGTTTGCGAATGTTCAAATTGATGTCCATTATTGTCCAGACAACGCTGATAAATATATATAAATATATGGTGTATATATAATTATCGGTGATGTGCTGAAACCATTGTGTCGTCAGTTCTTCACCGTTATACTTACATGGCAAGTTCCATGCTGAAGCCACGTGTATTTAATGTACTCATCTCAACAAAAAGTTACTTTTGCAATAATGATTTTGTTAACATTTATAATATATTTTATAATATTTACCATTCAATGATCAACACCCCCATGGTCTAGGCTCTGACCAGGCTTCCTAGTCTAGGGTTAATTCCAAATTTGTTTACCATCTGCTATGTACGAATACTCTGTTAATTTTCACATTAACTTGCTTGTTAACTTGTTGAGAGATTGTAGGGACACTTGTCCTCAGAAGCACCTCCAGGTGTCCTTGCCAGTAATGTACTGTATAACAATAGTTTTGTTTAAAACTAGGAAGAAAACAGGAAGACTCATAATTTATTTGTATATTTTTTTAAAATTAGGATTTAGATTAAAAGATTTACTACTACTTTGAGAGGTCTTTATGAAGATCATTTTCTAAAGATTTGTGTTATGTTGTTGACTATAAGCACGTAACTTTAGCAAAATATTTGTTCTAAAAATATTGGAATGCTTTAATATACACACCAGAATGCAGTTCCTGGAGCCTGCCATAAATTAAGAATTTGAAGTCATGTTATTCAGTATTCTTGTTCATAGTGTCAGGTTTGTTCTATTCACACTTTGATATGTATATGTTGAATCACAGTTGTAAATATACTCAGGTCTAAAATTAATATTTTATGTTAATTATTGAATTGTTTAAGAATAGTTTCATAGCATTCATGGAACCAAATTTGTTGTGTACTAGTTGTCTGTTGATCCAAGGTGTTCCAAAAATTGTGAAGCATCCCATGGTAAATGTACATTAAAGTGTTATGTTTTTTACCTCTTTAAAGGCTGACCTTGATTATAGTAAATATAATTCAACTTCAGTTTAAAAACAAATAAAAAAATTAAGTTTCTACAGTGGTGTGTTGCTCAGCTCAGTATAACAATATCTAAAATATGTCTTCCTACATATGGAGCATAAATGAAACATGTTTAAATTAAATGTGTGTGACCAAAGAGATATTGTATGGGAGCGCATCTTGTTAGGAACTTGTTTTGCAGCCAAAGAATTATTTACCCAGGTTGTAATCATCTATGTTTAGTGTTTCAAGCTAGTAGGATGTTCCATACTAGGCTCTATATGTTAGGTGTCCTTTAGGTATTATAATTGAATTTTTAATTTAAAAGTTAATTGATTAACTTGGTGCTATGGTACTTTGTTAAAAATACTCAAATGCAGCTGCTAATTTAAAATTTAGAATTGCTCTTCAGGTATTGTATTATGAACAGGCTAGTTAAACATTTTCCATTTGTAAATGTTTGTATAGCAGCCATTGGAATATACATATGCAAGATGTTTTACAATAAAATTAAGAAATAAAAATTATAAGGAATGGAGAACAAATAATTAGCCAGAAATATGTATCAATATTCATACTGTGTTGTAAAGAATTTTGAGGCATTTGTATTTTAACAAAATATTTGTAGGACATGCTTCTTACTCACTTGAGAAACTCAGTTCCTCAAGGATATGAAGGTACACAACACACCAAATAAGTAGTAGCAATAATTCTTGCACAAAGGAAATCACACTAATGTAATATATCAATGAGAAAATTGATTGGGGCAATGTGCAGGTTTGAACCAGCGACCTGATAATCCCAGTTGCAAACCTTACCCTTGGATGACAACATGGCAAAGGTTTTACAACCTGGAATTAATCTCAGGTGGCTGCTTCGAATTCCCACATTGTTCAAATTTTCTTAATGTTTCTTATGTTAAAGAAACGTTATGTACGGGAAATTTCTGTGTTCTGTCATTTAGTTGTCGTGGTGGTGGTGGTGATAGTTATTGTTCGTATCCTCTACGACAATTGGCTTATATTTATAAATCTTGTACCTTTATGCAGAACCTAGTTTTCTCCCATACATAGTCTTTGTGAAAATCTTCCTGAAATGGTGTCAATACCTTCATATCACCTAAATCTTCAAAGCGAAGAAGTTTAGTAGAGATAACTGGCACAGTTCTATAATAAGAGCACTATCCCGGTGTCAATTCATAAAGCCTGGTTAAAAGAGAACATTTGAAAATGGGAACTTGTGGACATTCAAGAGAAATGGATTACCCTGAATAGTCTTCATTTGTAATAGTTTTATTTGACTTTGGCATACAGTTATTAGATATGCATAAGAGGCATTTTTCTCTCTAACGAGACCATTTTGGAAGGAATAAGCCACATGTAGATTCATCCTTACATATTTCATCTTGAGGGAATGATAAATTACATCAAATATTTCCTAAATGAGTTATAATTAGTCAGCTTTCATATTTCCTTAGGAACCAACCAATTTTCTACAGGAATTAACCATTTGTTAATATATATTTAATATTACAGGTCAGCGATTGATATGAAATTAAGCACATAAATACAGTACAGTATGGTGCAATGCATAATATACTATAAAAGTCTAAATTAGAATAATCAAAACATTTATATAGCTAAAATTAGACAATTATCAAGAGTTTAGTACAGTGTACAGTAATTTAAAAAGCATTGCAATTTTTGTATTGTTTATTTCCGTGTGAAATTGAGGGAAAAGAAACCAAATACTGGAGACAAGAAAAATACCATAGTTATAAAGTTTGTTTTTTATGCATTCCTGTGATTAGCAAGTTGCTTATATTTTATATTTTACATGTGAAAAGAAATGGCATTTCTTAGAGTAAGATGTGTAATTAATTTCAGGGTCTTGGAAAGATGAGGACTGGCTGTCCAGACCTTTGTGAATAATACTCCATAATTCTAGTCTGTTTAAAAAATATGCAGTACTGTACTGTAGTAGTTTCATAGACTTGAAATTTTGTGCTGTTTTTTGCATATCGTCTTTGATAGAAGATTTGATATAACTCCATATATTTATTACTGTATTAACATTTAGTTTGTTTCCATTAATACTGTTGCCCCAAGAATTTTGTAGTTTTATATTGGCTGTGTTTTCACAATGCATTATGGAACACCGACATTTTTAATGTAGGGTATGTGAATTATGTATCAATATGAAGGCCTTTTCCAGTAATTCTTTTTGTAATACAGTTGATTAGAAAATTTGTTCTAGAGCTTTAAAATATTATTTACATAATGATACCAATATTAAAGTCAATCCATTCGCTTCCAACCAAACAATTTTATAACATTAATGCTGTAATACCAGGTACTATAGTCAAATATTGGTAGTACCGGCATTGTAAATGGAAATGTCATATTTTTAATTTAATCTTAGTTACATTATCTCATCAATCCTCAGTTGCAGACATTGCAAAAAGTAGTCATGTTTGAGATGGCAGTTCTTTTGATACTATATACCATACATATAACATCAAAGTTAAATTTTATAGAAAAAAAAAAGAGTGATGATTTAAATGCACAGTTAAAACATATCAATATTTACAGAATTGGTATCTTGTGTGGGAAGAACAAATGGTCTGCAATATGGAGTGTTGCTCAAGTTTATTTTTTTAAGTGCAATACATGCACATGTATTTTAACTCTACCATACTGCTTTTACAAGCACTTAATCTCTAGCCATTTTGTGTGTATATTTAGTACACTATTATTGAATTTTCATTGTAAGTTTTGAGGCAAAGAAAGCATGGCTAATTATACAATTTGCACTTTAATTGCTAATTGAACACTATGAACTTCACACATTGCATGTTATTTAAGAATAATATTATGTCTTTCTTTATAATGCACAATTAAACTAATTTTAGTTTTACAAATATTGTTCAGTAAATTGTTATCCAAATACTGTCTAGACCTTTCAGTAGATCGGTACTACTTTCTGGGGGTCCAAGAACCCAACAAGTAGTTGTATGATTAAAGCTTTTGAAAATACAGTTCAGTTCAGTATTACAATACTACTGTAATAGAATATTATACCGTAAATATTTATGTAATGCACATCACTGTAGTACCAAACTGTACCATAATACAAAATTGTACTGCAGTGCAGTTAAATGCAGAATTGTGCTGTAGTTCAGAACAGTTCTTAATTTAGTACAGTTTTGTATTTAACTTTACTATTATCAGAACTGGTTTTGTAATGTATGATTGCAAGCCAATGCAGCTCTGTTTTGTATTATAGTTGTACATTTCAGCACAGTTCTATAATGCAATCAGTAAAGAGCTAATAAGTGCAGAATTGTAATACAAAACAATTCTGTATTGCATCACAGTTCTGCAAAAATGTACTGTAATACAGAACAGTTCCAAATTACAGCAGTTATGCCTTACAAAATTTTGCATTACAGAACAATTTGGCTGTACAGAATATATTTGCATTACAACACGGTTTTGTAATGCTGAAATGTATTGTAGTACCATTCTAGATTAGAAATTTTTTACTGTATTAGAAATGTATTCTGCAATGGAGAACTGTATTGCAATGTAAAACTGTAATTGAGAGCTGTTCAGCATTCAGATCTGTTTCTGAATTACATTTCTGCATTACAGTACAGCACTGCATTATGTTAATGTCTATTTTACATATCTGTATTCCAGTCATATATTACAGGACAAGTTTTACATTACGGCACAGTTCTGTTTAACAATACAATTCGTCATTGCAATTACATTTTATTGTTTACAGTAGTTCTGTATTGTATTACATTACAGTGTAGTTTTACATTATAACAGTTCTGCATTGCAGAACTATTTTTTGATAATTGAAGCTTACGAAGTTATTGTAGAAAGTTATATATTTTGACAATATATAGATATGTGATGTGACTTTTTAATCTTTTTGTTTTCTAATAAGTATTTTGACAATACAAATTTTGTTACATTAATCTTTGATTTTCCTGAGGCTATGTTTGCAAACAGTTTCATGCCAGGCATGAAGTACAGTACAGAATATTGTACAGAATATGGGGGATGACAACAGTATTTATCTATCAGTGACTATGGGGTTAGGGGGAGATCTAGCTCCTTATGCCCCTGAAGCACAAGGGAAGCACACTTTCTTGCAAGCGATTTCAGCCAGCAGTAATGGGAGACCTGGTTGTGAACCAATTGCTGGTTCATGCTCCATAGAA
The DNA here is from genome assembly GCA_020271785.1 of Procambarus virginalis. Lineage (NCBI taxonomy): Eukaryota > Metazoa > Arthropoda > Malacostraca > Decapoda > Cambaridae > Procambarus > Procambarus virginalis. The sequence continues at coordinate 10,687,915 of WNGS01000543.1, read as the reverse complement.
AACTAGGTGGAAAAAATGAATTGAATCTGAAATAATGTAAATTAAAACAAACCAAACTTTTGTATACTCATTGATTCTTGGGATCAGGAGGTGCAGTATACACTAAGCACAAAGTGGAGCTGAAGGCTGAAGTATATACTAAGCAAGATGTGGGGGGTCAAGACAGAAGTACACATTAAACATAAGGTAGTTACAAGAGTGAGAACTTTATCAATACCAAAGAACAATACTTTTCAACACTGTCCCTTTAAACATGAGGGACATAACTGGCCGTTCTCTCAGTTTTTAAAAGAACTCGATAAATACCTCCAAAGGATATCTGATCAACCAGGCTGTGATTCTTATGACAGGCTGCGAGCAGCTGCATTGTACAGTCTGATTGATCAGACCACCAACTAGGAGGCCTGGTCACAGGGATGTTCGTCCTCGTAACCAACACAAGATAACCACAAGGTAAGGTACATTAAGCACTAAGCAGAGGTCAAGGCTGAGGTACACACTAAGCACAAGGTGGTGATCAAGGCTGAAGTATACATTAAGCACAAGGTGGTGGTCAAGGCTGAGGTATACACTAAGCACAAGGTGGTGGTCAAGGCTGAGGTATACACTAAGCACAAGGTGGTGGTCAAGGCTGAGGTATACACTAAGCACGAGGTGGTGGTCAAGGCTGAGGTATACACTAAGCACGAGGTGGTGGTCAAGGCTGAGGTATACACTAAGCACGAGGTGGTGGTCAAGGCTGAGGTATACACTAAGCACGAGGTGGTACCTTACCTTGAGGATACCTTGAGGGCTTCCGGGTTATCGTCCCGCGCCCGGTCATGACCAGGCCCCTGGTTGCTGGACTGATCAACCAGGCTGTTGGACGCGGCTGCTCGCAAGCCTGACGTATGAGTCACAGCTGGTTGATCAGGTATCCTTTGGAGGTGCTTATCCAGTTCTCTCTTGAACACTGTGAGGTTTGCCAGTTATGTCCCTTATGTGTAGTGGAAGCGTGTTGAACAGTCTCGGGCCTCTGATGGTTGATAGAGTTCTCTCAGAGAGTACAGTTGCACCTCTGCTTTTCAACGGGGGTATTCTGCACATCCTGCCATGTCTTCTGGTCTCTTCTGTCTGGTGGTCAAGGCTGAGGTATACACTAAGCACAAGGTGGTGGTCAAGGCTGAGTTACACTAAGCACAAGGTGGTGGTCAAGGCTGAGGTATACACTAAGCACAAGGTGGTGGTCAAGGCGAGGCATATAGCAGGCATCAGGTGGTGATCAAAGCCGCGATATTAACTAAGCATGAGGTGGGTAAGGCTGGGGTATACATTATATATGAGGTGGAGGTCAGGCATGAGGCGTACACTAAGGTGGTCAAAGCTGAGGTATACACCAAGCATGAGGTTTACACATTTTTATCAGATTCAGTTATAGACGTAAAGTATATGAATAATTTTGCTGACAAAGTTTACATTTGTTGAGATCAACTGACCGGTAAAATTTTGGTGGTCTTGAACTCTCCTGAGGTTTACAGCTCTTTAACCTATCAAACTAAATCGATATTCAACAATATACCGTTCTTTCGTATACCGGGGTTTAGGTATATCAGAATGGCAACGGATTCAATATTTCATCTTGATTACATAACCACTTAAAGCAAATTAAGCGAAGTCAAACTAATCTCATTAAAACATAACCCGTAATTAGGATTAAGTAGGATGGTTGACGGACAGAACGTGTCACGCGCATACATACGCCGACCTTGTCTTACCCGGGCTGAACAAAATATGAGTGGTCGTCCACAGGATGTCTGCCGCTTGACCCTTTCTCCAGTGACCTACATCAGGGTCGAGCTGTCTGCCTGCCAAGAGCAACAGTCTTCTGACCCGTTGTCTGTTTTCTAAGTGCTAAAAAGCTGATTTATTCTGCGCAACACATTCTTTAGAATGTAATTGTTGTGAGGATGACTTGAGTAGACTATAGGTAAGAGGAATCCACGTAGAAGTGCGAGATGCGACGTATTTATGTACTGAACCGGCTTTATACGTGGCAGGGTCCTTTGTGATCCCCCCCCCATCCCATCCCCANGGGGGTGGAAAGAGGGAGGACCAGACTGACCTTCAGCTAGGCCAGGAAGATAACTCGACTCCCGCGGACACACACAGTGAGCTGACCTGAGCTTGGGGTCAATCGAGGGTAGACTGAGAGAGCCTGGCCATGGCGTAGCTACGTGGGGCTAACACCTCAGTAATCCAGGCAACTGCTGAGTCAGTATCACATGAGGAGGCTACATGACTCCCGCCCACACCTCAGTCACGCGCCCTCTTGTATAGCCTCACGGTCATCACTCACCACCTGGGGTCACATCCCCATCCCACCTGTCTTCCTTCCTCTCTGCTCTGTAGTGTGTCTCTTCTTCTCCACTTGCACTTGCGAAGGAAGAACTTCAGCTGATCTTGGGCCCTGCTTCGGTTGAGCTTTGTACGGAACCCACCACATTTTGCGTGTTTCTTATTAAAAAAGAAAATTGTATCAATTCTATATTATACGAAGACGTATCAATATAATACAACCAATGCATCATTGTATTTATAAATTATTATTATTATTATTATTATTATTTATTATTATTATTATTATTTATTATTATTATTATTATTATATCAATGTCTGTCTGGCTCATTTGGGTAGTAATTTGAGGACGTAAGGTTAATTCCATACTTCTTTCCTCCTCATTCGTGTCTCTCGGCTTTGGGTACAAGCCTAGAAGCATTCTTCTGGACTTCTCCAGTTTTCTTTTTGTGTGTGAACTAGATAAGTACTCCAAGCTGGCGATGCAGATATACGGTATTGGTCTGACTTAATGTAGTATAAAAATCCTGAATGACGTCTCCACTAGATTTCTAAATGCAATACTTATATGTTGGCCAACTTTGCATATACAGCTGATGATATTTGATAGATATAGACTGACGAGGAACAGATTTAGGAACGTCGACGTGACATCTCTGCCTACAGTTCAGGAATAAGATAGATCTTAGTACTAACCATTGTGAGACCTCGCATGTTTTTTTTTTTTTTTGCAGGGATATTCCTGCGCGGGCCCTAAGCCTCTGGCTGGCCCACTAAGTGTTGCTTGTTTCTGTTTTACTTGGGCGGAGTATGAGTATTTATGATTCGTATGGTCGCTTCAGTAAGATTTTGCCCCATGTGTTTAACAACTTCTTCTGCTCTGTTGAATCTAAAGTTGAAATCTTAATGGGTTTGTAACTGTGCACAGTGTTAGATAATGTTCCAGTGGTCTGTCGGCATTTTTCCATAGTACTGACATTTCCTCTCATCTTCCGGATCCTGTAAGCCTATTTCCCATGCATATGGGTATCCAAGCCTGATGCGATGTAAGTGTACGTCTGTTGTTCTACTGCTCCCTCGCATGTTTGCTCATCTTGTGCAATAGTCTCCTGGGTACTGCGTCGAAGGATTTCTGACAATCCAAAAATATGCAGCGTGCCCACCCTTCTGTGTTTTCTGAAACCATGCTGATGATGTATTGCGAAGGCCAAATAGAACTGAGTGGGCGCCAGTTATTAATATCTCTTTGATATCCCCAGTCAAACTAAATCTGTGTAAACACCCCATGCAAATAAAGGTACCCAGTCTCACAAACCCATTATACCTTCTTGTAAACAAAAATTATTATTATTATTATTATTGCTCACCTCTGTTTAACCAGCAGTAAATGGGTACCCTGGATGTAAACCAATAGACTAATCGTGTTCGAGGGAAATTAGTAAGCTTAGGCTTGAGATGAACTATGGTAAGGACAAGTTTAAAACCTGCTAACAGGGATCAGAAGTCGTTTACTCCTATACCCATTTGTGTAAAAAAATACAAAACTCCATTTCCATCTTTTATATAGTCATTGTAACTATATTAACAGTGTTCAGACTTTTTGGTAATTCTCCTGTTTCCAATGACGTATTATATATTTTACAGAAAATAGCCAGCACAGCTCCCTCTCTTATATATATGTATGTATGTATATGTGTATGTATGTATGTATGTATGTATGTATGTATGTATGTATGTATGTATGTATGTATGTATGTATGTATGTGTATGTATGTATGTGTATGTATGTATGTATGTATGTATGTATGTATGTATGTATGTATGTATGTATGTATGTATGTATGTATGTATGTATGTGTGTGTGTGTATGTATGTGTATAAAGTATAAAGCTGATCAGAATTATATTTCACCATTATAAATTCACATTAATGCATTCATAAATCTATGTACCTATGTATTTAGGTATATAGCTTAGCCTAACATTTTACTACGATCACCTTCTGTGGTTGTTCAATAAATCTCTGAAGTGTATGTTTGACAAATCTTTCACCCTGTCCATGGAGGACAGAAGAAAATGTATATATGCTAGTTAGCATTGTAAATGTGTGGCCACGTCTGTGGTAGAAAATAATAATAATAATAATAATAATAATAATAAAATGCTCACAGTGAGACCTTTTCTGTTTCCCCAGTCTTATAATTAGTTGGATCAAGATCCAACATGCAATTGCCGTCTTAATTAATTTCCTGTAATCTCAAATTCCTTATGTGCTAATTGGTTTGACGCCATCCCTCTCATTTCTGGCATTCGATAAATCTAGCAGAATTCCTATCCCCGAACACTGGGAAACGACATATGTAAGCTAACATTGATGGTACAACAATAGGTTCAGTAATATAAACGGTTTCTCATAGGGGAGACAGGAAGCCTGTATTTAGGCCTATCAAGGTCCCCTGGGCGTTCCCCGAGGTGCATTCCACAACAGTTGCCAGACTGTATGTGCTTAGGCTTGTGAAATAAACACTATAGCTAGTTCGTATGCACTCAGTTCGCGGACAGCATTATTGATGAAGCTATGACCACTTACACAGTCAAGCCTGCTACCTATAATAAAGGTGACTGATGTTAGATAAGTTTAAATTAAAGACAGCCATATATGGTTTTATCTGAAATGTTTAATAAATTCGCTTACGTTTTTATTTTGATGTTCCCCTAGGCTAGCTATGTCGTGCTCCATTACGATAAATTCAGAGCTGTTATTAATTGATTTAATAGAAGTTTGTGGCATGCGGCCTCCTCGCGCATCCTGCTTCTTGTAAATTGCCAATCACCTCAAAATCTCAATAGACATCTCAGATAGTTTGTGAACCTTAAGACTTGCCTGAAACGCACAAATAATGCGTGTTAATGGCTTTGCTGTAAATACAAATCCACACCAACATTGTTATATAATGTTTCATTATAATATATAATTTATATATATATATATTGTTAATGTTTCCTAGCAGACAAAACGTGCTCTTGGAACGTTAAATCAACGTTAAATTAAACGTAGGTCAACGTTGATTCAATGTTATTGCAACGCAGTTGGCTGGGGTAGTTATGAGAGGAGGGATTAGACTACTATACACCATTTTGGGACTGAATTATAGGGGGTTGGAAGTCTTAATTACATCGTCTCTCTCTTCTATTTCTCTGTTTCTCTATTGCTGTGTACTTTGCTTGTTATTCATTTCTCTCTGCCGTCATATCTCCTTAATTCGTATTTGTTCTTAACTTTTATTTTTGCTTTTGGTTTATTTATCACATTTGTATTGTGGTTTCATTGTGCATTCTTTATTTTGCTATTAATTAATGTATTTATTTATTTCTATTTGTCTTATTTTTTTGTAACGCATTAAATTTGAATTTGTTTGTTTGTTTGTTTGTTTGTTTGCGAGAGAGAGAGAGAGAGAGAGAGAGAGAGAGAGAGAGAGAGAGAGAGAGAGAGAGAGAGAGAGAGAGAGAGAGAGAGAGAGAGAGAGAAGAGAGATAGAGAGAGACAGACAGACAGACAGACAGACAGACAGACAGACAGACAGACAGACCGACAGACAGACAGACGACGACAGACACCTTGAGGATACCTTGAGGGCTTCCGGGGCTTATCGTCCCCGCGGCCCGGTCATCGACCAGGCCTCCTGGTTGCTGGACTGATCAACCAGGCTGTTGGACGCGGCTGCTCGCAGCCTGACGTATGAGTCACAGCCTGGTTGATCAGGTATCCTTTGGAGGTGCTTATCCAGTTCTCTCTTGAACACTGTGAGGGGTTTGCCAGTTATGTCCCTTATGTGTAGTGGAAGCGTGTTGAACAGTCTCGGGCCTCTGATGTTGATAGAGTTCTCTCTCAGAGTACCAGTTGCACCTCTGCTTTTCAACGGGGGTATTCTGCACATCCTGCCATGTCTTCTGGTCTCATGTGATGTTATTTCTGTGTGCAGGTTTGGGACCAGCCCCTCTAATATTTTCCACGTGTAAATTATTATGTATCTCTCCCGCCTGCGCTCAAGGGAATACAGATTTAGGCTCTTTAGTCGGTCCCAATAGTTTAGATGTTTTACCGAGTGGATTCTAGCAGTAAAGGATCTCTGCACGCTCTCCAGGTCAGCAATTTCACCCGCAGTGAAAGGGGCTGTCATTGTGCAGCAGTACTCCACTCTAGAGAGCACAAGCGTTTTGAAAAGTGTCATCATCGGTATAGCATCTCTAGTGTGAAAAGTTCTTGTTATCCAACCTGTCATTTTTCTTGCAGTTGTGACGGCTACTTTATTGTGTTCTTTAAAGGTAAGGTCTTCCGACATGAGTACACCCAGATCCTTTACATTGCCTTTTCGTTCTATGTTATGATTTGCCTGAGTTTTGTACGTGGTTTCAGTTTTTATATTTTCATTTTTTCCATAGCGCATGAGCTGGAACTTGTCTTCGTTAAACACCATATTATTTTCTGTAGCCCATAGAAAGACCTGATCTACATCTGACTGGAGGTTCGCCGTGTCCTCTATGTTGCCTACTCTCATGAAGATCCTAGTGTCATCTGCAAAGGATGATACAGTGCTATAGGTTGTGTTCTTGTCTATGTCCGATATAAGGATGAGAAAAAGTACTGGAGCAAGCACAGTACCCTGGGGACTGAGCTCTTAACGGTTGACGGGTTGGATTTTATTTTGTTGACTATTACACATTGGGTTCTGTTGGTCAGGAAATGTAGATCCATCTGCCTACTTTTCCGGTAATTCCTTTTGAGCGCATTTTATGGGCAATAACACCATGGTCACATTTATCAAAAGCTTTTGCAAAATCTGTGTAAATTACATCAGCGTTTTGTTTGTCTTCCATAGCATCTAATGCCATATCATAGTGGTCCAGCAACTGCGACAGGCAAGAGCGCCCTGTTCTGAAACCATGTTGTCCGGGGTTATGGAGATGCTGTGATTCCATGTATTTTGTGATCTTACTTCTTAGCACTCTCTCAAAAATTTTTATGATGTGCGATGTTAGTGCTATCGGTCTGTAATTTTTTGCCTCTGCCTTATTTCCTCCTTTATGAAGTGGTGCTATCTCTGCTGTTTTTAGTATATCAGGAATAACGCCAGTATCTAGGCTTTGTCTCCACAGAATGTGAAGGGCCTGCGATAGTGGTTTTTTACAGTTCTTGATGAATATGGAGTTCCAAGAATCCGGGCCTGGTGCGGAGTGCATTGGCATACTGTTTATGGCTTCTTCAAAATCCAGTGGGGATAGGGTGACGTCTGATATATGATTTGATGTTGGTATCATATCCATGAAAAATTCATTTGGGTGAATTTCTGTGAATAAGTGATGAAATGTGCGAGGAGAGAGACAGAGAGACAGAGAGAGAGATCAGATGGAAGTCGTCATGAATATCTTACTAAGTTGCATAACAGATGGGTGCAGCGCGCTACGTCTTGGCATGCATCTTAATTTGATTATCCTTTCTAGGTGACAACGAACTTCGTTTCGGGCCGATTTTAGGTGTTTCGCGTTTTAAGTGTTATATACAAAATAATAAAGGATCTATAAATTCGTTCTAGAAAACGATAAGGAGGTATTCGGTACTGAAGGTTAATTTAGCGGGATACATAGCATAAATGCCTGAATTCATCTACCATAATACTTTAATGTGGCATCAATAAAATATATGTAATAATGGGGAAGCTCTAATGCTAGAGGAGAGTGCCATGCACCACTTTTAATTCATTCTTCTGTGGGGACGAGGTCAAAATTCCCGCTGGTAAATCAGCTGGTGAGGCGTCAGCTGATCTTGCTAACATCTGATGTATATTACTAAAAGCTACTATATAAACCATGATCAATATAATATCTCACGAATACGCATGAGCAAACTTAAAAAAAACGCAACATAATTTACAAATCACTCAAACGCAATACACAACTTAACTCATCCCCCATTACCAAGAGATAGACAAATGCTTCTGTCAACTGGTTATTACTGGCCGAGAAAAATTGACCGAATCCCAGATACCAGCGCAAGAATTACGTTACCCAAAAATTGGAATAAATCGATAAATAAAGTCGCAGAGGAGAGAGAGTATAGGAGGGGCGGAGAAAGGGAGATAGACAGAGAAAGAGAGAGAGAGGGAGCCTGGAGTCCCCCTGGAGGTCGCCATCACCACAACAACAAAGTTCCTGTGGCGGGCGTCTGTACCACCTCGCTCCTTCTCCTCGCTCCTTCTCCTCCTCCTCCTCCTCGCCTGTCTGCTCCTCAGGGAGGGGAATATCTCTGCGTCCCTCTACCCGTCGGTCTGCTCCTGGCTTGACACCTTATGGACCAGTGAGGGGCTGCGGTGGTGCCAATCATGCCTCCCAAGAACAGGAAGGTGGCCGTGATGGGCTACAGGAGTGTAGGTAAGCCGTCTCTCTCTGTCTCAAGAGTTTTTGTGTTCCTGTGGGGAGGAGGAGGCGTCATATATCCCCCAGGGGTATATTATAGGAAATTAATCCACCTATAACACATTTCTAGTCGAATTTGGTAGCTGTGGCTAGCTGAGATTATATTTTGAACCGTGTATATGTATGCTGTGTATAGTTATGTAGACTAACTATACTGTATTGTATACTTTTTTTATATAATGGGCTTGGTAATTCATTTTTGGAAAATAATATTCATTCATTGTAAGTATATTTTGTCATGGTTGGAGACCCATTAAGTAATCTTAAGTCATAAATGTTGGCAAATACAGTAAGACATAAGAATTTGGGAGCCCTTACAACAGGTCTGTTGGCAAACACTAAGCTGGTCCCTTTTAAATCCACCCTTGACTTGCATGTTCCGGGTACCTATTCTTCAAGCCTGTTTCAACTTTCTTGTTGCAGTAATGATAAGTGGCACCCCATTTCACTCATCCATAGCCATAGTTACAACAAACACTATTCACAAAGCAGCACCTCACTATATCTGTCCTAAAAGTAAATTTATCCAGCTTCTACCCATTGTTGTGGGTTGTGGCCCCGTTTTGAAAGTTTCCGAACTGTTTTTAATCCCCATTGTTCCATTAATTCTCGTGGAAAGGCTAATTTGTCCCCCCAGTGGCTGAGGTATATACTACTCCATCTTCAGGGGTATTTCATTCTTGGTGCAGTAAATCACTTAAATTAATCATTTCTGGGATTATGAATTTTTAATGAGAAAATATCTGTTCGGGACCACGCGTTACCGAGAACCATATTGGGGCATCTCGTATCTCCTCCAAGTCATAGTATACCTACTTGTTCATTAGGTTTACATATGTAATTGCTTACATTTATTATAAAGTAAACTACAGTACTGTATATTGTTTAACAATGTTGGATGGTGTGGAAGTTTACTACATAGCCTGCCCCCCACCCCCCTGGCAGACCCAGAGAGTTGAAGAGCTCTCAGTACCAACTACTGATCTGCTACAGGTATAACATTAGAACCTGAATTTCCTGAGACAAATGCAGTATCTTGCCACATTATTCTGAATGGGTTACGCAAGGTTAGGGTGTTTGGTTAGAACTCGGTTAAAAGTTACTTAGATTTAGGTTGGCAGTGCTAGTTTATGTTATTCCACTGAAAGAGAGGTTATTTGCCATTAAACTACTAGGACAGGCTTCATCTAGGACAGTGTCAGTGAGTTGGTCCTGTTCATAAGTAAGTATAATTGCCTTTATCTTCGCCCGCCTTGAAGATGTCGTTATCTTCTTGACTCGGGCACGTCGAGACCGTTGATGTGTTGTTGTGCATTGTCATTTACGCATCTTTCTACATTACCACTCGTGCAGTCATCAGAAGGATATACCTTCATGCAAACTGCACGTATTGCGAAGAAGAAGTACAGTACTGTATATTATAATGCTTTGTACAGTATAAGAATGATCCTTGTAACCCCCCTGTTAAAGTGGTTAAAATGTTAAAGTACTGGTCAAGTGTTAAAACTTCCAATAGTTCATGGGCTATTTCACCTGTTTTCAACATGACCTGTGTATTTAAAATATGCATTGGGACATATATTTGCATGATATGCATTATGCAAATATGCATAAGAACTACTAATACCAGTACTGTGGTTACATCAGAAGGATTTTCCCTGTTGAGAGCAAAATGCAGTTATTGCATTTCTTTATGTATTTTTAGTTTTCCAACAGTTTATGCAAGTTTTGTCAGTGGTGTACTCGCCTAGTTGTGCTTGCGGGAGAGTTGAGCTTTGGCTCTTTGGTCCTGTCTCTCAACTGGTGTACAGATTCCTGAGCCTACTGGGCTCATCAAATCTACATTTGAAACTGTGTATGGAGTCTCCCTCCACCACCCCACTGCCAAATGCATTCCACTTGTTAACTACTCTGACACTGAAAAAATTATTTCTAATGTCTGTGGCTCATTTGGGCATTAAATTTCTACCTGTGTCCCCTTTTCTGTGTTCCACCCGTGCTAGATAGTTTGTTTTTATTCATCCTGTCAATTCCCCTGAGATGTTGTAGGTGGTTATCATGTCTCCCCTTACTCTTCTGTCTTCCAGGGACGTGAGGTTTAGCTCTCGTAGCTCATACTTCTCAGCTCTGGGACTAGTCTGGTGGCATACCTCTAAATCATCTCTAACTTTGTCTTGTATTTAACTGGATATGGACTCCAGGCTGGAGCTGCTTACTCCAAGATTGGTGTAGTACCATTTGTTGTATTGTTGGAAGTTAACTCACCTCTGAGAAAGCACAGCAAATTTAAGAATTACAGTAATGTATTTTATTAGTTTTGTTTAGTAGATTGTTTTATTTAGTTTTGTTTAAATCATAACTGTCTTTTGCAGGAAAATCCTCATTGTGCATCCAGTTTGTTGATGGGCAATTTGTTGACTGTTACGACCCAACTATTGAGAACACATTTACAAAGAAGCTGAAGGTAAGTTGTAGGTTTACTGTAGTTTTCCATGTAAAACACTAAACATGGTTATAATTGGCTAGGCCTATCTTTAAAATAAATCAGAAATAAAAGAGTTTATAGATAAATGTATTTTAATAGCCTCCTCTATATGTTGAATGGGGGGGGGAGGGGGATATAACAGAAGCCAGTCTGTCTTTTTCACTAATGCAGCTAAATGAATTATTTGTATCTTTTTATTATATATTATTATTATATAATAATATATATATATATTATTTATTATATTTATTATAATGAGTATCTTTTTTCCTGCAATACCCAAATGCCTATAACTATAGCCCTATAATATAGGTTATATCTTGAGATGATTTCGGGGCTTTAGTGTCCCCGCGGCCCGGTCCTCGACCAGGCCTCCACCCCCAGGAAGCAGCCCGTGACAGCTGACTAACACCCAGGTACCTATTTTACTGCTAGGTAACAGGGGCATAGGGTGAAAGAAACTCTGCCCATTGTTTCTCGCCGGCACCCGGGATCGAACCCGGGACCACAGGATCACAAGTCCAGCATGCTGTCCGCTCAGCCGACCGGCTCCCTAGGCCAGAGTCCGTATTGCAAAAGAGGATAAAGTCGATCAGTCACAGGTACCTGGTGTAATAGTGGTACCCTACTCGCCCGGTGTCTCGTGATCAATTTTGTCTTGGCTCATTCCCTGTCCAGGAAAGGTTAACTGGGGCACCAATCCTTAACTGTTTGCTCCTGTTCATCCAACAGTAATTGAGAACCTGGTTGTTAACTGATTGGCAGGTCATGTTCCAATGAAAATTAGTAGGGTAAGGAATTCTTCACAACATTTGTTAGGCCAAAGCTGGAATACTGTATACAGCGGTTTTGTGGTACCCATATCTTAAGAAGCACATCAACTAACTGGTATAGTTAGTTGATGTGCAAAGGTGCAAAGACATGCAACTAAATGACTTCCAGAACTGAAGGACAAGAGCTACGAGAAGAGGTTAGAGGCATTAAATATGTCGAACTAGATGATTGAAGAAAAAGAGGCGATATGATCACTATGTACAAAATAGTAACGGGAAACGATAAAAATTGATAGGGAAGAATTCCTGAAACCTGGAACTTTAAGAACAAGAGGTCATAGATTTAAACTAACAAAACAAAGCTGCTGAAGAAATATAAGAAAATTCACCTTCACAAACATTGTGGTAGACGGTTGGAACAAACTAGGTGAAAAGGTAGTGGAGGCCAAAACAGTCAGTAGTTTCAAAGCGTTATTCGACAAAGAATGCTGGGAAGACGGGACACCACGAGCATAGCTCTCATCCTTTAACAACACTTACATAATTACCTACACATTTACACACTTACACTCCCACACCTACACTTTCCCACACCCCCACACTTTCTCAAAGCAACCCCTCGATCCCCCACAACAACTCATAGGGAGAGTGTAAGTTTGTTTTTTTAAAGACGACAGTATTTATAAAATTTGTTTTATGAAGTACGCCTGGCACGGGGGGGACCAGAGATACGTCAAACAATTTGCTGCTAAGCATGCTGTTAAGCATCTAGTTTTGGAATACAGTTACTGTAGAGTACGATGGAAGGATACTGTACCTCCAATCTCAATAAAAGAAGCTGAAGCACTAATTCTTTATAGAATGTCAGCTGAGAAATATGTAAAGGGTCTATAGATAGTGGATGATATATACCCAGCCTTTAAAATATATTGATACTAAATACTGATACAACCTCTTCATTATTTTGACCCAATCAACACATCCACACCATTTTACCAAAAAATAAAGTGAGAAATAAAATATTAGTTTTCTAATGCCTGGAACTATATAACAGGAAATTTGCATCATGCTTAATGAGTGAGTGTGTGGCAATGATGCCAAAATGTTGTTTGCTACACAATATATCTTTATTTTATCTGACCAAATAAACTTATCCATGCTATCTTGCTGTAAATAAAGTGAATGATTTGAGAAAGATGGTTATTAACCCAAGAATCGTAAAAAAAAAAAGACCTGGGAACTTACAGATTAAGCAATGTTGGAGTGAAGAGATACTTAAACCTCTTTACAGCCAGCCAGATATTGGTTGATCTTTTCTTAAATTACTGTTCCTGGAACTTCAGGTATCTACTGGACATCTGGAGGTACCAATTGATCTGGTTAATCGAGTATGCACTCTAATGTGTGTAATTTTACAGGTTAGAGGGCAAGAATATGGCTTGGAGTTAGTAGACACGGCTGGACAAGACGAGTACAGCATCTTCCCTGCGCAGTACTCGATGGATATCCATGGCTACGTTTTGGTCTACTCCATCACATCAGAAAAGTCATTTGAGGTGGCACAAGTCATTTATGATAAAATTCTTGACATGATGGGCAAAGTCACGTGAGTTCTGGGAGTACTACTTGTTTTATTACTCATTGCAGGCTTTTGGGAATTCAATAGTGTTTGTATACTAGCTATCATGGCATGGAGTTACTGTAGGTGAATATCTGGGGCCAGATTCACGAAGCAGTTATGCAAGTACTTACAAATGTGTACATCTTTCCTCAATCTTTAACGGCTTTGATTACATTTATTAAACAGCTTACAAGCATAAAAACTTCCCAATCAACTGTTGTTATTGTTATAAACAGCCTCCTGGTGTTCGGAGCTCACTAAATGTTTAATAATTGTAAACAAAGCAGCCAAAGATTGAGAAGATGTACAGGTTCGTACGTGCTTGCGTAACTGCTTCGTGAATCTGGCCCCAGGTTCTGGATGAAAATTGGAATTTAGCATTAGACAGATTGCTTTGGTTTTACCTGATTGAATACAGGTGCTGTTTGTGTAAAGCCATGGATAAGAGTATCCAGCTACCATTACCAGTGACTATGCCATCCTTGTCCATCTCCTTTATACAGTTTGTATCATCAAATTACCCTAGTTCGGTAATATACCCATTTCAGTATGATACAGTATTTAATTTTCTCCAGTCCACTCGATAAACAAGTGAATATAAACTGTTATACCTCAAATGCTTGCTGTGTTTCTCTAATTCTCAGTTATTTTGAGGGACTATTACCGTATTAGCTTTTCATATATACTGTATCTACGTAATGAACTGTGTGCAGTTGGTTATTGAAAAACAGATTTAAAAAATAGTTTTAGATGTTTGGTACAGTGCCAGTGTTAGATAAGGCATGTTATTTAAATCATGCTGTGTCAATATTACATAGGAATAATGGTTGGAGAAAAGTTTTTTGAAAATCAAGGGTGTGTGTATGCAGGATTATATCATTGGATTAGGATGTTAAAAGTGGTTGAAACGTCATTTTGGCCAAAGGGGTTAAGAAGAGTGCTAAATAAGTTTACTAAATATATTTATATAAAAAATTATGCAGTGTCTTGTAAGTAAAATTTTAAAACTATATTATATGTAACTATTACTTTGCCCAGCTGACAAAATGCTCGACATATAATTATAAGTTAATAATAATGTGATTCAGGTTTTACCAACCCTCTGAATAACTACCACTTGGGTTGGACGGTAGAGCGACCGTCTCACTTAATGCAGGTCGGCATTGAATTCCCAGGTCTTTCCTAAATCTAAACTTATCCAATTTATACCCATTGTTTCGTGTTCTGTCTTGTGTTGATACTTTTAACACCCTACTAATATCCCCTTTGTTATATCTATTCATCCACTTGCACACCTCTATCGTGTCACCCCCTGACATAATGACATAATTAATGTCATCACTTTCATATTCGTGGGTTGGATTGTTTCTGCAATCACATTATTGTGACTGATTCTTTGCTGGCTCTTTTTATCTTCAGAAATTTGTAGTGATGTGGGCAGAATACTTTTTTCTTGAGAATATTGTACTGTATTTTAGTGCTGTTACAATGGTTTAATGTGTGAATGAAAATGGACTTCAAAGTATTGATTGAAGATTACATGAGAGAACTATTTAATAAGCTGTAAATTACTATATTGTTCAGGAACTGAAGGATGAAATTGATTTACATGAAGATTTGCTGATGGGAGTGTTAGGAATAAGTAAAAATGCTAATATTGTAGGACTGCATTTTTGTAGAATACTCATGATATCAGTGGCTCATAATTTATGAGAGCTATTGATTACTTGAAAGTCTGATTGCTGTATTTTTGTTTTTCTGTTTTTACAGTGTTCCAGTAGTTTTAGTGGGCAACAAAAATGATCTTCACATGGAACGTGTGGTGACCACTGATCAAGCACGCAAAGTTGCCGATACCTGGAAGGCAGTTTTTCTTGAGACAGTGCCAAGCAACATGAGGTTTGTACATGCTCCATGTTATTTCTACCTTATTGTAAATATTGTTAGCTGTAGAATGCTTGGCCTTGGTCACCCATAGAAATTGGACTGTGGAATAATTAGGACAAATAAAAGAAATAACTCTATTGATGGGTATATCTCTGAGTACACACACCCCTCTTCAGTGGTTCTTGATGTTCTACTCCATTTTATCCATCAGCTTTTCAATGTATGCTTCTTTTCTCTTACATTTCTGTCATTTTAAATGCTTCCATTGAGAGGTTTATGAATCTTAGTGCCGACGATGAGTCACAGTAACGTGGCTGAAGAATGTTGACCAGACCACACACTAGAAGGTGAAGGGACGACGACGTTTCGGTCCACCCTGGACCATTCTCAAGTCAAATCGACTTGAGAATGGTCCAGGACGGACCGAAATGTTGTCATCCCTTCACCTTCTAGTGTGTGGTCTGGTCAACTTTATGAATCTTAAAAGTCTAAATGTCCTGTTCTTGCTTTGTAGGCCTTCCAGTCTGTTGATTTCAAGTTGAATTGGTACGAACGATCATAATTTATTTTTATCTGCTCTTACTATAATGATTATTATAAGACCCTCTCATTTGTCATCTAGTTCTTTCTTTCTTTCTTTCTGTGTGTGTGGCTTGCTTGATATAGGATGGATTTTGCATTTACTATTACAGTATCAGTTTATCATCCTGATTAGAAATCTTCAGTGCCATTATGTCAACTTCTGTATTAATTCATTGAGTATTAATTCT
The DNA here is from genome assembly GCA_020271785.1 of Procambarus virginalis. NCBI lineage: Eukaryota > Metazoa > Arthropoda > Malacostraca > Decapoda > Cambaridae > Procambarus > Procambarus virginalis. Next base: position 10,671,571 of record WNGS01000543.1, on the reverse strand, counting down.
CTTACCTTTAATTATTCTTCCACCAGCACAGCAATACCTCCATCATTTTCTTCCAAGTCTTGAAACTGAGTACAGTATATCACCTTGGGAATACCACCTCATGTAAAATTTCATCTTTAAGCTTCATCTCTGCTAGTGTGACAATACCTGGCTGCTTAAGCTGTATTATATCTTTTAACTCCAGTAATGTTTTGTTGCACACCATCTGTGTTAGTGTACACAATATTCAGGAGCATGTTCTCTCCTCCTTTGCTCTTCTTGTTAGTCATAACCGAAAGGGCAAAGGATGAAAAAATAAAAAAAATCTTGCTTTTGTTTCATGATTGCTCACTATGCAAATGTGCTTATTGTTGCAAATGTTACTATGCCAATGACCTAATCGTCTTAGTAAAAAATTCCGTTATAATTCCATTTTTTTTATCAACACATTTAGGTACATCTGCATTTGTGCAGCTGTCCTAGACTATATGATGGGGAGTACATCGTGTCAAAAAACTACCTATGTGATGCTAAAAATCCCCATCACACAGGATGGTTAGTCGTACAGAAGCATATGATCAGTATCCTACACTGGCAAACTCTGGGTGCATTATGAGGATATCACCATGAACACGAGAGTGAATAAGGCAGGCAGCCTTGATACTAAAAGTCAACATCTCGCAGGATGGTTAGTCAGCCGGCACTATGCATTATTGCATAGTGCATTATGAGGATATTCTCAAGAGCAAGAGAGTGAATAAAGTATAGTGTAATTACAAAGCTCTACATAATTGATATACTGTATATATATGTTCACATGATTTTCACAACTCTGTATGGTTATAATGAAGTATACCAAGTCAACCATCTTCATTGGAAAATAACAATTAAACTATAGAAGGCCCATTGACCCATATGAGGCAGTTCCTTTTATGTCTACCTAAATTTTGTTGATTGCATTTGTTGTAGGCCTAGATACATTATCCTTATATTAAGTAATGTACTCAACCTAAGTTTTTGTAAATTACATGCACATAAATGTAGTAATTCAACACAAATACTATAGTGAATGAACCAAAAAAGTGAAGGAAGGATTGTAGAAACATCCTAGGTCAAGACTGGAGTCCTCTGCCATGTGCCGCTCTGCTGTATCAGCACGATGCTTAGTTTAGCATTGACAGGTGTGGCTGGGAGTGCCGCCGCTGACCCTCTATAGTGGATATGTAGATATTTTACGTTATTAAACTTTTCCTCACAATTTGAATCCAAATCAATCATTCTACAAGGAACAAAATGTTTGTTTAATGTTATTTTTGTGCACATGGGAAGACATGCATAAATATTCATAGCCACACTTTAAGGATTAAAAACAAGCACTTGGCCATTCATTATATCATCCACACATATCATACATAGCATCATCATGAAAGCTATACTCTGTCATCGCACAAACATTGTTAATTCTCTGTTATTATAAGCAAGCATGACATTCAAGTATGCAGCCACCCTAAATAAAACAAGCTGTGTGTGGTGCTTCTTTGTAAGTTGTCATATACACTACAAACAAATCCATTTACGAACAAATCCACAAGGGCTGTGATGAGGTTTCGAACCTACGCATGGGATGTTCCCAGAACATCCCATGCGTAGAGCCGGTCTGGCCAGCTAGAGCTAGGAGCTGGTCGGCCGAGCGGACAGCACGCTGGACTTGTGATCCTGTGGTCCTGGGTTCGATTTCGGGCGCCGGCGAGAAACAATGGGCAGAGTTTCTTTCACCCTATGCCCCTGTTACCTAGCAGTAAAATAGGTACCTGGGTGTTAGTCAGCTGTCAGGGGCTGCTTCCTGGGGGTGGAGGCCTGGTCGAGGACCGGGCCGCGGGGACACTAAAGCCCCGAAATCATCTCAAGATAACTCCAGATAACCTCAAGAAGTGCCTTAAACAGCTGTACCACGACATGGTAGTGTTAACTTACATCCCGTGTGTAGGTTCGAAACCCTCATCACAGTCCTTGTGGATTTGTGATTTTTATATATTACGCTATTGTGATTTTTGTGTGTAAATCCATCTACATTATCCTTAAAAATTAATTTTAAGGTGAATCACTGAATTTTTTAGTACTAACTACATTGTCTAGTTGGGAATGGGAGCAGAATTAATTCACTTAGCAATTGGAATGTGTAGCTAGGTTTGTATCCTTGAAAATTATTAATAATGTGAAAGGATATGTGATGAAGTCCCTAGAGAAGAATGCAAAAGCATAGCTGGATTTATGAAGAAAAAAAAAATAAGAAGGATAGTAAGTTTGTCGATACATATTCCCATGACACACATATGGAAGGAGACTGCTGAAAATATAATGTTATGGAGTGGCAGATAATATTGATGGAGAAAATGGAAATAATTGCAGAGTCTGAGCAGTGGAAAAGCTGTGGAAAGTGAAAAGACTTTGAAATCACCTTATAAATAAGCGTATGTGCATGCTGTGCATAATGAAGAGACGTAACTGGTAAAGAATCTAGTTTGTTACTGTGTAAGATAAAGATACATAAAAAAGGATTAGTGAATATTTTGTATTTAATCTGCCCAACTTTAATAGAAGGTACAGCTAAATAATAACATCAATGACTTTCTTGAAACAGAAAATAATGTTGTTTTTCTTCTCTCATGAATGCTTTTTACATAAAATTTAATTAAATCTGTCATTTTCAGGCTGTGAATGACATCTTTACAAGAGTCATTCTAGAGATTGAGAAGGCTGATGGGAACTCAATCCGAGAAGGAACATGCAATATTTCATGAAGTCTTTGTGATTAGGATGGATTTTGCAGTGCCGTCTATCATCTTGACTCATGATTTGGATTTTGTGGAATGGACTTTGTATGTGGGTTAATCCTTTTTTTTTTAATGGTTAACCAAATCCAGTTTTTGTTGTATTTGTATGTTGGACCTATTGTTCATGGCCTTGCCCAAGTCTCGGTATGAGCTGTTCTACTAGGTGCCATTTAGTTCTCTCCTTGTCCTTTGTATTCTTGCCAGAAGGAATCGTTTTTAGTAACTAGTAGGTATGGCTTATACCTCAAGGCTCAGGTCAAATGGGGTGGTTGAAACTCCTGTTAATTCACTGCCTCCAATAATGGTGGCAGATATTAGACTCTTGGGTCCTTATTTTCTCAAAAGCTAATGGGACTTTATTTTTCGTATAGTGGAAAAGTTTTTAAGATGCAAATAGTGTGATTAAGTAATCACATTATTTGCCATTGGTGTCTTTAGTTACTGTTTAGATCCTCAGTTTTGTACGATATATTTACAAAAGTGACAGGTAATGTTATTTACCTTTGAATGCATTTTGGATATATCTTATTGATACATTAGTTTTTTTTCTTTAACATGGTTATAGTCACAAATAGTAAATTTTTGGTGGCTGAATAAAAGTTTAAGTTATATATACATATATAACTATAAATGCCTTGTTTGGGACTGCCATGTAGAAATCCCATGCTCATTTTGCAGAAAAGTTGTCCTTTATGGAAACAAAAAAAAAATGGTGTGATTTAGCACCGTTTCTAAATATTATAGACTTAAGGAACTAATGAGAGTATGGGACTGTGTAAACAAAATATTTGGTAATGTAGCTAGTTGAACAGAATTTTCCTAGATAATGCAATAAAGTTTATAGACAACATTTATGTATATAATTTTATCCCTTTGCCAATTGACAGATTTTTATGAAATATAATAGCATGTAATGTTACTTTACAACAAGAGAAAATTTATTAGAATTTGAAGGATTCATGTAGTATAAATTTAGATTGGTGCTTAGTGCTCACAACTGAATAATCTCGGGCCAAGTTCCTGGGTAGGGCAAGACACTGTATTTGGGGAACATTTACTTTTGGTGCCTCTGTTTGCCTAGTAGCAAATAGGTACATGTGAGAGAGAGAGGCATCTGTTGTATGCTTACAGTCATTAACATTTGAGAACCATTTTCAATGCTAGATTATTATTGAGCTGATCAGCTTCACTTCTTGCTAGGTCGACATTTGATCCACGTATTGGTCCAAGTGGCCGGGCCAATGAAAACTTTGTTCCTTCACCCTGTCTTCCTGTCCTTTTATCCCTTCCAAATGCTGTACAGTATATCATACTGGCTTAGAGCTTTATCCGGGAAATTTCTCTCCCTTCACCTAATGTTCACATATTTTACGGTATTCTATCCTCATAATGTTTGTCTTTTCAAGTACCAAATTTTTTCTCTATATAATTACCATTCTAAGTTTTGTTCACAAGTATAAATAACTGCATCACAAAATACTTTAACCTACTGCCTCTTTTTTTTTTTTAATGAGGGGCCTCGGTAGTACAGTGGCTATGTTCTCGACTCACAATTATTTATTTACTGTATTTTATTTCTGACACATGGATATGCCGGGTTCAAATATTTTTTTTAACAATTTATGAAGATATTTTTTGTTTGTTTTTGCAATGGGTGTAACATAGTGCAGACATCTGAAGCCACAGAGAACTGGAGTTATATTTGCTTTGACCTTACTTTCAGTTAAGGGGAAATCCTCTCCCTTTCAGAGCCATTATTTGAAGCAGGAGTTGAATCCCTATATTAGGGAATTCAGAAATGTAATTGGTGCCTGAGCAATATCTTTTAAAAATAATTATCACTTCAGTTTAGTAGTGAAAATTATGTAATACATTTCATTACAAATAATGATTGATGAAGGATATTTAATGGTTAAGTTTGATAGGTTTTATATAAGAAAATGCTATCACTGTTAGTATAGTTTGTATTAAGTTTACATAAAGACTGAAGTGCTAAGAGATAGATTTTGTATAGGGAAAGACTCGATATTAACCAGAAATTGCAATGAACTGGGGAAACAAACTTGGAAGAACATTTTATGTCTAAAATCATATTAAAATGACAATAAAAATGTTTTTCTGTAACCAGCAGCAGCCATGTTGGACAGAGAGACTGTATTATACACGGAGCAGTTTTAATGGTTTTTGCATAACGTCTTAAGTGATGATTGGTCCAATGTAATTGTTTTGGAAAGCGGTTACCAAATATTCACCATTTATAAGATAAATATTACTATATGGTTACGGGGCTATACAGACTAAACTAACGTGTACGTTGCATTTAAAAACGTTGGCGTTAAAAGGGAAAAAAGCATATACTGTATACAGAATAGTGAAATTATATTAGACAGTGATGTGGTAATAAAAGGAGTGTTATATTCCATGTGATGGTTCCTTTAGCCAGAATCCTGCTGCAATATTTGTTGATAGGCTCTTGCAATTGATTCCAAACAAGGCTATATTAGTATGACTGTATGATTTGTTCCAATTTTTTTTAAATAAATACATCTTAAAGTTAATTGCTTTATTTTCAAGCCAATGGAATTACAAATTTACTCAGTTGAATATTTACAGAATATTTTATATTTTGAAAAAAAAATACTAGTGTGTAACAATGGGTCAGCATAGTCTACTAATTTTTTCTCTCGGAATTTATTTCTAAACAGGATGAGATTGGTTGCACAAAAAATACCTCACATAGGATCTATATTGAGGTTATCTTGAGATGATTTCAGGGCTTAGCGTCCCTGCGGCCCGGTCCTCAACCAGGCTTCCTTTTTGTTACACACCTCCAGGAAGCAGCCCCGTAGCAGCTGTCTTAACTCCCAGGTACCTATTTAATGCTAAGTGAACAGGAATATCAGGGTGAAAAAAATCTCCCCATTTGTTTTCGCCTCCAAAGGGGATCGAACCTGGAACTTTAGGACTATGAATCCCGAGTGCTGTCCGCTCAGCTGTCAGACCCCCTATGGATATGAATATGGCTGCACAATAAAATACTGTAACTCACATAAGATTAGCATGGCTGCACAATAAAACACCTAACAGGATGAGTATGGGTGCACAATAAACACCTAACAGGATGAGTATGGGTGCACAATAAACTATTGCTCACAGGATGAGTATGAGGTGCACAATAACCCACTCACAGGATGAGTATGGGGTGCACAATAATTACCATTTACAGGATGAGTATGGGGTGCACAATAGCCCACTCAGGATGAGTATGGGTTGCACAATAATCCACTCAGGATGAGTATGGGGGCACAATAATTACCATTCACAAGATGAGTATGGGGTGCACAAAAAACTACCACTCACAGGATGAGTATGGGGTGCACAAGAACTACCACTCACAGGATGAGTATGGGGGTGCACAAGACTACCACTCACAGGATGAGTATCGGGTGCACAATAAACTACCACTCACAGGATGAGTATGAGGTGCACAATAACCCACTCACAGGATGAGTATGGGGTGCACAATAATTACCATTTACAGGATGAGTATGGGGTGCACAATAGCTACCGCTCACAGGATGAGTATGGGTGCGCACAATACCCACTCAGGATGAGTATGGGGTGCACAATAACCCACTCACAGGATGAGTATGGGGTGCACAATAATTACCAATCACAAGATGAGTATGGGGTGCACAATAAAATACCGCTCACAGGATGAGTATGGGGTGCATATAAACTACCCCTCACAGGATGAGTATGAGGTGCACAATAAACTACCACTCACAGGATGAGTATGGGGTGCACAATAAACTACCACTCAGGATGAGTATGGGGTGCACAATAAACTACCACTCACAGGATGAGTATGGGGTGCACAATAAACTACCCCTCACAGGAGGAGTATGGGGTGCACAATAAACCACCACTCACAGGATGAGTATGGGGTGCACAATAAACTACCCCTCACAGGATGAGTATGGGGTGCACAATAAACTACCACTCACAGGATGAGTATGGGGTGCACAATAAACTACCACTCACAGGATGAGTATGGGGTGCACAATAAACTACCACTTACAGGATGAGTATGGGGTGCACAATAAACTACCACTCAAAGAATGAGGTTGGATGTTAATATTTATAGTCGATTAATGTCACCCCTATGAATGAAATACGACCTTATTTAAGGCGTGCTATTAAACAAGTAATTTAAATAATTCGTTTGTTAGATAATATATAATACTTATATCCATAAGGTGTTTTAGAGAGGCCTATAATGCAGAAATATATTATTTTTTAACCTCCTTGGAAATCTATTATGGAACTTCAATATGGCGTTCGCCTTGGAACCATATAAAGGAACTTCAATATGGCAGCCAAATGACGTCATCAATTTGATATCCTTCCCGCCCGCTATATCTCTGCGGTGCTCCCAACCGTGTGTTTACATGAGTGTTGTGAGGAGTGTCATGAGGGTGTGGCCACTCACTCATGACGACCCCTCACTGACCCCTCACTGGTGACCAGCGTGGGTCATGGAGTAGCTCAGGCACCAGGCTGCACCATGTCTCAAGATAGTGTTAGAGGCTCCTAAGACAATTAGAGGCTCTTGAAACCATTTTTTTGAGGCTCTTTGAGGTAATTAAGAGACCCCGAGACGAGGCTCTTGACTATTAAGAAGACATTTCTTATCATTGAAGGTGTTCAATACATACCAGAATTACAGCACGTGACGGTCATACATTCAGAAGTAGGTACTACTGTATACATGGTATTCATTCACTGGTAAGACAAAGGTGCGTAACTGTGAGGAATATTTCAAGGCATGTCTACGCAGTCTATTTATTTAAGTTATTCCTAATAATAAATTTACTTGTAGGACCTGGTATGGTGCACAAAGCACCCTTAACTAAGTTAAAAATGCTCAAATTCAACTGTTTGTTAATTATACACTGGTAAAGTATGTGGAATTTTAACCCTTTAACTGCGCAACGCGCCTGCAGGCTCGCGTCTGGTTTGCGCAACGCGCCTCCGGGTATTTGTATTTTTCACGTTCCATTCAAATCTCCCGCGGCTACACGGGGTTCACATCAGCTTCCTCAGGGCTCTTGTAAACAGACGCCATCTTTAAAAAAAATCGTGGTCCACATTCCCGGGTGTGGGAGCCTCAGTAGTGTGTGAGCAACCAAGGCTGGCGCTCGCAGCATGAGCGCACAGCACTGCTGTTCAGCGTGTGACCACAGCATCGCCTAATAATGTCAAAATATATATATAACTTGTATCATTTAGCCATGATAGTGTTATAGAAGAGCCTGAGTGTGATAATGACTGGGTACAATGTTCAATATCAGTGATTCAATGCTGTTCACGATGTTCACAGCACCACAGCATTATTTCGTCCATCTAGGAATTTTCAAATGATTTCTTAGGTTCCTTTTCAAAATAAACGTGTGGTCAATTATTCATTTACAGGAATTAGTGACCAGGATTGTGATAATAGCAGGATTGTGGTTATAATTAGCGTTGTGCGTAGTATTGTGGAAGGAGGAAAGTTTGGTGAGGGAGGGAGGGCGAGAATTGAGGTAGCCTCATTGTGTGTGTGTGGCTGCCACTCTTGTTTTGCTCACCATAATAGCTTAGTGGTTCGCTATGGGCAACACATATGTACATGGGTATATATAGTGTGTGTATATAGTGTAAGAACAGTAACAGGAGAATGTTGAGAGGAGCTATTTTGGTGAGGGAGGTGACGTAATCGTAGCGTCGTCTGCTGTCTGCTGTGTGATTTTTCATGCAGTGTATGGTGGCCACTGTACTGTTTGGACACAATACCGGCTTACTTGCATAGTTCTGGTAAATAAAACATGTAGATAGGTATATAGAACATGTGTAATAAGAACTACAACAGTATGGTGGGAGGAGCAATGTTGGCGAGTAAGATGTTGGAGTGAGGGAGACTGGCTGGGTGTGGCTGCTCTCACTCGAGGTGTTCTGAGTGTGTTCATGGTGAATGTATATAGTGTGTGACAGTGTGTAGTGTGTAAATAGATTATATGTATACATAAATTAGCATGATACATAGTAAATATGTGCAGCATATGTGTACACAAGTGTCATGCACGTAACACAGTGTCTTCGGACAGTACGGTTGTTTTACTGCCATATATAGTGTACGTGTTCACTATACATAGGATTAGTACGTAAAAACAAATAAAATGTATTTGGAACTGTGCAAAAAAAATGAACGAAAATATATTCGCGGCAACTCGCGCGCCCCGCCCCGACCGCCCCACCCGCCCCGGGAGCTTACAGCACGGGCGCACGGGGAATCATGACGTCACGCCCCAACTTACGGACCCCATAGCAGCCAAAGTAAGTACAATTACGACTTTTTTTTACATACCCATACTGAGGGAAGGGTTTTTGACACTTTAAAAGAAAAAAGAATTTTTTCCAGAGAATTTATTTCCTGCGCACCACGGGGGTGTCATATTTGGAGGCAACGCAGTTAAAGGGTTAATTGTAAATATTTGTAGAATCTGTTAAGAAATTTTATATTTTTTTTATTAACAAGCCTAGGTACTGCCTAGTTGTGCCTGCAGGGGTTGAACTCTGGCTCTTGGCGCTGCCTCTCAACTGACAATCAACTGATGTACAGATTCCTGAGCCTACTGGGCTCTATCACATCTACATTTGTGTATGAAATATTGCCAGAACAACCGTGGACATCTTCAAAGAGGAAACTAGATTGTTTCCTCCAAGGAGTTCCGGACCAACCAGGCTGTGGTGTGTATGTTGGCCTGCAGGCCGCCCCAAACAACAGCCTGGTGGACCAAACTCTCGCAAGTTAAGTCTGGCCTTAGGCTGGGCTTGGGGAGTAGAACTCCTAGAACCCCATCAAGCAGTAGTCAGCCCCACCACATCACTTCCTAGTGCATTCCATTTACAGTACTAACTAATCTGACACTGAAAAAGTTCTTTCTAATGTCTGTGTGGCTCATTTGCCACACAGACATTAGAAAGTGGCCCATCATCGCTTGGTGGCCCTCGGTGTCCCATGGGGAGGCAAGGAACAGAGCCCACACTCCGCACAAGACAATCCACCAGAAGACTATCGACATGCAGTGGCCCCAGAGAATAAAGGCATCAGGCATCCTGTGACATTGGGTAGTCAAACAAAGTCAGAGCCTAATGGCAAAATCTATAAGGCCCCTCCAAAATTCTAAACAAAATCAGGAAAAAGGAAGCAGTGTCTTCCAGTGACCTCTGACAGAGCATAGTTAGGTGTTCACAGCTGCTTGAGCACACACGAGGAGCCTACCAAGACCCGCTAACTCCTGGTACCTCTCCAGCAAGCCACCAGTGGACACCATCTCCTTCCCCATTCCCAATAAAACCAGCCAGAAAAACTGAAAAAATCCATCAACTTCTCTATGACTCCAAGCAATAAGTAATAATAATAATAATAATAATAATAATAATAATTTATTAACAAGAAGGTACAATTGGTTAGTGAGATTACATAAGATTGGTATTGTACATTCATGCAAAGCCACTAACATGCATAGCATTTGGGCAGGTCTTTAATCTAACATATCAGGTAAGATGAAAAGATTCATTGTAGCAAGGTTTTATATTAACAAATAACTAAAATATACATTGACAGAGGTGATTACACTTGTAAAGATATGCTGTATGTCTTAAGTACTAATATTGGGAAGTGGGTAGTACAAGATAATGTGAGTGTTTGAAACACAAGGCAGGATGAAATTAGGTACGTTTTGGCTTTACTTTTGAATAGGGCATAGGTTGGACAATTTTTTAATTTGTCAGGGAGTAAGTTCCAAAGACCAGGTCCTTTTATTTGCGTGGATGCCAGATGTCCTATAAAGCAGACCATTGAAGAGGAATGCCAGATAACAGTATCAGAACCCAAAGGGCTGTAACTGAATAACATTGGCCAGGGGTCCCCAGGTGTCCTTTTTCATTATGTCCTGTTCTAACATAGAGCTCAGCTTTAAGTCTCAACTGTATTTTTGTGTCCTAGTACCTCCCCAAATTTCCTTCCTTAAGATAGCAATAAGAGTGCTTGCATGCTCCAGTTCAATTACCTTCCTTCTGCTTAGGATGTTCATGTCAGGGAGAATGTGAGCTTGTCCTACTCAGGGAACCCAGTTTACGTGACTATGTTGCCACCTGGTGGTGATCTAGGGTAGTGACTGGTCGGCCAATAACAGTTAATGAGTTTATTATCGAGTTAATTGAATTTTATGCGAATAAGCTTTTAAGCGGCTCTTAAGTGTTTTCCTTGTGCCAGTAGCCTATAACTTTGCATGGATGCTGCAAAAGACCTATGCTGTACTGGTGTAGAATATTTGACTGCATGAGGTTGGCCAAGGCACCAGCAGGAGGAATTTTCCTAAACAGCTTAGTATCCTGCTTAGAAAGTAGCCTTTCATATACAATATAGCAGACAAAGCCAATGTATAAATGAGTATTAAGCAGCCAAATTTCTCTCAACAGGATTTTTAAATCATGGCGATTGGATGCAAGGTCACAGTTGAACCTGTACTGTTCCTGTACATGTTGGCAGTTTTCATGCTGCACCCTGCTTTACAAGATCTTATATACACAAAGGTAAATAGTGTTCATGTATGGCATTTTGTTTTTTGTACAAGAATTGAGTTATTAATATTTTGTATGAAATATGTACAGTACTGTAATTAAATTAAGTACAATTATTTAGTTAAGAGTTACCCATAATTGTTAATAGAATAACAACGCAATACTGTACTATGCTCAAATACAGTGTTGAAATTAGCAGACTGAGAAGGTTAACAGGATAGGCTTGAGTAGGTCTTCCTTATAGGGATGTCAGCACATGGAGATGATTGATGAAAGGACAAAATGCATGTGGTATGGCAATACATAGCCTAGGCTAGAGAGAAAATTTAATGAGTTCAGGAACTGAAATACAGTACTGTACTCCAAAACACAGTACCTGTATTATCTTCCTTCATATATTCTGTACTGTACATACTTGCTGTTTACTAGTACATCAGCAAGTATGTACAGTACATATGTACATTTCCAGGAGGGACCCTTAAATGGCTTTTTGAGCTTACCTCTGGCATCAACAAGCCTTCGACCAACAAAACCCATGCATCACCTACTGGGATCCAGGACCAGAGTCTGGCTTGCTATGAATTGATGGGGAGCACTGGATAAAGATCAACCTCAAAACTGGGGGATTCCAACAGAAAGCATAAGCACAGTAAAACAAAATACTATGGCCAGGGTAGGGGTTGGTGACACTTTCCAATACCCCACCAGAGGAAACTGCTCTGGGGGATTGGCTATGCTTATGTACACTTAAGAATTTGGTGCATGATAGCCGTTCTTTGCCCTGGGCCCCTTTTCTCCTACTGTTTTTTTTTCTGAAAATCTGACCTCCTTTATTAAGTCACTACTGTGAGTAAGCTTGAGGAGTCACTGAAGGGGTCCCTCCAACAAATCAAGCATTAAATATAATGAAATACCTTTTTCTGTGGGACCTAAATGGTTACCCCTACCCCACCCCTGTTCTCTTCTTCTCTATGGGGCTATGGAGTTTGTATGGTGTCTCCAAATAAGGAGGAAGATTAGCTGAACCTCAGTTGACCTGGGCTGCCACCTACTGGTGGTCAGGTGCATCACAGTCAGGGTATTTACCAACAATTGTTTGCCTTGTTTATCTTGGAGTACATAATTTTCCCTCAAACAGTCACTTGTTATGTGCCTGGTCTTTGAAGTGCATTATCCTCAATTTTGTGATTGATCTCGATCCCCTGCTTCCCTCGCCTCATAGAATGAGTCAAATTCTGGTTCTGGCTCCCAGTAGGTGACAAATGGACCTTAGTGGCTCTGTGTGTTGGGCTAAGGCTTCCTGGTACCAGAGTTAAACTATGGGAGCCAAAAAGGGTCCACAAGAAAAGGGCATTTCATTACATGCAATGCAATGCAATGCAGTATTCACAATGGGTATCAGCAAAGGAAATGTCATAGTCAATTTCAGATTAATGTTGAAACCTTTATTGGTGAAGAATTACTTAAAGCAGTAATTAAATGTTGGGATACTTTCTTTATAACAAGAATTTTTAAAGAGAAAATAAAATAAAAAGTAAACACACAGAGAAGGCTTAGAAAGGTGACACAAAATAAACACTACTGTTTTTCCATGTGTTGCCTAACAAAATAGGTTACAATACATAAGCAANCTTCATTATTTTGACCCAATCAACACATCCACACCATTTTACCAAAAAATAAAGTGAGAAAAAAAATATTAGTTTTCTAATGCCTGGAACTATATAACAGGAATTTGCATCATGCTTAATGAGTGAGTGTGTGGCAATGATGCCAAAATGTTGTTGCTACACAATATATCTTTATTTTATCTGACCAAATAAACTTATCCATGCTATCTTGCTGTAAATAAAGTGAATGATTTGAGAAAGATGGTTATTAACCCAGAATCGTAAAAAAAAAAGACCTGGGAACTTACAGATTAAGCAATGTTGGAGTGAAGAGATACTTAAACCTCTTTACAGCCAGCCAGATATTGGTTGATCTTTTTCTTAAATTACTGTTCCTGGAACTTCAGGTATCTACTGGACATCTGGAGGTACCAATTGATCTGGTTAATCGAGTATGCACTCTAATGTGTGTAATTTTACAGGTTAGAGGGCAAGAATATGGCTTGGAGTTAGTAGACACGGCTGGACAAGACGAGTACAGCATCTTCCCTGCGCAGTACTCGATGGATATCCATGGCTACGTTTTGTCTACTCCATCACATCAGAAAGTCATTTGAGGTGGCACAAGTCATTTATGATAAAATTCTTGACATGATGGGCAAAGTCACGTGAGTTCTGGGAGTACTACTTGTTTTATATACTCATTGCAGGCTTTTGGGAATTCAATAGTGTTTGTATACTAGCTATCATGGCATGGAGTTACTGTAGGTGAATATCTGGGGCCAGATTCACGAAGCAGTTATGCAAGTACTTACAAATGTGTACATGTTTCCTCAATCTTTAACGGCTTTGATTACATTATTAACAGCTTACAAGCATAAAACTTCCCAATCAACTGTTGTTATTGTTATAAACAGCCTCCTGGTGTTCGGAGCTCACTAAATGTTTAATAATTGTAAACAAGCAGCCAAAGATTGAGAAGATGTACAGTTCGTAAGTGCTTGCGTAACTGCTTCGTGAATCTGGCCCCAGGTTCTGGATGAAAATTGGAATTTAGCATTAGACAGATTGCTTTGGTTTTACCTGATTGAATACAGGTGCTGTTTGTGTAAAGCCATGGATAAGAGTATCCAGCTACCATTACCAGTGACTATGCCATCCTTGTCCATCTCCTTTATACAGTTTGTATCATCAATTACCTAGTTCGGTAATATACCCATTTCAGTATGATACAGTATTTAATTTTCTCCAGTCCACTCGATAAACAAGTGAATATAAACTGTTATACCTCAAATGCTTGCTGTGTTTCTCTAATTCTCAGTTATTTTGAGGGACTATTACCGTATTAGCTTTTCATATATACTGTAGCTACGTAATGAACTGTGTGCAGTTGGTTTTGAAAAACAGATTTAAAAAATAGTTTTAGATGTTTGGTACAGTGCCGTGTTAGATAAGGCATGTTATTTAAATCATGCTGTGTCAATTACATAGGAATAATGGTTGGAGAAAAGTTTTTTGAAAATCAAGGGTGTGTGTATGCAGGATTATATCATCGGATTAGGATGTTAAAAGTGGTTGAAACGTCATTTTGGCCAAAGGGGTTAAGAAGAGTGCTAAATAAGTTTTACTAAATATATTTATATAAAAAATTATGCAGTGTCTTGTAAGTAAAATTTTAAACTATATTATATGTAACTAAAACTTTGCCCAGCTGACAAAATGCTCGCTATAATTAAGTTATAATATGTGATTCAGGTTTTACCACCCTCTGAATAACTACCACTTGGGTTGGACGGAAGCGACCGTCTCACTTAATGCAGGTCGGCATTGATTCCCAGTCTTTCCTAAATCTAAACTTATCCAATTTATACCCATTGTTTCGTGTTCTGTCTTGTGTTGATATTTTTAACACCCTACTAACCCCTTTGTTATATCTATTCATCCACTTGCACACCTCTATCGTTTCACCCCCTGACATAATGACATAATTAATGTTATCACTTTCATATTCGTGGGTTGGATTGTTTCTGCAATCACATTATTGTGACTGATTCTTTGCTGGCTCTTTTATCTTCAAAATTTGTAGTGATGTGGGCAGAATACTTTTTCTTGAGAATATTTACTGTATTTTAGTGCTGTTACAATGGTTTAATGTGTGAATGAAAATGGACTTCAAAGTATTGATTGAAGATTACATGAGAGAACTATTTAATAAGCTGTAAATTACTATATTGTTCAGGAACTGAAGATGAAATTGATTTACATGAAGATTTGCTGATGGGAGTGTTAGGAATAAGTAAAAATGCTAATATTGTAGGACTGCATTTTTGTAGAATACTCATGATATCAGCGGCTCATAATTTATGAGAGCTATTGATTACTTGAAAGTCTGATTGCTGTATTTTTGTTTTTCTGTTTTTACAGTGTTTCCAGTAGTTTTAGTGGGCAACAAAATGATCTTCACATGGAACGTGTGGTGACCACTGATCAAGCACGCAAAGTTGCCGATACCTGGAGGCAGTTTTTCTTGAGACTAGTGCCAAGCAACATGAGGTTGTACATGCTCCATGTTATTTCTACCTTATTGTAAATATTGTTAGCTGTAGAATGCTTGGCCTTGGTCACCCATAGAAATTGGACTGTGGAATAATTAGACAAATAAAAGAAATAACTCCATTGATGGGTATATCTCTGAGTACACACACCCCTCTTCAGTGGTTCTTGATGTTCTACTCCATTTTATCCATCAGCTTTTCAATGTATGCTTCTTTTCTCTTACATTTCTGTCATTTAAATGCTTCCATTAGAGGTTATGAATCTTAGTGCCGACGATGAGTCACAGTAACGTGGCTGAAGAATGTTGACCAGACCACACACTAGAAGGTGAAGGGACGACGACGTTTCGGTCCACCCTGGACCATTCTCAAGTCAAATCGACTTGAGAATGGTCCAGACGGACCGAAATGTTGTCATCCCTTCACCTCTATGTGTTGTCTGGTCAACTTTATGAATCTTAAAAGTCTAAATGTCCTGTTCTTGCTTTGTAGGCCTTCCAGTCTGTTGATTTCAAGTTGAATTGGTATGAACGTATCATAATTTTTTTTTATCTGCTCTTACTATAATGATTATTATAATACCCTCTCATTTGTCATCTAGTTCTTTCTTTCTTTCTTTCTGTGTGTGTGGCTTGCTTGATATAGGATGGATTTTGCATTTACTATTACAGTATCATTTATCATCCTGATTAGAAATCTTCAGTGCCATTATGTCAACTTTCTGTATTAATTCATGAGTATTAATTCTCTTACCTTTAATTATTCTTCCACCAGCACAGCAATACCTCCATCATTTTCTTCCAAGTCTGAAACTGAGTACAGTATATCACCTTGGAAACCACCTCATGTAAAATTTCATCTTTAAGCTTCATCTCTGCTAGTGTGACATACCTGGCTGCTTAGCTGTATTATATCTTTTAACTCCAGTAATGTTTTGTTGCACACCATCTGTGTTAGTGTACCCAATATTCAGGAGCATGTTCTCTCCTCCTTTGCTTCTTCTGTTAGTCATAACCGAAAGGGCAAAGGATGAAAAAAATAAAAAAAATCTTGCTTTTGTTTCATGATTGCTCACTATGCAAATGTTGCTTATTGTTGCAAATGTTACTATGCCAATGACCTAATCGTCTTAGTAAAAAATTCCGTTATAATTCCATTTTTTTATCAACACATTAGGTACATCTGCATTTGTGCAGCTGTCCTAGACTATAATGATGGGGAGTACATCGTGTCAAAAAACTACCTATGTGATGCTAAAAATCCCCATCACACAGGCTGGTTAGTCGTACAGAAGCATATGATCAGTATCCTACACTGGCAACTCTGGGTGCATTATGAGGATCACCATGACACGAGAGTGAATAAGGCAGGCAGCCTTGATACTAAAAGTCAACATCTCGCAGGATGGTTAGTCAGCCGGCACTATGCATTATTGCATAGTGCATTATGAGGATATTCTCAAGAGCAAGAGAGTGAATAAAGTATAGTGTAATTACAAAGCTCTACATAATTGATATACTGTATATATATGTTCACATGATTTTCACAACTGTATGGTTATAATGAAGTATACCAAGTCAACCATCTTCATTGGAAAATAACAATTAAACTATAGAAGGCCCATTGACCCATATGAGGCAGTTCCTTTTATGTCTACCTAAATTTTGTTGATTGCTTTGTTGTAGGCTAGATACATTATCCTTAATTAAGTAATGTACTCACCTAAGTTTTTGTAAATTACATGCACATAAATGTAGTAATTCAACACAAATACTATAGTGAATGAACCAAAAAAGTGAAGGAACGATTGTAGAAACATCCTAGGTCAAGACTGGAGTCCTCTGCCATGTGCCGCTCTGCTGTATCAGCACGATGCTTAGTTTGCATTGACAGGTGTGGCTGGAGTGCCGCCGCTGACCCTCTATAGTGGATATGTAGATATTTTACGTTATTAAACTTTTCCTCACAATTTGAATCCAAATCATCATTCTACAAGGAACAAATGTTTGTTTAACGTTATTTTTTGTGCACATGGGAAGACATGCATAATATTCATAGCCACACTTTAAGGATTAAAAACAAGCACTTGGCCATTCATTATATCATCCACACATATCATACATAGCATCATCATGAAAGCTATACTCTGTCATCGCACAAACATTGTTAATTCTCTGTTATTATAAGCAAGCATGACATTCAAGTATGCAGCCACCCTAAATAAAACAAGCTGTGTGTGGTGCTTCTTTGTAAGTTGTCATATACACTACAAACAAATCCATTTACGAACAAATCCACAAGGGCTGTGATGAGGTTTCGAACCTACGCATGGGATGTTCCCAGAACATCCCATGCGTAGAGCCGGTCTGGCCAGCTAGAGCTAGGAGCTGGTCGGCCGAGCGGCAGCACGCTGGACTTGTGATCCTGTGGTCCTGGGTTCGATTTCGGGCACCGGCGAGAAACAATGGGCAGAGTTTCTTTCACCCTATGCCCCTGTTACCTAGCAGTAAAATAGGTTACCTGGTGTTAGTCAGCTGTCAGGGGCTGCTTCCTGGGGGTGGAGGCCTGGTCGAGGACCGGGCCGCGGGGACACTAAAGCCCCGAAATCATCTCAAGATAACTCCAGATAACCTCAAGAAGTGCCTTAAACACTGTACCACGACATGGTAGTGTTAACTTACATCCCGTGCGTAGGTTCGAAACCCTCATCACAGTCCTTGTGGATTTGTGATTTTTATATATTACGCTATTGTGATTTTTGTGTGTAAATCCATCTACATTATCCTTAAAATTAATTTTAGGTGAATCACTGAATTTTTTAGTACTAACTACATTGTCTAGTTGGGAATGGGAGCAGAATTAATTCACTTAGCAATTGGAATGTGTAGCTAGTTTTGTATCCTTGAAATTATTAATAATGTGAAAGGATATGTGATGAAGTCCTAGAGAAGAATGCAAAAGCATAGCTGGATTTATAAGAAAAAAAAAAATAAGAAGGATAGTAAGTTTGTCGATACATATTCCCATGACACACATATGGAAGGAGACTGCTGAAAATATATGTTATGGAGTGGCAGATAATATTGATGGAGAAAATGGAATAATTGCAGAGTCTGAGCAGTGGAAAAGCTGTGGAAAGTGAAAAGACTTTGAAATCACCTTATAAATAAGCGTATGTGCATGCTGTGCATAATGAAGAGACGTAACTGGTAAAGAATCTAGTTTGTTACTGTGTAAGATAAAGATACATAAAAAAGGATTAGTGAATATTTTGTATTTAATCTGCCCAACTTTAATAGAAGTACAGCTAAATAATAACATCAATGACTTTCTTGAAACAGAAAATAATGTTGTTTTTTTCTCTCATGAATGCTTTTTACATAAAATTAATTAAATCTGTCATTTTCAGGCTGTGAATGACATCTTTACAAGAGTCATTCTAGAGATTGAGAAGGCTGATGGGAACTCAATCCGAGAAGGAACATGCAATATTTCATGAAGTCTTTGTGATTAGGATGGATTTTGCAGTGCCGTCTATCATCTTGACTCATGATTTGGATTTTGTGGAATGGACTTTGTATGTGGGTTAATCCTTTTTTTTTTAATGGTTAACCAAATCCAGTTTTTGTTGTATTTGTATGTTGGACCTATTGTTCATGGCCTTGCCCAAGTCTCGGTATGAGCTGTTCTACTAGGTGCCATTTAGTTCTCTCCTTGTCCTTTGTATTCTTGCCAGAAGGAATCGTTTTTAGTAACTAGTAGGTATGGCTTATACCTCAAGGCTCAGGTCAAATGGGGTGGTTGAAACTCCTGTTAATTCACTGCCTCCAATAATGGTGGCAGATATTAGACTCTTGGTCCTTATTTTCTCAAAAGCTAATGGGACTTTATTTTTCGTATAGTGGAAAAGTTTTTAAGATGCAAATAGTGTGATTAAGTAATCACATTATTTGCCATTGGTGTCTTTAGTTACTGTTTAGATCCTCAGTTTTGTACGATATATTTACAAAAGTGACAGGTAATGTTATTTACCTTTGAATGCATTTTGGATATATCTTATTGATACATTAGTTTTTTTTCTTTAACATGGTTATAGTCACAAATAGTAAATTTTGGTGGCTGAATAAAAGTTTAAGTTATATATACATATATAACTATAAATGCCTTGTTTGGGACTGCCATGTAGAAATCCCATGCTCATTTTGCAGAAAAGTTGTCCTTTATGGAAACAAAAAAAAAAATGGTGTGATTTAGCACCGTTTCTAATATTATAGACTTAAGAACTAATGAGAGTATGGGACTGTGTAAACAAAATATTTGGTAATGTAGCTAGTTGAACAAATTTTCCTAGATAATGCAATAAAGTTTATAGACAACATTTATGTTATAATTTTATCCCTTTGCCAATTGACAGATTTTTATGAAATATAATAGCATGTAATGTTACTTTACAACAAGAGAAAATTTATTAGAATTTGAAGGATTCATGTAGTATAAATTTAGATTGGTGCTTAGTGCTCACAACTGAATAATCTCGGGCCAAGTTCCTGGGTAGGGCAAGACACTGTATTGGGGAACATTTACTTTTGGTGCCTCTGTTTGCCTAGTAGCAAATAGGTACATGTGAGAGAGAGAGGCATCTGTTGTATGCTTACAGTCATTAACATTTGAGAACCATTTTCAATGCTAGATTATTATTGAGCTGATCAGCTTCACTTCTTGCTAGGTCGACATTTGATCCACGTATTGTCCAGTGGCCGGGCCAATGAAAACTTTGTTCCTTCACCCTGTCTTCCTGTCCTTTTATCCCTTCCAAATGCTGTACAGTATATCATACTGGCTTAGAGCTTTATCCGGAAATTTCTCTCCTTCACCTAATGTTCACATATTTTACGGTATTCTATCCTCATAATGTTTGTCTTTTCAAGTACCAAATTTTTTTCTCTATATAATTACCATTCTAAGTTTTGTTCACAAGTATAAATAACTGCATCACAAAATACTTTAACCTACTGCCTCTTTTTTTTTTTTAATGAGGGTCTCGGTTGTACAGTGGCTATGTTCTCGACTCACAATTATTTATTTACTGTATTTTATTTCTGACACATGGATATGCCGGGTTCAAATATTTTTTTAACAATTTATGAAGATATTTTTTTTGTTTGTTTTTGCAATGGGTGTAACATAGTGCACACATCTGAAGCCACAGAGAACTGGAGTTATATTTGCTTTGACCTTACTTTCAGTTAGGGGAAATCCTCTCCCTTTCAGAGCCATTATTTGAAGCAGGAGTTGAATCCCTATATTAGGGAATTCAGAAATGTAATTGGTGCCTGAGCAATATCTTTTAAAAATAATTATCACTTCAGTTTAGTAGTAAAATTATGTAATACATTTCATTACAAATAATGATTGATGAAGGATATTAAATGGTTAAGTTTGATAGGTTTTATATAAGAAAATGCTATCACTGTTAGTATAGTTTGTATTAAGTTTACATAAAGACTGAAGTGCTAAGAGATATTTTTGTATAGGGAGACTCGATATTAACCAGAAATTGCAATGAACTGGGGAAACAAACTTGGAAGAACATTTTATGTCTAAAATATGTCTAAAATCAGATTAAATGACAATAAAAATTTTTCTGTAACCAGGCAGCAGCATGTGGACAGAGACTGTATCATACACGGAGCAGTTTTAATGGTTTTTGCATAACATCTTAAGTGATGATTGGTCCAATGTAATTTTTTTGGAAAGCGGTACCAAATATTCACCATTTATAAGATAAATATTACTATATGGTTACGGGGCTATACAGACTAAACTAACGTGTACTTTGCATTTAAAAACGTGGCGTTTAAAAGGGAAAAAAGCATATACTGTATACAGAATAGTGAAATTATATTAGACAGTGATGTAATAAAAGGAGTGTTATATTCCATGTGATGGTTCCTTTAGCCAGAATCCTGCTGCAATATTTGTTGATAGGCTCTTGCAATTGATTCCAACCAAGGCTATATTAGTATGACTAAGATTTGTTCCAATTTTTTTTAAATAAATACATTTTAAAGTTAATTGCTTTATTTTCAAGCCAATGGAATTACAAATTTACTCGGTTGAATATTACAGAATATTATATATTTTGAAAAAAAATATACAGTGGTAACAATGGGTCAGCGTATAGCGTAATTTTCTCTCGGAATTTATTTCTAAACAGGATGAGATTGGTTGCACAAAAAATAACTCGCATAGGATCTATATTGAGGTTATCTTGAGATGATTTCAGGGCTTAGCGTCCCTGCGGCCCGGTCCTCAACCAGGCTTCCTTTTTGTTACACACCTCCAGGAAGCAGCCCGTAGCAGCTGTCTTAACTCCCGGTACCTATTTAATGCTAAGTGAACAGGCCCATCGGGTGAAAAAAATCTGCCCATTTGTTTTCGCCTCCAAAGGGGATCGAACCTGGAACTTTAGGACTATGAATCCCGAGTGCTGTCCACTCAGCTGTCAGACCCCCTATGGATATGAATATGGCTGCACAATAAAATACTGTAACTCACATAAGATTAGCATGGCTGCACAATAAAACACCTAACAGGATGAGTATGGGTGCACAATAAACTATTGCTCACAGGATGTATGAGGTGGATAATAACCTACCACTCGCAGGATGAGTATGGGGCGCAATATACTACAGTACTACTCAGAGGATGAGTATAGGGCACAATATACTACTGCTCACAGGATGATATGGGGTGCACAGAAAACTACCGCTCACAGGATGAGTATGGGGTGCACAAAAAACTACCGCTCACAGATGAGTATGGGGTGCACAATAACTACCACGCTCACAGGATGAGTATGGGGTGCACAATAACCCACTCACAGGATGAGTATGGGTGCACAATAATTACCATTCACAGGATGAGTATGGGGTGCACAATAGCTACCGCTCACAGGATGAGTATGGGGTGCACAATAACCCCACAGGATGAGTATGGGTGCACAATAATTACCATTCACAGGGAGTATGGGGTGCACAATAACCTACTCACAGGATGAGTATGGGTGCAAAATAATTACCACTCACAGATGAGTATGGGGTGCACAATAAACTACCACTCACAGGATGAGTATGGGGTGCACAATAAACTACCCCTCACAGGATGAGTATGGGGCGCACAATAAACTACGCTCCAGGATGAGTATGGGGTCACAATAAACTACCCCTCACAGGATGAGTATGGGGTGCACAATAAACTACCCCTCACAGGATGAGTATGGGGTGCACAATAAACTACCACTCACAGGATGAGTATGGGGTGCACAATAAACTACCACTCACAGGATGAGTATGGGTGCACAATAAACTACCCCTCACAGGATGAGTATGGGGTGCACAATAAACCAACACTCACAGGATGAGTATGGGGTGCACAATAAACTACCCCTCACAGGATGAGTATGGGGTGCACAATAAACTACCACTCACAGGATGAGTATGGGTGCACAATAAACTACCACTCACAGGATATATGGGGTGCACAATAAACTACCACTACAGGATGAGTATGGGGTGCACAATAAACTACCACTCACAGAATGAGGTTGGAGTTAATATTTATAGTCGATTATGTCACCCCTATGATGAAATACGACCTTATTTAAGGCGTGCTATTAAACAAGTAATTTAAATAATTCGTTTGTTGATATAATATAATACTTATATCCATAAGGTGTTTTAGAGAGGCCTATAAGCAGAAATATATTATTTTTTACCTCCTTTGAAATCTATTAATGGAACTTCAATATGGCGTTCGCCTTGGAACCATATAAGGAACTTCATATGGCAGCCAAATGACGTCATCAATTTGATATCCTTCCCGCCCGCTATAGCTCTGCGGTGCTCCCAACCGTGTGTTTACATGATGTTGTGAGGAGTGTCATGAGGGTGTGGCCACTCACTCATGACGACCCCTCACTGACCCCTCACTGGTGACCAGCGTGGGTCATGGAGTAGCTCAGGCACCAGGCTGCACCATGTCTCAAGATAGTGTTAGAGGCTCCTAAGACAATTAGAGGCTCTTGAAACCATTTTTTTGAGGCTCTTTGAGGTAATTAAGAGACCCCGAGACGAGGTCTGACTATTAAGAAGACATTTCTTATCATTGAGGTGTTCAATACATACCAGAATTACAGCACGTGACGGTCATACATTCAGAGTAGGTACTACTGTATACATGGTATTCATTCACTGGTAAACAAAGGTGCGTAACTGTGAGAATATTTCAAGGCATGTCTACGCAGTCTATTTATTTAAGTTATTCCTAATAATAATTTACTTGTAGGACCTGGTATGGGTCACAAAGCACCTTAACTAGTTAAAATGCTCAAATTCACTGTTTGTTATTATACACTGGTAAGTATTGGAACTTTAACCCTTTAACTGCGCAACGCGCCTGCAGCTCGCGTCGGTTTGCGCAACGCGCCTCCGGGTATTTGTATTTTTCACGTTCCATTCAAATCTCCCGCGGCTACACAGGTTCACATCAGCTTCCTCAGGCTCTTGTAACAGACGCCATCTTTAAAAAAAATCGTGGTCCCATTCCGGGTGTGGGAGCCTCATTAGTGTGTGACACACAAGGATGGCGCTCGCAGCATGAGCGCACAGCACTGCTGTTCAGCGTTTGACCACAGCACGCCTAATAATGTCAAAATATATATATAACTTGTATCATTTAGCCATGATAGTGTTATAGAAGACCTGAGTGTGATAATGACTGGGTACAATGTTCATTATCAGTGATTCATGCTGTTCACGATGTTCACAGCACCACAGCATTATTTCGTCCATCTAGGAATTTTCAAATGATTTCTTAGGTTCCTTTTCAAAATAAACGTGTGGTCAATTATTCATTTACAGGAATTAGTGACCAGGATGTGATAATAGCAGGATTGTGGTTATAATTAGCATTGTGCGTAGTATTGTGGAAGGAGGAAAGTTTGGTGAGGGCGGGAGGGCGAGATTGAGGTAGCCTCATTGTGTTGTGTGGCTGCCACTCTTGTTTTGCTCACCATAATAGCTTAGTGGTTCGCTATGGGCAACACATATGTACATGGGTATATATAGTGTGTGTATATAGTGTAAGAACAGTAACAGGAGAATGTTGAGAGGAGCTATTTTGGTGAGGGAGGTGACGTAATTGTAGCGTCGTCTGCTGTCTGCTGTGTGATTTTTCATGCAGTGTATGGTGGCCACTGTACTGTTTGGACACAATACCAGCTTACTTGCTAGTTCTGGTAAATAAAACTGTTAGATAGGTATATAGAACATGTGTAATAAGAACTACAACAGTATGGTGGGAGGAGCAATGTTTGCGAGTAAGATGTTGGAGTGAGGGAGACTGGCTGGGTGTGGCTGCTCTCACTCGAGGTGTTCTGAGTGTGTTCATGGTGAATGTATATAGTGTGTGACAGTGTGTAGTGTGTAAATAGATTATATGTATACATAAATTAGCATGATAACATAGTAAATATGTGCAGCATATGTGTACACAAGTGTCATGCACGTACACAGTGTCCTCGGACAGTACGGTTGTTTTACTGCCATAATATAGTGTCGTGTTCACTATACATAGGATTAGTACGCAAAACAAATAAAATGTATTTGGAACTGTGCAAAAAAAAATGAACGAAAATATTTCGCGGCAACTCGCGCGCCCCGCCCCGACCGCCCCACCCCCCCGGGAGCTTACAGCACGGGAGCACGGGGAATCATGACGTCACGCCCCAACTTACGGACCCCATAGCACCAAAGTAAGTACAATTACGACTTTTTTTTACATACCCATACTGAGGAAGGGTTTTTGACACTTTAAAACAGAAAAAAAAATTTTTTCCAGAGAATTTATTTCCTGCGCACCACGTGGGTGTCATATTTGGAGGCAACGCAGTTAAAGGGTTAATGTAAAATATTTGTAGAATCTGTTAAGAAATTATTATTTTTTTTATTAACAAGCCTAGGTACTTGCCTAGTTGTGCCTGCAGGGGTTGAACTCTGGCTCTTTGCGCTGCCTCTCAACTGACAATCACTGATGTACAGATTCCTGAGCCTACTGGCTCTATCACATCTACATTTGTGTATGAAATATTGCCAGACAACCGTGGACATCTTCAAAGAGGAAACTAGATTGTTTCCTCCAAGGAGTTCCGGACCACCAGGCTGTGGTGTGTATGTTGCCTGCAGGCCGCCCCAAACAACAGCCTGGTGGACCAAACTCTCGCAAGTTAAGTCTGGCCTTAGGCTGGGCTTGGGGAGTAGAACTCCTAGAACCCCATCAAGCAGTAGTCAGCCCCACCCCATCACTTCCTAGTGCATTCCATTTACAGTACTAACTAATCTGACACTGAAAAAGTTCTTTCTAATGTCTGTGTGGCTCATTTGCCACACAGACATTAGAAAGTGGCCCATCATCGCTTGTGGCCCTCGGTTGTCCCATGGGGAGGCAAGGAACAGAGCCCACACTCCGCACAAGACAATCCACCAGAAGACTATCGACATGCAGTGCCCCAGATAAAGGCATCAGGCATCCTGTGACTTGGGTAGTCAAACAAAGTCAGAGCCTAATGGCAAAATCTATAAGGCCCCTCCAAAATTCTAAACAAATCAGGAAAAGGAAGCAGTGTCTTCCAGTGACCTCTGACAGAGCATAGTTAGGGTTCACAGCTGCTTGAGCACACACGAGGACCTACCAAGACCCGCTAACTCCTGGTACCTCTCCAGCAAGCCACCAGTGGACACCATCTCCTTCCCCATTCCAATAAAACCAGCCAGAAAAACTGAAAAAATCCATCAACTTCTCTATGACTCCAAGCAATAAGAATAATAATAATAATAATAATAATAATAATAATTTATTAACAAGAAGGTACAATTGGTTAGTGAGATACATAAGATTGGTATTTGTACATTCATGCAAAGCACTAACATGCATAGCATTTTGGGCAGGTCTTTAATCTAACATATCAGGTAAGATGAAAAGATTCATTGTAGCAAGGTTTTATATTAACAAATAACTAAAATATACATTGACAGAGGTGATTAACACTTGTAAGATATGCTGTATGTCTTAAGTACTAATATTGGGAATGGGTAGTACAAGATAATGTGAGTGTTTTGAAACACAAGGCAGGATGAATTAGGTACGTTTTGGCTTTACTTTTGAATAGGGCATAGGTTGGACAATTTTTTTAATTTGTCAGGGAGTAAGTTCCAAAGACCAGGTCCTTTTATTTGCGTGGATGCCAGATGTCCTATAAAGCAGACCATTGAAGAGGAATGCCAGATACAGTATCAGAACCCAAAGGGCTGTAACTGAATAACATGGCCAGGGGTCCCCGGTGTCCTTTTTCATTATGTCCTGTTCTAACATAGAGCTCGCTTAAGTCTCTCACTGTATTTTTGTGTCCTAGTACCTCCCCAAAATTTCCTTCCTTAAATAGCAATAAGAGTGCTTGCATGCTCCAGTTCAATTACCTTCCATTCCTGCTTATAGGATGTTCATGTCAGGGAGAATGTGAGCTTGTCCTACTCAGGGAACCCAGTTTACGTGACTATGTTGCCACCTGGTGGTGATCTAGGGTAGTGACTGGTCGGCCAATAACAGTTAATGAGTTTATTATCGAGTTAATTGAATTTTATGCGAATAAGCTTTTAAGCGGCTCTTAAGTGTTTTTCCTTGTGCCAGTAGCCTATAACTTTGCATGGATGCTGCAAAAGACCTATGCTGTACTGGTGTAGAATATTTGACTGCATGAGGTTGGCCAAGGCACCAGCAGGAGGATTTTCCTAAACAGCTTAGTATCCTGCTTAGAAAGTAGCCTTTCATATACAATATAGCAGACAAAGCCAATGTATAAATGAGTATTAAGCAGCCAAATTTCTCTCAACAGGATTTTAAATCATGGCGATTGGATGCAAGGTCCAGTTGAACCTGTACTGTTCCTGTACATGTTGGCAGTTTTCATGCTGCACCCTGCTTTACAGATCTTATATACACAAAGGTAAATAGTGTTCATGTATGGCATTTTGTTTTTTTGTACAAGAATTGAGTTATTAATATTTTGTATGAAATATGTACAGTACTGTAATTAAATTAAGTACAATTATTAGTTAAGAGTTACCCATAATTGTTAATAGAATAACAACGCAATACTGTACTATGCTCAAATACAGTGTTGAAATTAGCAGACTGAGAAGGTTAACAGGATAGCTTGAGTAGGTCTTCCTTATAGGGATGTCAGCACATGGAGATGATTGATGAAAGGACAAAATGCATGTGGTATGGTAAATATCCTAGGTTCTAGAGAGAAAATTTAATGAGTTCAGAACTGAAATACAGTACTGTAGCTCAAAACACAGTACCTGTATTATCTTCCTTCATATATTCTGTACTGTACATACTTGCTGTTTACTAGTACATCAGCAAGTATGTACAGTACATATGTACATTTCAGGAGGGACCCTTAATGGCTTTTTGAGCTTACCTCTGGCATCACAAGCCTTCGACCAACAAACCTGCATCCCCTACTGGGATCCAGGACCAGGTCTGGCTTGCTATGAATTGATGGGGAGCACTGGATAAAAGATCACCTCAAAACTGGGGGATTCCAACAGAAAGCATAAGCACAGTAAAACAAAATAATGGCCAGGGTAGGGTTTGGCTGACACTTTCCAATACCCCACCAGAGGAAACTGCTCTGGGGGATTGCTATGCTTATGTACACTTAAGAATTTGGTGCATGATAGCCGTTCTTTGCCCTGGGCCCCTTTTCTCCTACTGTTTTTTTTTCTGAAAATCTGACCTCCTTTATTAAGTCACTACTGTGAGTAAGCTTGAGGAGTCACTGAAGGGGTCCCTCCAACAAATCAAGCATTAATATAATGAAATACCTTTTTCTGGTGGGACTAAAGGTTACCCCCTACCCCACCCCTGTTCTCTCTCTTCTCTATTGGGCCTATGGAGTTTTGTATGGTGTCTCCAAAATAAGGAGGAAGATTAGCTGAACCTCAGTTGACCTGGGCTGCCACCTACTGGTGGTCAGGTGCATCACAGTCAGGGTATTTACCAACAATTGTTCCTTGTTTATCTTGGAGTACATAATTTTCCCTCAAACAGTCACTTGTTATGTGCCTGGTCTTTGAAGTGCATTATCCTCAATTTTGTGATTGATCTCTGATCCCCTGCTTCCCTCGCCTCATAGAATGAGTCAAATTCTGGTTCTGGCTCCCAGTAGTGGACAAATGGACCTTAGTGGCTCTGTGTGTTGGCTAAGGCTTCCTGGTACCAAGAGTTAAACTATGGGAGCCAAAAAGGGTCCCCAGAAAAGGGCATTTCATTACATGCAATGCAATGCAATGCAGTATTCACAATGGGTATCAGCAAAGGAAATGTCATAGTCAATTTCAGATTATGTTGAAACCTTTTGGTGAAGAATTACTTAAAGCAGTAATTAAATGTTGGGATACTTTCTTTATAACAAGAATTTTTAAAGAGAAAATAAAATAAAGTAAACACACAGAGAAGGCTTAGAAAGGTTGACACAAAATAAACACTACTGTTTTTCCATGTTTGCCTAACAAAATAGGTGACAATACATAAGCAAAATAATTACAGCATGAATCAAGGTAATAGCTAGCAGTGGTAATATTGTAATA
>WNGS01000543.1:10591937-10627384 GCA_020271785.1 Procambarus virginalis | reverse complement strand
TATAATGTTCAAGTGAGTGCATGTTTTCTCTGTCACAAAGTTGACACATTGTGTACTCGACATTTGGGTTTTGAGAAAGCTGCCAAGTGGAAATATTTCCTCCATTCACAACTTTCAAAGCATAAAAAATACAACAAAGTAAGCGGGACAAAACGTTAACTTCGCTTCCCTGTAATCACACGCATTAATTATATTGGAGTATATTGTTAATTCAAGGGAATTAACAAGCTACGCAGAGGGGATAGTGAGAAGCCGTGTCAAGCAGCACCACCGCACCTTTGGAGGTGTTGGTGGTGGTGTGGCGGAGGACAAGCCTCTCTCCGCCACACACACCCTAAGTTAATATTTAATTTGTTGAAACAAATCACTTAAGCAATAACATTCATCGCAGGCTTCACGCCAAACACAGAACAGTTTTGGATAAATGCCGTACTTGTGAAGCTTTCTGGTGTAACATTAATAATATTGTGTGAAGTGTTGTCTCAGTCGGCACAATAGCCAAGAATGGCGCTGATTCAACGTTGAATTAATTTCCGTTGCTATTGGATACTATGACCACCCTCCCCTGGGTATGGGTATAGTGCCCCAACTCACAATCGTGCTGAAAACTATAGCTTACACTGGTCGAGTGCGCAATAACTGGAGACCATGAACAGTTAACAGATCAGTTACACTACATTAAATGTAGTGTAACTGATCACTTAACTGTTCATGGGGGCAAGTAGAAAATGTATACAGGCTTATCACAACAGTTTTCTGAAACATTACCTGTGACCAGTGCCAATTTACCAGCGAAGATGGGAGTCGACATCTTGAGGGAACCGGCGCCGGGCTGCGTCTAGTTGCCTTAATGGGAGAAGCAGCCGATCAACTTCTCACTGTGGACAAAGTCCATTTTTTTTTTTGCAGGGATATACCTGCGCGAGCCCTAAGCCTCTGGCTGGCCCACTAAGTGTTGTGTTGATAACCAGACCATCTCTTCTGAAAATGTCTTAAATCATTTATAATTTCTCGGGAAAGCACTTACAATATTTAAGAACAGGATATGTTAATTTGGATTAGCAAAAGTGGTGGGTGGGTGGGGGGGGGGGAAGACTTATCGTGCGATAAGAGCGCACGGACACACAAGTGAACAAGTGTCTGGGCGACATTGATTTGAAAATTATGTAAAAAATGCATTACAATAAATCCAATATACATGGATTTTTAATTCCTCGTAAGACTGTCACACTCTTGTGTGAAATTCCTACACAGTTAAATCATGTGGTACCATACCACATTTAGGTTCGAAGAATTACATGTTTAATTATATATAATGAAACCAGAGGTATAACAAACATTTAATAGTATACATCATTAATTAATAAGTGATTTTATATCGGTAATAATTCATAAATTAATGAAATTGGAATAAAATATTTGGCAGCGCCCCCTCCCCCATGCCCGAGGGGAAAGAGACGAAACTACGCAGCATCTCCCAGCACCCACAAGGCAAGGTTGAGGCTACGTGACTGTAAATACAGTCTTGACTTAATATCAATAGAATGCACCAAGTCGGGGAGAAGTTGAAATTGAAATAAATACACACAAAGGGATGAGATAAGTCAGCTAGTCTCACTCCTTTCAGTACAACGTTTTCATACAAGTATAGACATGATAAACAATAATCACATTACCGAACATTGAGTGATAAACATACTGCATGTGTAAAGGAAGAAATGTGTACGTTACCAGACGTACACACAAATACTTTTTGACTAGGTACACAGACCATTTGCAATACACATTCAGACAATTCAACAAAGTTACAATCTTGGTGCAAAATTCTTTTATCTCTAGAATATCACCAATATTTCCGTTATTACACATCAAGGCTATTTGTTCAGGAACAGTCCTTATCAGTGTTTCTATATACATTAATCAACGTGCAATCAAGAACATATTGAGTGAAGGTGTGAGACTAACATACCACATAGTTTACACATCGTTTATTCTCATTACACCTATTGCATATTCCCAGCAATATTTGTACCCAAGCCCGAGTCGCATATATACAGTCACTCGAAGCATTTCTCATGTTACCGTCAATTTGTAGTTTTGATGTGGCGCGATTGGCCAAGTCATCCCACATGAATTTCACTTTGGGACCTTTCACCATATCTCATACTTTTCTTACAATCCTCAACTATGGACATGAAGATTGGATTTCGACTAAGGAATCTAGTACTCCTCGGCTATCTACAAATCCAAAAAATCTTTTTCGTCTTGACGTACTTCCTCCAAACAAGCCAGAATGGTCTGCAGTTCATTCAGCTAGTGTGAATCACTAAGTCGAACTATATGGACAAATTTTCCTGTCCATAGTTCCAAACTCAGTATATTCCCTTATTAGGACACCACAACCTTCCCTGCCCTGCCATTCTTCGCCACCGACCCGTCACAATATACATGTAAACTATTGCCTCTTGATAATCCAGATATCATGCTTCCATACAAACACCGTAATTGTCCCGGTTCATAGTATCTTTTTCACCTTGAGGGGTACAATTTCGATTTCTATTTTCTGTACTTTCCAGGGAGCAGACCTATTACACTGCGGAGAAGGTTTGCAGCAGTCAAGTACATCGTATTCCCGAGGTCATTAGCCAATACCCTTGTGTAGCACGTATCCGTTTCCCGGAAGTGACCTACGTCACAGGGAGACCATATAGCGCCAGGTGACGGACTGTAGTAGTTGGGAAACACAATATGTAGCGACTTCAAAAGTGACTCAAGCCGTTACATTAATCTAGAAAAATTGGTTCACAAGTGCTTGCTAAACTGCTTTATAAATCCTGGTTTTGTCGGCAGTGAAGCTCAAGCACACGCCTTTGACTCAAAAAGAATCCCTTTCACAAGCTTCCCATATTCTAAAATGGGTGCATCCGATCCCACGATCGTCGTCGCCCCTAAATCAACAACTCTTAAAATAAGCGTTACGTCGTATTGTTCACGTATTATCGTAAAAGATGTAGCGGTTATATTTTAACGTGTATAGCAGTATTCCCAAGTCTTATTTTGGGGGGGAGGGGAGTTGATTATATCGGCAATGCCCATTGAGTTCGGCATTGCGACGCTTTCGCTTACTGTTCGGTTATCGCCATTTTTTTTAAGATGACAAAAACCAAGCATCTATCATTTCTGCACAAAACTTTTACATAACGCGGTTGAAAAGCTACTTCATTGGCTCATCACCGAGTCCTACCCTAATTTATGATTTGATTCATTTCTAATCCCGTCCATTTGAGCCTTACTGTCAGTGAACAGCCAGATGAATACATTCTTTATGATGTTTGTCACAGATCTTTCAGCTTCTCTGTAGCAGCGAGCCCTGCCCGTACACATCCTTGACTCGTCATAGTTCTTTACAAACTTCAGCAAGTCAAAGTCAGAAGGCGATTTAATGTAAAGTATATTATAATTAATTCTATACCTTACACTTACACACACAGCCAGGGGGAACAACAGGGGAACTGCCAGAAATTTGGAAAGTAGCTAATGTAGTACCGATAAACAAGAAAGGGGATAGATAGGAGGCACTGAACTACAGGCCAGTGTCCCTAACCTGCATACCATGCATGTTGGAGAAAATTATGCAAAGAAAACTAGAGGAACATCTGGAGCGAAAGAACTCACACACATACACTTCCTTATACACGTCAATGACTACTATAGAAGTTGATTCAAATATCTAAAACCATTGATGAAAGGGCTTCAACTCTTACCATGTATGCAGGGTTAATTGTCTTGCACTCAGTTATACAGCCGAGCATATTTTCGCAGGTATTGCAGCTGATGCAGTAAAGAGTCTGGCCTCGCGTCGGTAGCATCAGCATCACACTTGTTAGTTCCAGGAAGCCCATGCTACTCGCTGGCGAGATTCCTGCTGCTGCTGCTGGCAATGCGTCAAGATGCTGTTGTCGGTATTAATGGCAGCTGGTACAGGGAGATGTATCAGCTGTATGTAACATCTCCTGGGAGATGTTAGATGCTGTTATTTATACTACAATGTGGAAAGTTTAAGAACACCGAAAGTGTAGTGAATAATAGAACTTGCTAAAGAAACTCGGTAATGAAAAACCATGCTAATCCATTTTCTTTTTTACATTAATAGTGTACAACTTATTTTAATAGCATATCCAAGTAAATAATTAGCGCTCATAGCCTAGTCACTCCCAGCGACTAGCCTGAGGCTCAAATGCCAACACGATATTAACAGGCTGCCACTTTCACAACCAGGAACATTAAAACCGTCTTGCTTTTTACACTGTCATCTTAACTCTCACTGCAATAAATAACATTTAACTGTACAACTTGCGTAATATGCGCGGTACATATACATATATATGAACTTTGATAAAACAAGTTTTTTACCCATAACTCTTCAAGACGTCGTTCAAATGACAAACTATCCAATTTTAAGGAGCAAAATTACAAGTTTCTTTGAACACACTTAGGCTTCGTTATGCTAATTTGTTAGCTTTATTTTTAAATTTACGAAACTTTATTCAGGTTTAATAAAACTGCGTCAAGTTTGGTGTTGAAGACGATTCAATGGAAGTTTCGACGAGTGTGGTATTAACAACCTTGTTCATGACAGCTGCGTATAGATTGGAACTTTACGGCACTGAGCGCTTATATATAAGTTCTGCCTTTCTACCGCTATTTCGATTGGTATTTAAGCTTGTAAAACAACAATTTATGGTGCCCAATCTTTTGTAAGCCTACTGTTGTAAGGCATAAGTAATTATTCGTATAGGTTGTTCATATATTAATAAAAAAAATAGCTGAGCAGATACCTTCATCGGGAAGAGGGAATCAAATCCTTGCATACGAAACCCGAATCTTGACCTCGTAATGAATATTACAACTTTAAAAACACACTTATTTAAGAATGTTGGGAATGGAGCGTACAGAGGTTGACATTTCCTGGGGCCAGTTATGGTATAACGACTGCATCCATTCCGTACCTTGAAGACGCCACTGGTGGAATCTATGCATACTGGTTGTTGGTAAGGCTGCACGACGATCATCTGCCAGAGATTTGCCGGTAATAGTCACTACGGGCTCACCATAGCCCGTACTACTTGGAACTTTTTGTTTCAAGTAGCAAATCTTAAAACAACAACGGTAATAGTCCTGCTCAATCTTCAGATATACATTCCTACTGCTCTGGTGTATGATAGTATACATGCATCGGTTCGATTATATAACTGTCGGGGCCGTAAACCGGTTTTGGTTTTCATGGGTTTCCTTAACCAAAGTCCAAGACAGTGCAATCACCCATCCAGTTACTGGGTAGAAACATTAATGTGTAAAGTGATTGACATGCACATCTATATTCTCACTTTGCGTTTACGACTTTTCGTACTTACGATTTTACTCGAATTTGGAACTAGCGAGCGCTGGCTGGCCGGCTCTGCCAACCGTCGCCTGCATTTCAGTATTACTAAATGTTTATCGATTCATTTAAATTTTACAAAACACTATGCTGTTGTTAAGGGCAGCAACGGAGCTAAGAATGACACGATCAGCTCACAAGAAAAATCCCCACTGTCTAGATTGAACATTTGACAACACAACTCAGCCTTACCTGGTGGCTGCCCCTGGCAAGAGTGACTGATAGAGGGTAACCCGTCCTCAGGCTGGGCTCGTCCCTTCACCGGTCAACCTCCCCCCCCACACCACACCAACATCAAAACGCATTCATCAATTTTAACATACTGTGCATTAAAAATATTAATCTTCGAAAATATAATTGAATATTTGTTTATATAGTTGCATATAGTGCATCGTTAGGCGTTAGTTAGGTTAGATGTTTAGATTCTGATGGCAATTATTTTGGCGGCCGTTCCCCAGACGCATTCATAAATTTATTGTTTTAAAAAGGGTTTGTTCTCATATATAATATATATATATATATATATATATATATATATATATATATATATATATATATATATATATATATATATATATATATATATTAAAGTTCTGTTTATATACTGAGGCGTAGATTAGGTTAGGTGTTTAGGTTCTGTTGGTAATTATTTAACCTGGTCTCAGGCTAGGATCTTGTCGTTAATCTAACCACAACCCCTGTTTATGAATGAAAAATTATTTACACGCGACTCCCAACTAATGACGTTCGAATATTTCTCGAACAGTGCTTCGGTGAAATCCTCTGCTCGAATCCCAACGCTAAAAATGCGTTGAAAACAACAGAACCTAAACTCCAAACCTAACCTACCCCTAACTATATATAGAACTTTTAACTATAAAATTATTAACTTATAGACGAGAATAACATTTTTAATCCAGAGTATGTTAAAATTGATGAAGGCGTCTTGGGGAGACGGCCACCGTTTTAACGAGCCTAGCCTGAGGACACATTGGTATAAATGATTCACTGCCAGATGCACAAGTCAAATACTGACTTATTATCGTCGGCGATAGTCAGTGTACGCATTATTGTCTCGGTGGAGGACGGAGTGAAATACAAATAATATCCGCAAGGATTGTTGCAAATGCTCCAAATACACTAATACTAAATGCTCCTATAAAGTTCAAGTTGGATTAATTTTATCCTGATATATATCTGCGCGTGATACAGTCTTATACACAAACATGTTTACCAGATAATTAGTCTTACATACATAGAGGTCTTCTAAGNAGATTATCGAAATAAAACGGGATTATAAGATAAATATATAGTACAATTTGATCTTTTATTATGGATTTAAAATACGTCACCGGAAGCTATAATTTAGTTCCAACAGTATTTAAATTATCAGATCCTTCTTGAAGTTTCTAGATCTTTGAGATTACATGTACAAAGTCACGTTGGCATTGGGTCCAATGGCATATGTGACCAAGTAGTCATGTAAAATCTAGGTGTATGATTGAAAATAATGAATCTGATGTGTTTCTGATGCAGGATATAGTCGAGATACGATTCTGACATGATATAGAAATAATTCATTTCTTAGATGACAATATAGATATAATGGGTGGAATTTTCTACACAACGTTCATTCTAAATTGATTTATAGTTACTCCCAGTGGGCACAATATCCAAGAGTAGCGTTGGTTCAACATTGAATCGATGTTGATGCTCACTAAGCGTTGAATTTGCATTGCTTTTGGATACTGTGCCCACTGAGTTGAG
Source organism: Procambarus virginalis (assembly GCA_020271785.1). NCBI lineage: Eukaryota > Metazoa > Arthropoda > Malacostraca > Decapoda > Cambaridae > Procambarus > Procambarus virginalis. The sequence continues at coordinate 10,620,177 of WNGS01000543.1, read as the reverse complement.
CATTCCAGTTACCACAATATAAAGAGTGGCGTTGGTTCGCGGTGGAGTGGACTTACGAGGTAACATGCTGACTGTCTCCTGGGCTCCCTGGAGATTGATGTCAGCCACAGCCACGTTGGCACCGTCCCTGGCCAACACCTGACAGATGGCTCGCCCGATGCCGCTTCCGCCACCTGAAGTACGAGTGGTACCCGGCATTAGTCAACATCTGCAACACCAGCGGAACTTGGCATTACTCTACATCATCGAAACCTAGCTTTAACCCCTGGTACAAATCTAGGGCAAATGTCGTTGATGTAACATCTCTGTGGGCACAATGTCCAAGAGTGACGTTGGTTCGATGCAGAATCAACACTGATGACGTTAATGCTGCGTTAATATTTCTCTTGCATGTTGCACCCACTTGGATTGAATCAACGTTTATACTATACTGATTTAGCGTTGCCCAGTGGGCAAAACATGCTGGAGTAACGCTGATTCAACGTCGCCTGCGAAACATGTTCCCACTGGGTGAAGACCTACACCTGGCAAACACCATCCAGCTCCAAGGCATTCGCTAAATTTTCGCCATCAGCGCTAGATTTAGCGCTGATGGTATTTATGTTACGTCTGTTTAAACCTCTCATTATTTTGTAATTAAAGCCACACGGAGGCTCTCCTGTTACTAGGATCATTACTGGGTATGAGCCTAAGAAAATGGTTTACTAGGCTTTGAGCCCTATGGGAAGCAAAGCCTATTCCTCTATCCTGAGATTCTATGACCGTTTAATGACTTGTATATTAGATTATTTGCCAAGCATGTGGTCTTGCAATCTTTAAAATAAAAGAATTTCTTACAAATAGTTAATTTTTACCTTCATATCCTTATTTAACCGATATGAATAAACCACAAACCTGATTTAATCACGCCTGCATGCTGCCGGGTAAAATAGTGATCATGATGATGCAGGGGTTATTGACGTGGGAGATACTAGATCAGTCACCATCACTTGTTCAATGGCACACTATCAGACCTTATCACCACCACTTTTACTGGCGATCAAGTGGGATGCACTACAAGTTTATTATATTTATTATTATTATTTTCTACCACAGACGTGGCCACACATTCACAATGCTAAGCAGCATATATACATTTCTTCTGTCCTCCATGGATAGGGTTAGAGATTTGTCAAACAGTTCAGGGATTTATTAAACAATCAACCACAGAAGGTGATTGTAGTGTTTTTCAAATGCTAGGCTAAGCTACATACGTAAATACATAGATACACAGATTTATGATGTATGCTACATAAAGTGTTCGATATGTCTTTTACGTAGTGTCATTAATGTGCATTTACAAAAGGTGAAACGTAATTCTGATCAGCTTCCACATATACTCTATTCACACATATGCATACATACATAATACATATATACACACATTTGTCTGTCTTACTCTGACAGGGTGAGATAGCTGATAGAGAAACTAGTGTGCAATTAAGAACTTAACCACTGAAGGTGATTAAGATGCTTTTACAAGCTCAGGTTATATAGTTACATCACATACATACATTGTATAATTGATACATTACATGGCCAATCTAAGGTACAAGTCCAATATATCATCAAGTGTTCCAGTACTCATAGTAGTTACAAGAGTTCAGCATACCTCAGCCCAGGAGTGCGAAAGTCGGTCAATAAGGGATATAATGTTCAAGTGAGTGCATGTTTTCTCTGTCACAAAGTTGACACATTGTGTACTCGACATTTGGGTTTTGAGAAAGCTGCCAAGTGGAAATATTCTCCATTCACAACTTCAAAGCATAAAAAATACAACAAAGTAAGCGGGACAAAACGTTAACTTCGCTTCCCTGTAATCACACGCATTAATTATATTGGATTAGGATTGGATTATATTGTTAATTCAAGGGAATTAACAAGCTACGCAGAGTGGGATAGTGAGAAGCCGTGTCAAGCAGCACCACCGCACCATTGGACGTGTTGGTGGTGGTGTGGCGGAGGACCAGCGCCTCTCTCCGCCACACACACCCTAAGTTAATATTTAATTTGTTGAAACAAATCACTTTTAAGCAATAATATTCATCGCAGGCTTCACGCCAAACAGAACAGTTTTGGATAAATGCCGTGCTCGTGAAGCTTTCTGGTAACATTAATAATATTGTGTGAAGTGTTGTCTCAGTCGGCACAATAGCCAAGAATGCCGCCGATTCAACGTTGAATTAATTTCCGTTACTATTGGATACTATGACCACCCTCCCCCTGGGTATGGGTGGTATGGGTATAGTGCCCCAACTCACAATCGTGATGAAAACGATAGCTTACACTGGTCGAGTGCGCAATAACTGGAGACCATGAACAGTTAAGAGATCAGTTACACTACATTAAATGTTGTGTAACTGTTCATGGGGGAAAGAAGAAAATGTATACAGGCTTATCACAACAGTTTTCTGAAACATTACCTGTGACCAGTGCCAATTTACCAGCGAAGATGGGAGTCGACATCTTGAGGGAGTCGGCGCCGGGCTGCGTCTAGTTGCCTTAATGGGAGAAGCAGCTGATCAACTTCTCACTATGGACAAAGTCCATTTTTTTTTTTTGCAGGGATATACCTGCGCGAGCCCTAAGCCTCTGGCTGGCCCACTAAGTGTTGTGTTGATAACCAGACCATCTCTTCTGAAAACGTCTTAAATCATTTATAATTTCTCGGGAAAGCACTTACAATATTTAAGAACAGGATATGTTAATTTGGATTAGCAAAAGTGGTGGGTGGGTGGGTGGGGGAAGACTTATCGTGCGATAAGAGCACACGGACACACAAGTGAACAAGTGTCTGGGCGACATTGATTTGAAAATTATGTAAAAAATGCATTACAATAAATCCAATATACATGGATTTTTAATTCCTCGTAAGACTGTCACACTCTTGTGTGAAATTCCTACACAGTTAAATCATGTGGTACCATACCACATTTAGGTTCGAAGAATTACATGTTTAATTATATATAATGAAACCAGAGGTATAACAAACATTTAATAAAGTATACATCATTAATTAATAAGTGATTTATATCGGTAATAATTCATAAATTAATGAAATTGGAATAAAATATTTGGCAGCGCCCCCTCCCCCCCATGCCCGAGGGGGAAGAGACGAAACTACGCAGCATCTCCCAGCACCCACAAGGCAAGGGTTGAGGCTACGTGACTGTAAATACAGTCTTGACTTAATATCAATAGAATGCACCAAGTCGGGGAGAAGTTGAAATTGAAATAAATACACACAAAGGGATGAGGTAAGTCAGCTAGTCTCACTCCTTTCAGTACAACGTTTTCATACAAGTATAGACATGATAAACAATAATCACATTACCGAACATTGAGTGATAAACATACTGCATGTGTAAAGGAAGAAATGTGTACGTTACCAGACGTACACACAAATACTTTTTTGACTAGGTACACAGACCATTTGTCAATTCAACAAAGTTACAATCTTGGTGCAAAATTCTTTTATCTCTAGAATATCACCAATATTTCCGTTATTACACATCAAGGCTATTTGTTCAGGAACAGTCCTTATCAGTGTTTCTATATACATTAATCAACGTGCAATCAAGAACATATTGAGTGAAGGTGTGAGACTAACATACCACATAGTTTACACATCGTTTATTCTCATTAACACCTATTGCATATTCCCAGCAATATTTGTACCCAAGCCCGAGTCGCATATATACAGTCACTCGAAGCATTTCTCATGTTACCGTAAGTGAAATTAATATTTTGACTCGCATACATGTAGTGTTGCATGGTTTGACTTCCCTGATACATTATACCTCTCCATGCCACTTCTGTTTGTGCCCTAGTATTTCTAACGTTGGTTCTTATTTGTCTCATTGTTAAAACACATTCAATGTCAATTTGTAGTCTAGTACTCCTCGGCTATCTACAAATCCAAAAAATCTTTTTCGTCTTGACGTACTTCCTCCAAACAAGCCAGAATGGTCTGCAGTTCATTCAGCTAGTGTGAATCACTAAGTCGAACTATATGGACAAATTTTCCTGTCCATAGTTCCAAACTCAGTATATTCCCTTATTAGGACACCACAACCTGCCCTGCTCTGCCATTCTTCGCCACCGACCCGTCACAATATACATGTAAACTATTGCCTCTTGATAATCCAGATATCATGCTTCCATACAAACACCGTAATTGTCCCGGTTCATAGTATCTTTTTCACCTTGAGGGGTACAATTTCGATTTCTATTTTCTGTACTTTCCAGGGAGCAGACCTATTACACTGCGGAGAAGGTTTGCAGCAGTCAAGTACATCGTATTCCCTGAGGTCATTAGCCAATACCCTTGTGTAGCACGTATTCGTTTCCCGGAAGTGACCTACGTCACAGGGAGACCATATAGCGCCAGGTGACGGACTGTAGTAGTTGGGAAACACAATATGTAGCGACTTCAAAAGTGACTCAAGCCGTTACATTAATCTAGAAAAATTGGTTCACAAGTGCTTGCTAAACTGCTTTATAAATCATGGTTTTGTCGGCAGTGAAGCTCAAGCACACGCCTTTGACTCAAAAAGAATCCCTTTCACAAGCTTCCCAATATTCTAAAATGGGTGCATCCGATCCCACGATCGTCGTCGCCCCTAAATCAACACAACTCTTAAAATAAGCGTTACGTCGTATTGTTCACGTATTATCGTAAAAGATGTAGCGGTTATATTTTAACGTGTATAGCAGTATTCCCAAGTCTTATTTTGGGGGGGAGGGGAGTTGATTATATCGGCAATGCCCATTGAGTTCGGCATTGCGACGCTTTCGCTTACTGTTCGGTTATCGCCATTTTTTTTAAGATGACAAAAACCAAGCATCTATCATTTCTGCACAAAACTTTTACATAACGTGGTTGAAAAGCTACTTCATTGGCTCATCACCGAGTCCTACCCTAATTTATGATTTGATCCATTTCTAATCCCGTCCATTTGAGCCTTACTGTCAGTGAACAGCCAGATGAATACATTCTTTATGATGTTTATCACAGATCTTTCAGCTTCTCTGTAAAAGCGAGCCCTGCCCGTACACATCCTTGACTCGTCATAGTTCTTTACAAACTTCATCAAGTCAAAGTCAGAGGGCGATTTAATGTAAAGTATATTATAATTAATTCTATACCTTACACTTACACACACAGCCAGGGGGAACAACAGGGGAACTGCCAGAAATTTGGAAGGTAGCTAATGTAGTACCGATAAACAAGAAAGGGGATAGATAGGAGGCACTGAACTACAGGCCAGTGTCCCTAACCTGCATACCATGCATGTTGGAGAAAATTATGCAAAGAAAACTAGAGGAACATCTGGAGCGAAAGAACCTACACACATACACTTCCTTATACACGTCAATGACTACTATAGAAGTTGATTTAAATATCTAAAACCATTGATGAAAGGGCTTCAACTCTTACCATGTATGCAGGGTTAATTGTCTTGCACTCAGTTATACAGCCGAGCATATTTTCGCAGGTATTGCAGCTGATGCAGTAAAGGGTCTGGCCTCGCGTCGGTAGCATCAGCATCACACTTGTTAGTTCCAGGAAGCCCATGCTACTCGCTGGCGAGATTCCTGCTGCTGCTGGCAATGCGTCAAGATGCTGTTGTCGGTACTAATGGCAGCTGGTACAGGGAGATGTATCAGCTGTATGTAACATCTCCTGGGAGATGTTAGATGCTGTTATTTATACTACAATGTGGAAAGTTTAAGAACACCGAAAGTGTAGTGAATAATAGAACTTGCTAAAGAAACTCTATAATGAAAAACCATGCTAATCCATTTTCTTTTTTACATTAATAGTGTACAACTTATTTTAATAGCATATCAAGTAAATAATTAGCGCTCATAGCCTAGTCACTNAGGAAGATATTTAGAGACTCGGCATCAACATATCCCTCTAGTTCTCGATCTCAATCTTAGGCTCGCTCACGAATTTGGAAATCTAAGGTGTCAGAGAATATGTATATATAGTTAGGTATGACTCACTCAATACTAGATCGGCAGGAGAATTTCTTGCTATATAAAAAAAAGATATTTTTTTCTAGTTAATAATACAAAGCTAAGAAAACAAATATGAAACGATTCAATTTTGGAGTCAAACACAAGTGACCCCAAAAATTATACTAGTTACTTTATAAACTGTAAACCTGTATTTGCTTTGCCTTTGTAACAAAAAGGTTTGGCAAGATCAGGAACGGAGACTAGGATATGGAGAATTGCCAAGAGGAGGTGAAGGGGCAATACATATTTGTGGCCGGTCAATACAAACCTTCAGGCTGGCCCATTCTCCCAAGCGCCACCTTGGCCACAAACTCGCCAAGGAAAACTGGAGGAATGTCCGTCAGTATGGGCGTCTGTATGGCGCTGGGGAGGACGCAGTTCACTCGAACACCCGTCCTAGATTCAGTAGAAATTTACGAGACAATTTAACAATATTGGAAATTGAACAGTTCAATTAGGTCTAGTGGGCAAGAACCATTTTTTCCAAAAAGTAAAAATATTTATATAAATATACAAGGGTTGCCCAGCAGCGCCTGGGTCTAAATCCCTTCTTATCCGCCCACCTCCTCCCCTCTCATCTCGCCTTCCTTATTCCCCCTACGTCCTCTCCTTCCCTCTATACCCATCTTATACTGAATTCACAACTTTTTTCAACTTTTTCGAGTCATGGTATCTAGGGGACACCTAGATATCCTTTCCACCTCCTCAGCCTATCCACCTATCCTCAGCCACCTTTCACTCCACCTGTCACTTGACAGGAGGGGGTCACTATAGGGCCCCGACTCTTATAATGGGACCAATATAAGACTGATTGCGTTACGGGCTCACCATAGCCCGTGCTACATGTACATTTCGTTCTGAGTAGCTAAATCTAAAACAACAACAACAGACTGATTCCGATGTGTTGTGTGTACTCACCTAATTGTGCTTGAGGGGGTTGAGCTCTGGCTCTTTGGTCCCATCTCAACAATCAATCAACTGATGAACAGATTCCTGAGCCTACCGGGCTCTATCATTTCTACATTTGAAGCTGTGTATGGAGTCAGCCTCCACCAGATCACTGCCTAATGCATTCCACCTGTTAACTACTCTGACACTGAAAAAGTTCTTTCTAACGTCTCTGTGGCTCATTTGGGTACTCAGTCTCAACCTGTGTCTCCTTGTTCGCGTACCACCCGTGTTAAAAAGTTTATCTTTATCTACCCTGTCAATTCTTCTGAGAATTTTGTAGGTAGTGATCATGTCTCCTCTTACTCTTCTGTCTTCCAGTGTCGTGAGGTGCATTTCACGCACCCTTTTCTCGTAACTCATGCCTCTTAGTTCTGGGACTAGCTTAGTGGCATACCTCTGAACTTTTCCCAGCTTCGTCTTGTGCTTGACAAGGTACGGGCTCCATGCTGGGGCCGCATACTCCAGGATTGGTTTTACATATGCTGTGTACAAGGTTCTGAATGATTCCTTACACAGGTTCCTGAAGGCTGTTCTGATGTTAGCCAGCCTCGCGTATGCTGCAAATGTAATTCTTTTTATGTGGGCTTCAGGAGACAGGTTTGGTGTGATATCAACTAAATCTTTGTCTGTTTCATTAAGTACTTCATCTCCTATTCTGTATCCTGTGTCTGGCCTCCTGTTTCCACTGCCTAGTTTCATTACTTTGCATTTACTTGGGTTGAACTTAAACAGCCATTTGTTGGACCATTCACTCAGTCTGTCTAGGTCATCTTGTAGCCTCCTACTATCATCTTGTTTCAATCCTTCTCATAATTTTTGCATCATCGGCAAATATTGAGAGAAACGAATCTATACCCTCTGGGAGATCATTTACGTATACCAGAAACAGTATAGGTCCAAGGACTGACCCCTGCAGGACTCCACTTGTAACGTCTCGCCAATCTGAGACCTCACCCCTCACACAGACTCCTGTTGCTTAGGTACTCCTTTATCCAATGGAGTACCTTCCCTTTCACTCCAGCCTTTTCACTTGCCTCTTGTGTGGTACTGTATCAAAGGCTTTCTGACAATTCAAAAATATGCAGTCTGCCCACCCTTCTCTTTCTTGCCTGGTCGTAGAATTCAAGTAACCCTGTGAGGCAGGACCTGCCATCCCTGAACCCATGTTGATGCTGTGTTACAAAGTTCCTTCGCTCCAGATACTCCATTAGCTTTCTTCGCACAACCTTCTCCATCAGCTTGCATGGTATGCAGGTTAGGGACACTGGCCTGTAGTTCAGTTCCTTCTCGTCTATCCCTTTCTTGTATATCGGGACTACGTAGCTGCTTTCCAAATATCTGGCAGTTCCCCTGTTTCCAGTGATTTGTTATGGAGAGTGGTATGCACAGTTCTTTTGCTCCTTCCTTTAGTATCTAAGGGGATTCCATCTGGGTCTGTGTGTGTGTGTGTAGCAAATATTCACTTATGTTGCAATTTTTTTTTTAAGATATATATACAAGAGTTGTTACATTCTTGTACAGCCACTAGTACGCATAGCGTTTCGGGCAGGTCCCTGGAATACGATCCCCACAAAGAATCGTTTTACAACCAAGTACACATTTTACTGTCGAGTTGAACAGAGGCTACAGATAAGGATTTGCGCCCTGTAAATTCTCCCTGGCCAGGATACGAACCCATGACATAGCGCTCGCGGAACGCCAGGCAAGTGTCTTACCACTACACCACGGCGACTTTAATATTCTAGTATTACAGCCATCAACTTTAAACTGAAAGTATTGATGGGCCTCCTGAGGAAGTACCTGCTTAGCTAACACGATAAGTGTAGTAAGCAGCTCATTCCCCACTCTAGAGTCTCCGTGGTGTAGGCAGTCTCCGTGGTGTAGTGGTAAGACACTCGCCTGGCGTTCCGCGAGCGCTATGTCATGGGTTCGTATCCTGGCCGGGTAGGATTTACTGGGCGCAATTCCTTAACTGTAGCCTCTGTTTAAACACAACAGTAAAATGTGTACTTGGATGAAAAAACGATTCTTCGCGGCAGGAGATCGTATTCCAGGGACCTGCCCGAACGCTACGCGTACTAGTGGCTGTACAAGAATGTAACAACTCTTGTATATATCTCCAAAAAAAAAAAAAAAAAAAAAAAAAAAAAAAAGTGGGGAATACGCACCTATTCTCAAAGAGAACTCAGGTGACCAGTCACTATCCCACGGACCGATAACTAATCACCACCACGTCTACATTACTTAACAATGACTTTACTCTCCCAAGAGTCGAACAAATTACCTGTCCCACGACATATTAATACCGACGCTATGTTAATGAAACAATGGAACCTTCGTGCGAGTTGATCAACCCTGATCGGAGTTAATTACCTTGACTTCCGTGAACCCTTAATTACTGTCCAACTGACATAATTTGCAACAGACAGTACTTAAAATGCAAGACTTCAGCCCTACCGGAATTCCTACAACACACTCTGACTTTGCCTGAAGTGGCTGCTTGGCTAGGCTTCCTGACCGACCAAACAGCTGTTCCTTGGAAAATAATTAACCCAAACGTATCTTACGGTCCTCAAATTGTGTTATGAACAATTGCTCTTAAGCAATGGGTGTTCCCTTGGTTACGTTACATTAATTGCACTCTCAATCAACGTTCACTGAATACTGGACTTCAATGACAACCAAATATACAAATAACACCACCAAGTACTCACCGCAATGACGAGTTCACCCACTACAAAATAAATCAACACTATCTAAATCGATTACAATCCGATTGCAAATGACAATTACTGCAGAACACCAGTAAATAACACATTCGGTGCCTTAAACCATTAGAACACGGACCCAAACTATTTACTGAACTACAGCAATAATACCCACGGTGATCTAATAACACTAATTACACGGCCTAATTATCACGGCCTAACAGTTTGCAGCCCAGCTGCAATGTCACACACACGGTCATCTAATAACCCTTAATTAGAACCCATCCCAACCATTTGCAACCCAGTTGCAATATCACAGTGATCTAATACCACTTGGTTATGTGGGAAATTTTACCCACCGTATCTAGTAATCATCTAAGAAATGTATTATTTCTATATCAAATCAAAATCTTATCAAAAAATCATATCAGAGTCACAATAGATTCATTATACAGCTTGATCCTAGATGATAATGCCACTTGGATCACGTACGCCATAGGGCCCTATAGGTGCCTACGTGACTTTGTGCATGATCTCTCATGGATCCAGAAGCTTCTAGAAGGATTTTTTAATTAAAAAATAATTGGAACATTGATTCAATATTCGGTAGGGATAAAATCGAATCTTTTATAAGAATCAGTGGTACTATCAAGTACTACTTTTAATCTTTATATTCTATATCTAATTATATTATAATCATATCTTATCTCAATCATAAGTCTAGACTGTAAAAATAATCGATCAATATTCATAGAAGACTTCTGAGCTCTGGGAGCATGGGAGGGCCATCGGGGAAGAGGAGCACCACGCGTTGTTGACAACTGTGAACAAGTGTGACGGATCCTTAGCAAACATTACCAGCTTAAGGACACCTTATCGAATATCATTATCACCAGTGAACACTCTAGAACTGGGGGAGTACCTGGACAATATCTACAAGGAAAATCCTAGAACATTTATATAAAATAAGAGTGTATAGTGGAGTTCACAGTGACAGTTTCCACCACCTTCATTCCTAATCTTCAACTATCATTCTTCTGCAACTGCAGGGACAATCACGTAGCAACGCTACCAGATCATCATACAGCAAAGCTGTGATATAAAATATCGTGCCTAAACTCGTGACAAGAGAGAGTTAATCAGTCTGGCACACTGTCAGACAAGGCGCCCAGCTGGCAGAGAAGTATATTGGAGGTTATTTTGGTATACGATTGGCCAATTGTATGCTTGTGTGACTTTAATATCCTTTAAGTCTGTCTGTCGGTTACAAAGCGAGGCAACGCCTCATATTTCAGTAAGTTTATTAATATTGTAGGGCAGCAGTCGAGTCCTATCGAAGCTCTAGACCTCACGAGTGTCCATTGTGTCAGAAAAGATTCAGTTGTAATAAATAAACAAGACCTCATAAGTGTCCATGGTGTTGGAAGAGATTCAGTCAGGCTGACTGTACTTAATCATATAAATTGAATATAAATACATTGCATATATACTTGAATATATAAATTAAGTTAACAATTGTTTGCTTAGTTATTTTTAAGTTATCATATAAGTTCATTTAATTGAATATATTTTTAGTACTTAATCAACAGTACTTGGACCATATTTAAGGTCATTTATCATACTTCTACAATTTACAATTTAAATTGTTTATAGTATAAGTGTATTGGCTGTTAATAGCTATGGTGCTAGGCTAGAATGTGTATGTTTAAATGTCTGATTTAAACAGGGCCAGTGTTCAGTCAAGTAACTGAATTTATTCAATCTTATCCTTGTATAAAATACAAGCTGATGCGAGATACCTGTTGGCAGGTGGACTGTGGATCTTCAATCAACCTATCAACTAAATCATTCACCCACCTGCCCCTTACAGCCCACAATCTGTCATTAGGAAAAGAGGAGCTAGGATTTACAACCCTAGCTAGAGATTTTAGTTGAATTAATTTACAGACAGTAATTTTTAATTTAGTTCAGTACAAGTCCCTGGTAGTCTCCTCTTATATCAATCCCAGCAGGTTTTTCCCACAAGTTAGATCATGGCTCAACACTTTGCAACCCGGTTGCAATGACAAATTACTGAAACCACAGTACTAACACTGGGCTTCGTGACACTATAATTATAAATCCTACCTGCTGACCTCACCTGTAGCTCTCTGCTATTAAAAGCTAATGTGGAACATTAGGGAGATAACACACTCCCGGTCAACTTGGGCAAGTGATTAGCCATCCCAGAGATCGCTAATTACTCCCGTGAATTGCGTTACTCGACGGAGCTGTCAGCCGTCACTCCTGACAGCGACGTTACTCACGCTACACCACAAATCCACCAAATTACGTTAAACAGGTCAGCCACGTATATAATTACATTTATCGCATCTTTGGAAAATACAACACTTGTATTAAAACACATACTGGTATCACACCACAATAATCCAATGCCAGGAAATCCCCGGTGTTACATAACAGTCACTTTACCGTAAAAATGATGACCGCGGCTTGGGACCACCTCTCCTACAAAAGACTACACAAGTGGACATGGGGCATGACATGCACAATTCACCTAGAAATGAACAACACAAAATCCCACCAGAATAGAGTATAAAACACTTTAGGACGGCCCTTACGGTCCTAATTTCATACACTATGTGTTCCCGTGTGTCCACACACACGTACGTCTGCACATAACAGATCAAGTCCTCTCCTTGACTGACAATGACATTAAATAGGGGTGAAAATCTCACGCGCCCCCGCTTCCCCTCGCCTAGCAGGTGCTCTAGACAATGCGGGCGGATCACTTTTTTTCTTATTAAGATATATACAAGAGTTACTACATTCTTGTACAGCCACTAGTAGGCGTAGCATTTCGGGCAAGTCCCTGGAATACGATCCCCGCCGCGAAGAATCGTTGTTACAACCAAGTACACATTTTACGGTTGAGTTAAACAGAGGCTACAGTTAAGGATTTGCGCCCAGTAAATCCTCCCCGGCCAGGATACGAACCCATGAGTGCTCGTGGAACGCCAGGCGAGTGTCTTACCACTACACCACGGAGACTGGCAAACTTTACCTCGAATTCAGGCTTAGAGATATAAATCACGAAATACAGCAAAGGGGGTACAAACCCAAGTTACAGCACCGTTCCTGTGCCAGATAAGTCCACTACGGGCTCACCATAGCCCCTGCTACTTTGAACGTTTTGTTCCCAGTAGCTGAATCTTAAACAACAACAGGCGGTACTTACTCAATTATACGACCGGCCCATTCACATCCCACCATTCTCGCACGCTGCTTTAGCACTGTAGTCTCTTAGAACGGCTATGGCTAGGCTCGGATAGAGCCCAGCACGGTTCGGCTCGTTTTGTACCCTTCCTCACTAAGCGGCTTCGCACTCCCTGACTCGGGGCAAAGCGTGGCGCTCGTATAAAATGACGGCAAACACTGTGAGCGTCTCTGTCTATCGAAATTCCCACGAATTTCTATGTGAAAACTGCCCTGAACACTGGCAAGATATTCCCAGATCTCTCCACTGCTATGCGAAACTAGCAGATCAGATGGAGACTGATTGATGGCTGGAGATGGGGACTCACGACAGTCTGTTGCACTCTGCCCTATTGCTATACCTACTTCTCACTGCCGGTTAATATACACTTCCTTGCTATCACACGCAAATACCACGAGTTCCCGATTGTGCTACGTTCCCTGCGGACCCACGTCGATGTTGCGCAGATGTAAAGTGTACAAGAGACTACCACCAACGACGCCTTTACTTAGCTGGCCGACTAAGCAAAGGTTACGTCTACCACAGGCAGTAGCTAGGTGCAGACTGGCGTCAGGCCGGCAAGGTGTCTGCTTCACCGGTCCTTCTCAAACTAGCCAATCAGAGACGCGCACCTCGGCCTACGCTCCTTGGCCAATCATAGGCCACTCATGTTGGCGCCAAAAGTGGCGTCCCCAAGGTTGCTATGGGAACGGCACGGGGTGGCTGCTGGTACCTCATGTAGCGAGTTAACCTTATACTCGCTCCATTATCTCATTATCTTAATAGCATAACTAATTACAGAAGCTACAATCCTTTCCCCAATTACAGGTAATACTCTTCTCACCTTATTGGAGGAAGCCGAGGTGTAATCACCATATAAGCAACGATTTGATGAATAGAAGACTTACGGGCTATTCATGCCCGTGCCACCTCTTGGGTGGCTTAATCTTTATCAATCGAATAGAAGACAGTTCAATTTCCACAGTCAACAATGTAGCACTCTGCGTGTACAGTCCTAATCGACCCAAGACGCTACAGCTTCGACACAGAGCAGACAGCAGACTACGACCGCATCGAGCCGCCACGCTCTCCCACATAGAGCTCCACGACTCCGGCCTCGCTCAGCTCTCTGCTCTGCTCCAGGCTTCGTCTCAACGTCTACGACACTGCTGTATCCAGGACTACTAAATAAATATGAAACTCACTAAACACTGTATCTAATCAACCCCAACAACGTAACATAAACGTACGTTACACTCACAAGCCTCCCTGCTTCCTCTTGCTCTGCCTCCCTCACTTTTACAGTTATAAACTGCTACACGCTCTGTCTCTTTCCACAAATGCGCTACGATGGTATTTAACCAACATTAGGAATGCTGATGACCTAGGCTCTCCAACGACCTAAACACGGGATTTTCAAGTATTGGTTACCAAATTTAGTAAGAGTGCACGGCCATTTACCTGCCCGGTGCACAGCGAGCCGCACGTACGCCGAGCACGTGCGGCGCGCATAGTAGGTGTAGTTGGTGTAACCCAACCTTCACATATGTATGTAACCCACTCACTTAGCCAGCTCTCCTGCCACAGACTTGGTGAAGGCCATCACCCCAGCCTTGCTTGCTGCNGAAGTGAACAAGTGTCTGGGCGACATTGTTGTGAACATTATCTACAAATACAAAACATTACAATAATCCATTATACATGGATTTTGAATTCCCTGTAAGACTGCCATACTCGTGTGACATACCTACATAGTTAAATTATGTGGTAACGTACCACATTAACCTTAAGATTCGCAAAATTACATCTGTAATTAAACAACAATACAACAAGATTATAAACATTGAATAATTAAATGAATATATAAATGCACGATAGTAATTTATAAGGGTGTATTAACCCGATAAAATTCTTGGCAACTCCAAAGGGACGAGCCCAAACAATTTTGCCTCTAACCGTAAGACTTAAGACAAGCAACTTAAGGGTTGAGGGAAGGTGGCGGACTTTAGCGGGACTTATTTCGCAAAGTCACAACTATCAAGCATAGTGTAGTAGTCGGCAGCAATAAACTGGACCCTAAGACTAGACGTTCCCGCTCTTCCTCCTTGCTCAAAATATCAGAGCCAAGTAGATTATCATATAGTTGAACGAAATACGTCCATATGGACAATGGCATACGTCTATTTCATGTCTCGTGGTAGCAGTAGTAGCTAGGAAGCGGAACAATGGACCCGCCTCTCCCCCCCCCCCACCACCACCAAGAGGTCCATGAATTTCTCAACTATTTTAATGCACTCCATCGTTTTCCAGAGTGAAGAAGTTGAACCAGCAACTTGCCTTGTGCTCTGAATAAATTGGTTACACTAATTTAATTGTGGGACCCCAAATGTGGTCTGTCGAACCTAAATTTTTTTTATTTGTCATACGGGGATCAGGGAGTACAAGGACCAGGGTGTGCACGGACCTGGTTATACACGACAAGTTGTACACGACATCCTTAGTTCATTGATTATTTATAAATTATCTTTTTACACAGGTAGGCACAGTCTGACTTCTGACTATTGTTCGCAAGCTTAGAGCTTTCTCTTCACATAGCTCATGATAAGTCTTACCCATTAGTTTTACCTGAAACAATCCGCCAACCGGTTTAAACCAGGTAAACAGAAGCGAACAGGTAAGGAACAGTCAAACATCCAGGCCAACACTCGAACCCAGACTAGATCGCTTCCAAGGCGTGGAGTGTGTTACCACTGCGTCACTTAAATTTTCCGTTGATTTTGTTTATATTGAGCATGTTTCCGATAATACTAAAAGAGGAGACAGTGTTAAACTTCCCTTTTGTAATAAATGCTTTATTTGTCTGTTGAGCATGGTAGTGGCTGCCTGAATGACCTCATGAAAGTGGTTATCTCAACGATCTCGAAGATGGCTTCTCCAAGATCCTGAAAGATGGTTTTCCCAAGGACCTCTAAAATGGCTACCACATGGACCTCGAAGGTGGCTTCCATGGACTTCGATTGATCTTCCTCGCATCACTTACAAACCGTATCCACCATAGACCTCCACACAAGATCCTGTCATGTAGCTGCTCTTGTCTGACAGCAGGAACGCCACCACCTCGGCCACCTCTGTTGAAGAAACCATAATTATTTCTTCCAGGAAGATATTTAGAGACTCTAACATCAATATCTTTTTCTAGTTCTCGATCTCAATCTTAGGCTCGCTCTTGGTTTCTTTCTCTTGCAATCTACTTCTTAATTTCTGTCTATACAATTATTGGGAATTTGGAAATCTAAGGTGTCAGAATATATATATATATATATATATATATATATATATATATATATATATATATATATATATATATATATATATATATATATATATATATATATATATTATATATATATATATATATATATATATCAGAAATCCGACACATAGCATGTTAACATAGTTAACCATTAACGGAAATTAAAGAAAATGGGGGTTTTCGTGATGTCATCACAACAATACGTATAATTAAACATCTCATTTCTTTTAAACAACAGTTTAAACTTAGTAAAAAAAGTATTCATTAGGACTGGATATAATACAATTATGAATAAAACTGAAGCGTCCCTCCCTAAATCCATAAGACAGAGTAGGAACCAAAAATATTATTAGACCACCACCTGAGGGAGAGAGGGAGGGAGGTGGCAGGCTCTGTCTCAGAGTGCAGAATGTAAACAAAAACAGGAGAGGGTGGCTTCTTGTTGAGGATCGCGACAAGCACAACTCGTCAAAAGATCCACTACGATCAGACCAACCGAGAATTACCACAGCGATCTTACATTAACAACAGGAGGTGTTAATTATATCCGTACAGTATACAAATGATGTTAGAGCTCTTATTCATTATGTAGTATTTGCTGATATGGTTGGGCCGTCCGAGAAGCCCAAAGCCAGGGTAAGCCTGGCCTCCTCTTTACACAATCCCCATTTCTCTCACATGTCACACTTGTACTTTATATGTTATGGTGCCATTATTAAAGACCATTCTTTTACAGGTAAGCTTGTGATCTGGAGATATTTGTTGAGCTGGCCACCTATAACCTGTGATTTCCTTACTTTGAGTGCCCCAGCAGCTGCCCCACAATGCCAGATGCCATTTCATGGCACCTAGGCCACGTGTGCCACACCCTAATTTGATGTTTATGCCTAACAGGCCCATCGACCTACTCAGATAAGCTCACACAGTTATACCTAGTTAAACACAAGACAAAGTTAGAGAAGATTCAGCGGTATGCCACCAGGCTCGTCCCGGAACTGAGAGGATTGAGCTACGAGGAAAGGCTAAAGGAGCTGAACCTCACATCCCTGGAAAACAGAAGAGTAAGGGGAGACATGATAACCACCTACAAAATTCTCAGGGGAATTGACAGGGTGGACAAAGACAAACTCTTCAGCACGGGTGGGACACGAACAAGGGGACACAGGTGGAAACTAGTACCCAGATGAGCCACAGAGACGTTAGAAAGAATTTTTTCAGTGTCAGAGTAGTTAATAAATGGAATGCACTAGGAAGTGATGTGGTGGAGGCTGACTCCATACACAGTTTCAAATGTAGATATGATAGAGCCCAGTAGGCTCAGGAATCTGTACACCAGTTGATTGACAGTTGAGAGGCGGGACCACAGAGCCAAAGCTCAACCCCCGCAAGCACAATTAGGTGAGTACAATTATTATTGTGTAATACTATAGTCACTACTTGGTTATCTGTTTGGTTCCAAACCTTACTGTTTGGTTCCAAGGGGTTGTCATAGCCAGGGGGTGGTAATGGGGAACGAGCTCCCATGACCTATAAAAAGCTGTACGGCGTGCGTCTCCAATAGCCTCTTACATCCAAGTCCAACTCCTGGCCTGCACGGGTGGCTTAGTCTTCAAGTCCGGCGGAACTGCTTTTACTGACAGGAGAAGGGGCTAGGGCGTGCCTCTGACGCCTTAAAACTAGCTTCCCCGGGTAGATGGGACTCGTTAGCCTGGGAAGGCAGCTCATCTAGGGGAAGGAAAACCCTGATTCGGAACCTCCGCTGCCTTGCGGTGATACCCCTCTTTTGGGAAAGGTTTCAGGGGGTCAACCTCGAGGAAAATCCGGAGTTGGAGCCTTTAAAGCAGATCGTTGTCGACTTCGACCTCGTAATGGCAGCTCCTGCGACAGTGCTGGAATGATGTGTATTGGCGTTTGCCTTTCCATTGGATAATTTCAGCAACATGGAAAGGGGGGGGGGGATGGACCTGCTGCATGCGTTACAGCTTCTCCATATCGACCTACCCAGGCTTTGCGCCCTGGAGAGCAGCCAGAGCGCAACTCCAGTCTCCCAAGACTGAAGGATGCCTGCTACTACTGAAGTCAAGTCCACCATATGTGGTATAATTTATATTAATAGAAAGTAAATGTTTATTATGTATTTATATCCGCCAGTGTGGGTTAAGCTGTGAAGATTTACACCCAATGTGTAGGTAGAGCTTGGCAGGCTAAATTTACATACAGTCCACTAATTTGAAGTGACAATAAATAAACTAAAAATCACAAAATAAATATTCATTAATTAAAAAGCACATTACTGCCTGCTAGGATTACCCCACATGACTCAGAGTACGAGATCGGCAGAAAGAGATTTTCTTGCTATATGAAAATGTATTATTTTTTGCTACCTAATGATACAACGCTAAGAAAACAAATATGAAACCATTTAATTTAGGAGTCGAACACCAGTTGGCCCAAAAATTACACTACTTATTTTATAAACTGTAAACCTGAGTTTGCTTTGCCTTTGTAACTAAAAGGTTTGGCAAGATTAGGGAAAGAGACTAGGATGTGGAGAATTGCCAGAGAGGAGGTGAGGGGCAATACATATTTGTGGCCGGTCAATACAAACCTTCAGGCTGACCAAGTCTCCCGAGCGCCACCTTGGCCACAACCTTGTCAATGGTAGCTTGAGGATAGTCCTTCATAATGGGCGTCTGTATGAAGCCGGGCAGGACGCAGTTCACTCGAACACCCGTCCTAGTTTCAGTAGAAATTTACAAGATAATTAAACAATATTGGAAATTGAACAGTACAACTAGGTCTAGTGGGCAAGAACTATTTTTCCAAAAGTAAAAATATTATATAAATATATTAGAAGAGGGGTTGCCCAGCAGTGCCCGGGTCAATATCCCAACTTCCCTCTCTCTTACCCCCTCACAGTCACCCACCTCTTCCCCTCCATCTCTCCTTCCTTATTCCCCTTATCTCTCCCTTTCCTCTCTTTCCCTCTATACCCTCTATCTGTCTCGGAAAATGATATACTGAATTCACATTCAACGTTTACGATACATGAAATCTAGGGACTATCAGCCACATTTCATCTCTACTATCACTTGACAGGAGGGGGGTCACTATTGGGCCCGACTCTCTCGCAGTGGGACCAATAGGAGTGATTCCGACTAGTGTGTGTGTGTAGCAAATATTTCCTTATGTAATGTAAACCCAACTCACTTGGCCAGCTCTCCTGCCACAGACTTGGTGAAAGCCATCACCCCAGCCTTGCTTGCTGCATACTGGGAGTGGTTCCTGAGGCCAGACTGGCCGGTGATGCTGGAGATGTTCACCACGGCGCCCCCAGCCGCTCCCGGCTGCTGCAGCAGCAACTTTACCATTGCTTGACTCACCAGGAAGGTCCCCTGTGTGTGAGATACAAGACACTTCACTATGGTGTGTAGGAAAGGGAACATGTGAGAAGACATTGGAACACGTAGTAACACATCTGTATTCACCTAGTTGTATTCACCTGGTTGTGCTCTGCTCTATCGGCCCGCCTCTCAAATGTCACTCAATCAACTGTTATTAACTACTAACTAATTTTTTTCCACACACACACACACACACACACACACACACACACACACACACACACACACACACACACACTGGAGCATCAAAAGAACTCTGTAACAAAGCATCAACATGGCTTCAAGGATGGCAAGTCCTGCCACACAGGAGTAATTGAATTCTACGACCAGGTAACAAAAATCAGGCAAGAAAGAGAGGGGGGGGGCAGACTGCATATTTTGGGATTGCCAGAAAACCTTTGACGCAGTACCACAAAAGAGGCTAGTGCAAAAGCTGGATATGCAGGCAGGAGTGAAAGTGAAGGTGCTGGGAATCGAACCCCGGTCCACAGGATTATGTGACCAGCATGCTATCTACTCAGCCACCAGCGCCCCATGCTGGCTGAGGATTTTCTGTATGCTTCAGCCTAAACAAACGAACTAATTAACCACAAAAATTAGGTAACAATCCGGGAAAATTATGTAGTACTGTCCGTGTCACGGAATAATCGAAAAGCGATATCACTCAAGATGCAAATACGAGAAAAAAAGGAAATAAGGCGAGTGATAAAGAATATCGAATTCACTAAACATTCCATCGAAGGACAATTTTTCTAGAGATAGGGCATTGGGTCCTAAGGATATGGCAATGGTACACGCATAAACCACAATAACGTGAAATATCAAATAAACAAATTCACAAGGTCCTTGATTTAGGGTTCGAACGTATGCGCTGAGTATTCCCAGACGCGCTCTTGTCCACTGTACCACGACATAGTAAGAAACAATTACGACCTGGAGTGCCACTGCCCTTACGAGGGGGCAGTGGTGCTTGGGATAGGACATCGTTACACCAGTCCCTTCCACTATCTCAGGTTCTTTCCTGTCTTCATATTCCTTCCACGCAGTCAAACTAGTTATTGCTCACTCCTCAAACTCCTTTCCATCATCCCCTCCACTCAAAGAGATTATTGGCCATCTTGACCCAGCGATGCGAGGACCTAAATATTTATCTTTTATGCTCGCAGTTACTGTCCAGCGTATTGAAAGGGGAATCATTTTATTTTTAATCTTAGATGTGAAATTTGGCCTGAGTCGTACTTCAAAACTGACACCAGAGTTTGGAGTCACATTCAACATACCTTCAGATTAACATCCAACACATCCACGAAGGTCTTTTCTGCCACGTCCAGAAATGGACTTGACTTCAAGATGCCAGCGTTGTTGACCAGGAGACTGGGGGGAGTCTGGTACTTGTCCGTGACAGCTTTAAGACCAGAGTCCACGGAGACCTTGCTCGTCACGTCCATGGTCACGGCCAGGTGGTCTCCGGGACCTGCAGGGAAGGTGATAGTGATAGTAGGTGGCTCGGTCAGGTTCCGCAGTAAACTCAAAAGATGGTAACGAGATGATGATGATGGAGGAGGAGTTGGTGAGGAATGAGGAGAATATCTCAGAAGATTCAAGGTCACATCACCGACGTTTGCCTAAATTTGTTCGGGAAAATCCCGGGTAAATCTGGGCAAACAACGTCCAATTTAAATTGATTTACTGTTACTCCCCGTGGGCACAATATCTAAGAGTAGCGTTGGTTCAACATTTAATCAACGTTCATGCTCACTAGGCGTTGAATTGTCCGTCAGCATGTTACCTCGTAAGTTCACGGTGGAGTGGACTTAGAGGTAACATGCTGACGGTAGAGTGGACTTACGAGGTAACATGCTGACGGTAGAGTGGACTTACTAGGTAACATGCTGACGGTCTCCTGGGCCCCTGGAGATTGATGTCAGCCACAGCCACGTTGGCACCGTCCCTGGCCAACACCTGACAGATGGCTCGCCCGATGCCGCTTCCGCCACCTGAAGTACGAGTGGTACCCGGCATTAGTCAACATCTGCAACACCAGCGGAACTTGGCATTACTCAACATCAACGGAACCTAGCTTTACCCCTTGGTACAAATCTAGGGCAAATGTCGTTGATGTAACATCTCGGTGGGCACAACGTCCACGAGTGACGTTGGTTCGATGCACAATCAACGCTGATGACATTAATTCTGCATTTAGTTAATATTTCTCTTGCATGTTGTAACCACTGGGATTGAATCAACGTTTATACCATGTTGGTTTAGCGTTACCCAGTGGGCATTGTGAATGCCCTATTGATGGCTGCAGAGATATTGTAATTTCTTTTTTTTGCATCTTTATTAAATAATATATGATTTATATTGTATATATCAATTTTATAAGGAAATACTAAATTACATATACAGTAGTATAATTCTCAGTAAACAAGTGTTCCATATTGATATTGGTAATTAGATCATTTGCCAAGCATGTGGTCTCGCAATCGTGAAAATAAGATAATCTCTTACAGATATTTAATTTTTACCTTTATGTCCTTATTTAGCCGAGATCAACAAACCACAAACCTGATTTAATCACGCCTGCATGCTGCCGGGTAAAATAGTGATCATGATGATGCAGGGGTTATTGAAGTGGGAGATACTAGATCAGTCACCATCACTTGTTCAAGGGCACACTATCAGACCCTATCACCACCACTTGCACTGGTGATCAAGTGGGATGCACTAAAAGTGGAAGTAGTCGCCTCCATTCACAACTTCAAGGCCAAAAATGGCAAACTCCAACGCATTAAAAATATATATATATATATATATATATATATATATATATATATATATATATATATATATATATATATATATATATATAAATATATATATATATATATATATATATATATATATATATGCCCAACTCGCCTAAACACGCGAGAGTAGTTATTCAACTATAGAACACTTTCCCACCAGGAGACTCGAACCCTAGTCAGCACAGAAGCCTTCCAGCCACAGGCATGACAGGTAACGCGTTAACCCACTACACCACGCTCAGACCCTTAAAAGAAGTGGTAATTTTGGGGCATTTCAACACCCCAAAGATCATCACTTCCCAAGAGCACCAGAGCAAGTGATTATATATATATATATATATATATATATATATATATATATATATATATATAGATATATATATATATATATATATATACACACTATATAAGGCGGACAAAACTTGAACCTCGCTTTCCTGTAATCACACTGATATAAATTATATTGGATTATGACATGGTTATTTTAATGAAAACTTAGTTAATATATATAACAAAAAAAGATGCTACGCAGTGGGAGAGTGGGAAGCCGTGTCTAGCAACACCACCACACCTTTGGACGTGGTGGTGGTGGTGTGGCGGAGGACCAGCCTCTCTCCGCCACACACATCCCAACTTAATATTTAATTTGTTGAAACAAATCACTTGCAAGCAATAATATTAGCCAAGAATGCCGCTGATTCAACGTTGAATTAATTTCCGTTACTATTGGATACTATGACCACCCTCCCCTGGGTATGGGTATAGTGCCCCAACTCACAATCGTGTTGAAAACGATAGCTTACACTGGTCGAGTGCGCAATAACTGGAGACCATGAACAGTTAAGAGATCAGTTATACTACATTAAATGTAGTGTAACTGATCACTTAACTGTTCATGGGGGCAAGCAGAAAATGTATACAGGCTTATCACCAGTTTTCTGAAACATTACCTGTGACCAGTGCCACTTTACCAGCGAAGATGGGAGTCGACATCTTGAGGGAGTCGGCGCCGGGCTGCGTCTAGTTGCCTTAATGGGAGAAGCAGCCGATCAACTTCTCACTATGGACAAAGTCCAGGCGGTGTTGATAGCCAGACCACACTGCTGCCAGTGCTTCTCAAAATGTATTAAATCATTTATAATTTCTCAGGAAAGCATTTAAAATACTTAATAACGGGATATTTGTTAAATAATTTGGCTGAGCAAAACCGGTGGTTGGGTGGACAAGAAGCTTATCCTGCAGTAGGAGCAGACGAACACAGGTGAAGAAGTGTCTGGGGGACATTGTTGTGAAAATTATCTACAAAATACAAAACATTACAATAAATTACGTGGATTTTGAATTCATTAATTTATAAGGAGTGTATTAAACCAGATTAAATTCTTGGCAACTCCAAGGGGACGAGCCCAAGCAATTCTGCCTCCAACAATAAGACAAGCAACTTAAGGGTTGAGGGAAGGTGGCGGACTTTAGCGGGACTTATTTCGCAAAGTCACAACTATCAAGCATAGTGTAGTAGTCGGCAGCAATAAACTGGACCCACTAAGACTAGACGTTCCCACTCTTCCTCCTTACACAAAACAGAGCCAATGTGTGGTTTGGTCAACATTAGAGCCAAGTTCTCGGGCAGGACTTCTTGGTTCTGCCCGAAACACTGCGTACGTGTGGCTTTACAAGAATGTAAACATGCTATGTACTCTCAATCCCAATGTAACTTCTTGTATATATATAAATAATAAATAACTATATATATAAATTAATAAATAAGTATTTTTTCATATGGTTGAACGAAATACGTCTGTTTGGACAATGGAATACGTCTGTTTGGACAATGACAGACGTCTATTTGATGTCTCATGGAAGCAATAGTAGCTAGGAAGCGGAACAATGGACCCCCTCCCCCCCCCCCCCCACCACCAAGCGGTCCTGAAGTTCAACTATTTTCATGCACTCCATCGTTTTCCAGAGTGATGAAGTTGAACCAGCAACTTAGCTCATGCTGTGAATAAACTGACTACACTAATTTAACTGTGGGACCCCAAATGTGGTCCTTCGAACCTGAATTCTATTTTTATCTGTAGGGGGATCAGGGTGTGCACAGACCTGGTTGTACACGACATCCTTAGTTCATTATTTAATAATTATCTTTTTGCACAGGTAGGCACAGTCTGACTTCTGACTGCTGTTAGCAAGCATACAGCTTTCCCCTTCACATAGCTCATAATAAGTCTTACCCATTCGTTTTCCCTGAAACAACCCGCCAACCGGTTTAAACCAGGTGAACAGAGGCGAACAGTTAAGGAACAGTCAAACATCCAGGCCAGCACTCGAACTCAGACCAGATCGCTTCAGTAGCGCAGAGTGAGTGTTACCACTGTGCCACCTAACTTTTCTATCGATTTTGTTACATTGAGCATGTTTCCGATAATATTAAAAGAGGAGACAATGTAAAACTTCCATTTTGCAATAAATGTTTTATTTGTCTTTGTTGAGCATGATAGTGGCTGCCTGAATGACCTTATGAAAGTGGTTACCTCAACGATCTCGAAGATTGCTTCTCCAAGGACCTTGAAGATGGCTTCTCTAAGATTATGAAAGGTAGTTTTTCCAAGGTCCTCGAAGGTGGCTTCCATGGACCTCATGGGTGGCTTTCAAGAACCTCGATTGATCTCCCTCGCATCACTTACAAACCGTATCCACCATAGACCTCCACACAAGATCCTGTCATGTAGCTGCTCTTGTCTGACAGCAAGAACGCCACCACCTCGGCCACCTCTGTTGAAGAAACCATAATTATTTCTTCCAGGAAGATATTTAGAGACTCAGCATCAACATATCCCTCTAGTTCTCGATCTCAATCTTAGGCTCGCTCACGAATTCGGAAATCTAAGGTGTCAGAGAATATGTATATATATTTAGGTATGACTCACTCAATACTAGATCGGCAGGAGAATTTCTTGCTATATAAAAAAAAAAGATATTTTTTTTCTAGTTAATGATACAAAGCTAAGAAAACAAATATGAAACGATTCAATTTTGGAGTCAAACACAAGTGACCCCAAAAATTATACTAGTTACTTTATAAACTGTAAACCTGTATTTGCTTTGCCTTTGTAACAAAAAGGTTTGGCAAGATCAGGAACGGAGACTAGGATATGGAGAATTGCCAAAGAGGAGGTGAAGGGGCAATACATATTTGTAGCCGGTCAATACAAACCTTCAGGCTGGCCCATTCTCCCAAGCGCCACCTTGGCCACAAACTCGTCAAGGAAAACTGGAGGAATGTCCGTCAGTATGGGCGTCTGTATGGCGCTGGGGAGGACGCAGTTCACTCGAACACCCGTCCTAGATTCAGTAGAAATTTACGAGACAATTTAACAATTTTTTCCAAAAAGTAAAAATATTTATATAAATATACAAGGGTTGCCCAGCAGCGCCTGGGTCTAAATCCCTTCTTATCCGCCCACCTCCTCCCCTCTCATCTCGCCTTCCTTATTCCCCCTACGTCCTCTCCTTCCCTCTATACCCATCTCAGAAAATGTTATACTGAATTCACAACTTTTTTCAACTTTTTCGAGTCATGGTATCTAAGGGACACCTAGATATCCTTTCCACCTCCTCAGCCTATCCACCTATCCTCAGCCACCTTTCACTCCACCTGTCACTTGACAGGAGGGGGTCACTATAGGGCCCCGACTCTTATAATGGGACCAATATAAGACTGATTGCGTTACGAGCTCACCATAGCCCGTGCTACATGTACATTTCGTTCTGAGTAGCTAAATCTAAAACAACAACAACAGACTGATTCCGATGTGTTGTGTGTACTCACCTAATTGTGCTTGAGGGGGTTGAGCTCTGGCTCTTTGGTCCCATCTCAACAATCAATCAACTGATGAACAGATTCCTGAGCCTACCGGGCTCTATCATTTCTACATTTGAAGCTGTGTATGGAGTCAGCCTCCACCAGATCACTTCCTAATGCATTCCACCTGTTAACTACTCTGACACTGAAAAAGTTCTTTCTAACGTCTCTGTGGCTCATTTGGGTACTCAGTCTCAACCTGTGTCTCCTTGTTCGCGTACCACCCGTGTTAAAAAGTTTATCTTTATCTACCCTGTCAATTCTTCTGAGAATTTTGTAGGTAGTGATCATGTCTCCTCTTACTCTTCTGTCTTCCAGTGTCGTGAGGTGCATTTCACGCACCCTTTTCTCGTAACTCATGCCTCTTAGTTCTGGGACTAGCTTAGTGGCATACCTCTGAACTTTTCCCAGCTTCGTCTTGTGCTTGACAAGGTACGGGCTCCATGCTGGGGCCGCATACTCCAGGATTGGTTTTACATATGCTGTGTACAAGGTTCTGAATGATTCCTTACACAGGTTCCTGAAGGCTGTTCTGATGTTAGCCAGCCTCGCGTATGCTGCAAATGTAATTCTTTTTATGTGGGCTTCAGGAGACAGGTTTGGTGTGATATCAACTAAATCTTTGTCTGTTTCATTAAGAACTTCATCTCCTATTCTGTATCCTGTGTCTGGCCTCCTGTTTCCACTGCCTAGTTTCATTACTTTGCATTTACTTGGGTTGAACTTAAACAGCCATTTGTTGGACCATTCACTCATGGACCATTCACTCAGTCTGTCTAGGTCATCTTGTAGCCTCCTACTATCATCTTGTTTCAATCCTTCTCATAATTTTTGCATCATCGGCAAATATTGAGAGAAACGAATCTATACCCTCTGGGAGATCATTTACGTATACCAGAAACAGTATAGGTCCAAGGACTGACCCCTGCAGGACTCCACTTGTAACGTCTCGCCAATCCGAGACCTCACCCCTCACACAGACTCCTGTTGCTTAGGTACTCCTTTATCCAATGGAGTACCTTCCCTTTCACTCCAGCCTTTTCACTTGCCTCTTGTGTGGTACTGTATCAAAGGCTTTCCGACAATTCAAAAATATGCAGTCTGCCCACCCTTCTCTTTCTTGCCTGGTCGTAGAATTCAAGTAACCCTGTGAGGCAGGACCTGCCATCCCTGAACCCATGTTGATGCTGTGTTACAAAGTTCCTTCGCTCCAGATACTCCATTAGCTTTCTTCGCACAACCTTCTCCATCAGCTTGCATGGTATGCAGGTTAGGGACACTGGCCTGTAGTTCAGTTCCTTCTCGTCTATTCCCTTTCTTGTATATCGGGACTACGTTAGCGCTTTCCAAATTCTGGCAGTCCCCTGTTTCCAGTGATTTGTTATGGAGAGTGGTATGCACAGTTCTTTTGCTCCTTCCTTTAGTATCTAAGGGGAGATTCCATCTGGGTCTGGTGTGTGTGTGTAGCAAATATTCACTTATGTTGAAATTTTTTTTTTAAGATATATATACAAGAGTTGTTACATTCTTGTACAGCCACTAGTAAGCATAGCGTTTTGGGCAGGTCCCTGGAATACGATCCCCACGAAGAATCGTTTTTACAACCAAGTACACATTTTACTGTTGAGTTGAACAGAGGCTACAGATAAGGATTTGCGCCCTGTAAATTCTCCCTGGCCAGGATACGAACCCATGACAAAGCGCTCGCGGAACGCCAGCAAGTGTCTTACCACTACACCACGGCGACTTTAATATTCTAGTATTACAGCCATCAACTTTAAACTGAAAGTATTGATGGGCTTCTGAGGAAGTACCTGCTTAGCTAACACGATAAGTGTAGTAAGCAGCTCATTCCCCACTCTAGAGT
>WNGS01000543.1:10551609-10568499 GCA_020271785.1 Procambarus virginalis | reverse complement strand
ACCAACGTCACTTTTGGATATAGAAGTCTCTGGGTAGGAGCTGACTCGAACTGGCGAGCAGGTCTTGTGTAGTTTCCTATTTTCAAATGTTCTCGTATGTAGTGAACAGGAAGTATTGAGTTCTCTCTCGCCTGTCGGTGTGTCCAGAACAGAGCAGTTCGATCCCCTTGGCGACACGGGTGCTGGAGACGGTCCAAGGTCTGTGGGACGGGCAGGGGAGCGGGTTATGTGTGGCGCAGTCGTTCCACGTTGTCAACCGGAGCGGCTACAGGAGGCTTGACTGATGCTGCGCTGTCACTGATTACTGTCAACTGGACCGTCCACAGGAGGCCTTGGCTGATTTCTCCAGCCGTATCATTGATTACTTTTCAACCGGATGCAGAATGAACCCGTCTGCCCCCAGTAGCGATGGTACCGCCTTGTTCACCACCAGTAGCGTCCTTGATCAGTCAGGATGGGACGGTGGGAGCCCACACCTACAGTAACCAGTGACCTAGATCTCCTATCGTATCTCCCATTTCCTCAGTTCGCTAACTGGGATGCAAGAGAGATAAATAAAGAAATATTCTTCACTGATATATACTACCTTAACTGATCAGGTTATCGAGGAGACATGATCACGACATATAACCAGGGAGAGAGAGAGAAGAGCTAAAGATAAGGCAATAAATGGCTTTCATATAGGATATGGCAAGCAACAGAAGAGTCTGGAGTCACTTGCATCAGACAACCAAGAGATAGTAAGGTGGGGCTCAGAATAGCGCTTGATCTTGCAAGGCCACTTAGGTGAAACATCAACACGTACTCACCAATACCAAACATTCACTCTCGTCCAAGATTACCAACATGTTCTCTAGTACCAACACTTACACTCACTAGCAGGGTGTACAGGGGCCAGGATGTACAGGGACCAGGGTGTACGGAGGACTAGGGTGTACGGGGGACCAGGTGAAGGCGTATAAAGGTCTGATGAGTCTTGGGTCAATAGACGCCACCGACTCGCGTAATTACAGGTGAGTGACGGAGTCCTTGGACGCCCTACCTGGCCTGGCGTCCCGTGACTCACTTCCGCCAGAGACACAACGACGACACTCACCACATGTTGCTACTTGGCTTCCACTTCCTCAAACTGGTTAGGTGTTGTGCTCACGGCTTACCTACCGCGACGTTTCGAGCTTACGGACCTACCGCGAAGCTTCTGGCTTAAGGCCTACCAGTCTTGAGGGGTATTAAGACCCCTTCCAAGTTACTGACAAACTATCAAGTATGCACACAGAAATCACAATAACGCGATGCATCAAATGAACAAAATATCGTAGCTCAGTCGATAAAGGCAGCGTCTGGGATGCTTTTTGGACGCAGGTTCGAATCCTCGTCACGGCCCTTGTGGATTTGTTTATCAAGTATGCTTCAGTCCCGAGCGAGGTCCACGACTAAGTGAACTCTCAATGTATATACACCGAGATGTGGAGTCTCCCGTTGATGTATACACCACAATGTGGGATGCTCCCGTTGGTCTATACACCCAAGTGTACTGAAACATATACATCGACACCCATATATATCATCTGCATCCTCTGATTTAGAAGTTACAGATCTTGAATTGCAAATGATTGGATTCTTTCCAGGTCTACTTGGCAACATCTATCTGCAACTGGAAGATTTATTTCAATATATTTACCTGGTAATGCAATAGATGTGGTATCGCTTGATTGTTTCAAGCGTAGGTAAGACGTTTATGAGTGGATTTATATATATTTGGAGCTGCTTCCGGTGAGCCAATAGGCTTCCCGCAAAGTCCTATATTCTTATTGAGAAACGACTGAAAACCATCAGTGTCTCCGAGTTATTCAGAGGCGTACTGAAGGTGTAGATGTTCTCAAGAACAACTATAAGAGGAGCATTTTGATTCGTGATTTATTCTGGATTAGCTAATTAACGAATTAAGGATACTCTATTTCCCTTTACACAGGTGGGTACAGGAACAGTCGACTTCTGATTCATGTTAACAGGTAAGTCTTGCCCACTAATTTTCCCTTGGAATACGACCCGCCAATCGATTTACAACCCGGTACCTAATTGCTGCTGGTAAGCACAGGCGAACACTCAAAGACTGACACCCATTGAATCTTCCAAGGACAGGACTCTAGCCCAAGCCAAATCCCTCGCGAGGCGCCACCTGGGACCTAACATTTGAGTCGATTTACTTGATATTGAACATGTTTTCGACAATATTAAAAGAGGAGATATTGCAAAGATTTCCTTTGGTAATAAATGCTTTATTTGTCTTTGTTGAACATGGTAGTGGCTGCCTGAATGACTATGAAAGTGGCTACCACAAGGACATCGAAGGCTACCACAAGGACATCGAAGGCTTCCACAAGGACATCGAAGGCTTCCACAAGGACATCGAAGGCGGCTACCACAAGGACATCGAAGGTGGCTACCACAAAGACATCGAAGGCTACCACAAGGACATCGAAGGTGGCTACCACAAGGACCTCGAAGGTGGCTTCCGCAAGGACATCGAAGGTGGCTACCACAAAGCCATCGAAGGTGGCTTCCGCAAAGACATCGAAGGTGGCTACCACAAGGATATCGAAGGTGGCTTCCACAAGGACATCGAAGATGGCTACCACAAGGACATCGAAGGTGGCTACCACAAAGACATCGAAGGTGGCTACCACAAAGACATCGAAGGTGGCTACCACAAAGACATCGAAGGTGGCTACCACAAAGACGTCGAAGGTGGCTACCACAAAGACATCGAAGGCTACCACAAGGACATCGAAGGTGGCTACCACAAGGACCTCGAAGGTGGCTACCACAAGGACCTCGAAGGTGGCTACCACAAGGACCTCGAAGGTGGCTACCACAAGGACCTCGAAGGTGGCTACCACAAGGACCTCGAAGGTGGCTACCACAAGGACCTCGAAGGTGGCTACCACAAGGACCTCGAAGGTAGCTACCACAAGGACCTCGAAGGTAGCTACCACAAGGACCTCGAAGGTAGCTACCACAAGGACCTCGAAGGTGGCTACCACAAGGACCTCGAAGGTGGCTACCACAAGGACCTCGAAGGTGGCTACCACAAGGACCTCGAAGGTGGCTACCACAAGGACCTCGAAGGTAGCTACCACAAGGACCTCGAAGGTGGCTACCACAAGGACCTCGAAGGTGGCTACCACAAGGACCTCGACGGTGGCTACCACAAGGACCTCGACGGTGGCTACCACAAGGACCTCGACGGTGGCTACCACAAGGACCTCGAAGGTGGCTTCCACAAGGACATCGAAGGTGGCTTCCACAAAGACATCGAAGGCTTCCACAACGACATCGAAGGTGGCTACCACAAAGACATCGAAGGCTTCCACAACGACATCAAAGGTGGCTACCACAAGGACCTCGAAGGTGGCTACAAGGACCTCGAAGGTGGCTACCACAAAGACATCGAAGGTGGCTACCACAAGGACCTCGAAGGTGGCTACCACAAAGACATCGAAGGTGGCTACCACAAAGACATCGAAGGTGGCTACCATAAAGACATCGAAGGTGTCCACAACGACATCGAAGGTAGCCAGCACAAGGACATCGATGGTGACCTTCCTTGCATCACTTACAAGCCGTACCCACCACTGATCTCCACACAAGACCCTGTCATATAGCTGCTCTTGTCCGACAGCAGGAACGCCACCGCTTCTGCCACCTCTGTTGACGGAGGAAAATATTATTTCTTCTAGGAAGATCATTAAAGACCCAACATCAACACTGCTTACAAACAATCTAGCGCCAATCGGTTAACTACCAGGTCCCCAATTGCTGCTGAGTGAACATGGGATAATAGTTAAGGATCGGAGCTCAAACGATCCTCCCTGGTCAGGGCTGGAACCCGGTCGAAATAATTTGTGAGATGTGAGGCATGTTTGCTACCACTGCGCCAAATGGACAAAATTCTGCAGTCTGATCTCACGTGACTGTGTGCGACCTTTAGAACTTTGGCGATTGGGCTCATCCGCTGTTGTTGTTCAGCCACTTGGAACAACAGGTTCCAAGTAGCACGGGCTATGGTGAGCCCGTAAGTGGAGGCTCTTTGGAGTCATTATCTGTATCAATAGCTGATACTGGAAATCTGGGGATGCGATGGGGTCGTCATGATGTATCCGCGCATTCTTGACCTTAAACGATTGATTGATTGATTGATTGATGAAGATTAAGCCACCCAAGAGGTGGCACGGGCATGAATAGCCCGTAATGGGCTACCACGGGACGCTCGATGGGAAAACAGTTTACAATAACTTTCTGTTATTTGTTGGGTTATAAATATAAATTTAGTGTCAAAATATTCGCAAATTAATTATCTAGAGAACAGATATAAAATTGAAAGTGTATTTAAAATAGATAATACGTGACAGCGATGAATATACAAATATTTATGACAAGGCATCAGATGTCGCGTTTTAATCACGTGAACGTTTAATGTCAGAGAACAGATGCAGGCGATGAGTCACAATAACGTGGCTAAAGTATGTTGACCAGTATCGAATCGACTTGAGAATGGTCCAGGACGGACCGAAACGTCGTCGTCCCTTCACCTTCTAGTGTGTGGTCTGGTCATCAGAGAGAACAGATATGTTTTCATCTGATCGGTCCGCTAAAGTGATAAAACGCGCTGCGAGTATCAGGCTCGGAGTCATTTGTCAGTCATTGGGAATTATATTATACAATCATTTGGAATTATATTATACAATCATTGGGAATTATATTATACAATCATTGGGAATTATATTATGCAATCATTGGGAATTACATTATACAATCATTGGGAATTATATTATACAATCATTGGGAATTTCATTATACAATCATTGGGAATTACATTATACAATCATTGGGAATTACATTATACAATCATTGGGAATTGCATTATACAATCATTGGGAATTGCATTATACAATCATTGGGAATTGCATTATACAATCATTGGGAATTTCATTATACAATCATTGGGAATTACATTATACAATCATTGGGAATTACATTATACAATCATTGGGAATTACATTATACAATCATTGGGAATTGCATTATACAATCATTGGGAATTGCATTATACAATCATTGGGAATTCGGAGATCTAAGGCGTCAACTTGTATACCAAGAACCGTCGTGTTGTGATCAAAGAACATGTTAATGTTAATATTTAGGTATAACTCACTCAAACCACTAGATCGGCAGACGGTGAATGTTTTGCTATACGAAAATATATTATCTTTGTTAACTAATGATACAGAACTTAGAGAACAACTCTGAAACCATTAAATTTAGAAAATAAATATAACTTTCCGGACCAACACACAACATATTTCCTAGCCTACATAATTTTAGGGACGTGGTAGTATAGTCGGGTTCGTTCTCGACGCACAATCGAGAATTCCAGGTTCGAATCCTGGGCGGGACAGAAATAGTAGGCCACAGTTCCTTTCACCTAGTGCGTCTGTTCACCTAGTAGTAAGTAGGTAATCAGGAGTTAGTCAGCTTGTTGTGGGGTTGCATCCTGGTCATTGATATAACCCTAACGTGTATCAATACACTCTGGCTTCCTGTCCCGCGACACAGTTAATTATCTAGATTTGTTTTGGCTTTGTAAGCAAAAGCTTCCGTAAGATCGGGAATGGAGTACAAGATGCCCAAGAGGGAGGAGGTTGTTGTTGTTTTAGAACGAAATGTCTATGTAGCACGGGCTATGGTGAGCCCGTAAAGGCGGTGGTGTGGGGAGGCCTTAAATACTATAGTAACCCATCAATACATACCTTCAGGCTGGCCCATTCTCCCAAGCGCCAAATTGGCCACAGCTGCATCGACGAGAGCTTGCGGAGTGTTTATCAGTATGGGCGTCTCTATGAGGCCGGGGAGGACGCAGTTCACTCTAACACCCGTTCTAGATTCACAAGAAATTGACAATTACACAACAATGCAGCAAACAGCAGCATAGGTAGGTATTGTTGTTCTTATAGGGTTAGGGGTAGCTACAGCAACGGGCCGCCATACAGTGGACAAGCCCCATTTTTTTCAAAAAAGCCAAATAATCTTACGTATTATAAACCCAACTCACTTGGCCAGCTCTCCTGCCACAGACTTAGTGAAGGCCATCACCCCAGCCTTGCTTGCTGCATACTGGGAGTGGTGCTTGAGGCCAATCTGGCCGGCGAGGCTGGCGATGTTCACCACGGCGCCCCCAGCCGCTCCCTGCTGCTGCAGCAGCAACTTTACCACTGCTTGACTCACCAGGAAGGTCCCCTGTGTGTGTGTGATACAAGACACTCCTGTATTATGTATGGGGGAGGGATACAGCGGCCGAGAACCCGTTGGTATACACGTGGGGACACAGAGGTCGACTATTATGTAAGTTACAGTAATCATTCTCCGTCTGGTGTAGATTGGTTACATGTTCGGCTTAAGGTCTATGACCCTCTAGATAGTTTTTTAAGGCCACCACAATTGCTTATTAATTCACTGTATAGAAAGTCTATTTCAGTCCTGAACATAGTCCACGACTAGAGTAAACTCAGTTTGTATGTGTGTGTATGTGTGTGTGTGTGTGTGTGTGTGTGTGTGTGTGTGTGTGTGTGTGTGTGTGTGTGTGTGTGTGTGTGTGTGTGTGTGTGTGTAATTACCTAAGTGTAGTTACAGGATGAGAGCTACGCTCGTGGTGTCCCGTCTTCCCAGCACTCTTTGTCATATAACGCTTTGAAACTACTGACGGTCTTGGCCTCCACCACCTTCTCCCCTAACTTGTTCCAAACGTCTACCACTCTGTTTGCGAAAGTGAATTTCCTTATATTTCTTCGGCATCTGTGTTTAGCTAGTTTATATCTATGACCTCTTGTTCTTAAAGTTCCAGGTCTCAGGAAATCTTCCCTATCGATTTTATCAATTCCTGTTACTATTTTGTATGTAGTGATCATATCACCTCTTTTTCTTCTGTCTTCTAGTTTTGGCATATTTAATGCCTCTAACCTCTCCTCGTAGCTCTTGCCCTTGTGCTCGCGTGTGCGTGCGTGTGTGTGTGTGTGTGTGTGTGTGTGTGTGTGTGTGTGTGTGTGTGTGTGTGTGTGTGTGTGTGTGTGTGGTGTGTGTGTGTGTGTGTGTGTGTGTGTGTGTGTGTGTGTGTGTGTGTGTGTGTGTGTGTGTGTGTGTGTGTGTGTGTGTGTGTGTGTGTGTGTGTGTGGTTGTGTGTGTGTGGTGTGTGTGTGTGTGTGTGTGTGTGTGTGTGTGTGTGTGTGTGTGTGTGTGTGTGTGTGTGTGTGTGTGTGTGTGTGTGTGTGTGTGTGGTGTGTGTGTGTGTGTGTGTGTGGTGTGTGTGTGTGTGTGTGTGTGTGTGTGTGTGTGTACGCGGGGAAGCGGAATACACCTCTCCATGTATATCCCTTGCTATAGACGGATACAACTTTAGTGATAATATAATGTGATTCATTCAGCAACTTTTCGTCAGAGGTCACGACCTCTCCGTAGGGTGCAGTCGCACCTCCGCAGATCAGATTGCTCCTAAGGGCCACCACTTACGGGCTATTCATGCCCGTGCCACCTTTTGGGTGGCTTAATCTTAATCAAACAATACAGGTAGAGATTAAACACCGCTCTGGTGCCAGGTAATTCCACTACGAGCTCACCATAGCCCGTGCTACTTGGAACTTTTGTTCCTAGAAGCTGAATCTAAAACAACAATAAAGGTAACTGCAGAAGGCCTCGACGGACAAGTACCAGGCTCTCCCCCCCCCCCAGTCTCCTGGTCAACGAGGCCCATACTAGGCAGCTCGTATGTATAACCGCCAAATACCGTCCCACATGTAGGCACTCTAGTTTAGCGCTCACGCTTAATAATTACCTATCCATCTTTCCCTTCATTCGGGAGTCTGACTCTCATCTTGAGCCAGCGACGTGACGCACCAAATATTTATCTTGCACGCTCGCAGGTCCGCGTTCAATCCCCAACCTTCCCAGTGATTGGCCATCATTCCTTGCCTCCGTGCTATCCCAAATCCTTATCCCCCCTCTTTCCAAGTGCTATATAGTCGTAATGACTGAACGCTTTCTCCTGATAATTGAAAGGAATCAATTATTTATTTTTAGTCTCAGATGTGAAATTCCTCCATAGTCATGCTAAAAATAACGTCACCAGAGTTTGGAGTCGCACTCAATAACCAGCGGGTGGAGTAACACTCAAACAACGCCAGTCACACAACGTACCTTGAGATTAACATCCAACACATCCATGAAGGTCTTTTCTTCCATGTCTAAAAAGGGACTTCTCTTTGAGATGCCAGCGTTGTTGACCAGGAGACTGGGGGGAGTCTGGTACTTGTCCGTGACAGCTTTAAGACCAGAGTCCACGGAGGCCTTGCTCGTCACGTCCATGGTCACGGCCAGGTGGTCTCCAGGACCTGTAGGGGAGGTGAAGGTGATAGGAGCAGGTGGTTCCGTCAGGTTCCGATGAAAAACTCAAAAGATGGCAACCATATGATGGAGAATATGAGAACAAATCCACGAGGGCCGTGACGAGGATTCGAACCTACGCTCGAGAGCATCTCAGACGCTGCCTTAATCGACTGAGCTACGACATGGTCAAAAAGAGTTGAAACCAGAAGTTTTACTGAACTTACTGGGATCCTGCAGCCTCTCCGAGACACAAACCGAGACGAGGTGTAATGGAGTAAGGGCGAAGAGGGAGAACGGCCTATTGACATAGCTCGAGTGCATGGGGGAGTTGTGTTAAACCCTGGTTTGTGTCTCGGAGAAGCTGCAGGATACAAGTAAGTTCAGTAGAACTTCTGGTTTCAACTCTTTTGGCCATGTCGTAGCTCAGACGGTTAAGGCCGCGTCTGGGATGCTCTCGGACGTAGGTTCAAATCCTCGTCACGGCCCTTGTGGATTTCTTCATTTGATACATCACGCTATTGTGATTTCTGTGTGAAATGAGGAGAATAACACGTCACAAATAACGTCAAATAATAATAACGTCATATGAGAATAACGTCACATCACCGACGTTTCCAAAATTTGCTCGGTAAAATCCCGGGCAAATCTGGGCAAACAACGTTCATTCTAAATTTATTTATTTATTGTAACTCCCAGTGGGTGCAATTTCTAAGAGTGGCGTTGGTTCAACGTCAAACCAACGCCACTCTTGCATATTGTGGTCACTGGGATATTTTACCTGCCAGGACCGGGTGCATGCTGACGGTGGAGTGGACTTACGAGGTAACATGCTGACGGTAGAGTGGACTTACTAGGTAACATGCTGACGGTAGAGTGGACTTACTAGGTAACATGCTGACGGTAGAGTGGACTTACGAGGTAACATGCTGACGGTAGAGTGGACTTACTAGGTAACATGCTGACGGTAGAGTGGACTTACGAGGTAACATGCTGACGGTCTCCTGGGCTCCCTGGAGATTGATGTCAGCCACAGCCACGTTGGCACCGTCCCTGGCCAACACCTGACAGATGGCTCGCCCGATGCCGCTTCCGCCACCTGAAGTACGAGTGGTACCCGACATTAGTCAACATCTGCAACACCAGCGACACCTGCCCAATGGGCACATATTGAACAAACACGCTGATGCAAAAATGAATCAACGTTGATTCTAAGCTGATTTAACATTACCCTGGTATATATTTCCCTGTGGACACAATATCCAAAGAGACGCGACGCTGAATTAACGTTATCAACATTATGCAGGCGATGAGTCACAATAACGTGGCTGAAGTATGTTGACCAGACCACACACTAGAAGTTGAAGGGACGACGACGTTTCGGTCCGTCCTGGACCATTCTCAAGTCGCTTGTGATGAGGAGGTAGAGAACGGGAATAAAATAAAAATAAATAAAAGATGTTATCAACATTAATTCATCGTTGAATCAATGTTGATCCGACACGATTCGTGAATATTGTACCCACTGGGAGGCAGCATCTGCCAAGCACCATCCCGATCTAAGGCAAATCAACGTCTATATGGTGGGTACCCGACTCACAGAGCAGTCAGTGGTGTACATACCCGCACGAAATGCTGTGCGTGTTAGGGGCTTTTGCAAGCATGTAAGAACACGCAGGCGATGAGTCACAGTAACGTGGCTAAAGTATGTTGACCAGACCACACACTAGAAGGTGAAGGGACGACGACGTTTCGGTCCGTCCTGGACCAAAATCGACAGTCAACTTGAGAATGGTCCAGGACGGACCGAAACGTCGTCGTCCCTTCACCTTCTAGTGTGTGATCTGGTCAATATGTAAGAACACCTACGTCATGTACTCTCACAAACCACATGTACCTTCTTGCAAATAAATAAATAAATAAATAAATAAATAAATAAATATGATGTTTCGTCAGTATGATAAGATAAGAGGCTATATTCTTAACAACAAGTGCGGACGACATTGATAATTACCCACTTCAGCTTCCAGGGTTGATGACTCCCAACCGTTTGATAATACAATGTTAAAACTGCCAGTTATCCCGGTAGTACGGTTGTGGGTCACTCACTATATGATATCCCAGGTTTGAATCCCTGGGCCGGGACAGAAATGGTTGGGCACGTTTTCCATTACCTAATGTCTCTGCTCACCTAGCAGTAAATAGGTACCCGGGAGTTAGGCAACTTCTGAGGAGAGTCCGTAGTTCGACCTTGTAAAGAGGGAGGGGGTACCTTAATTAAGATAAGCCTAACGTGTGAATGTGTTTATGTATGCCAATTTAATGTCAATAGATTGTGTTTCCATGTCTATTTCGATTTTGACCACAAGTATCATGCGTTGCAACATCAATCATAATTTGTAATACTGTCGCTTCCGGTTAAGCTAATATATCATTGCTACTAAATTAAGAGTCAAGTCTTGCCTGAATACCTTTACTAAACAATGATGTAGGAACCAAACTTCTGACCTTATTCACACACGCGCATACTACCAGCTCATATATTACAGCTAATTTCAAACTCCAATTAATATTAAAACAATACCTTACGCTGCGATCAAGTAGATTATGACTCCTTATACAACATGTAGTGTAGACCAGGGTTTATCAAGCATTTGCGTGTCCATTAACGAAACCTGTACATCTTTCCTCATTGATCGGGGATCATTGCGGCTTTCTTTACCTTTATTGAACAGATGAAGTGTTTCGAAGCGCTACGAGGTTATCTATAACGACAATAACCACGGGTTTGCGGAGTTTCGAAGTTCGTAAACTGTTTAGTGAAGACAAAGAGCCAACATGATCGAGGAAAAATGTACAGGTTATCGCAAGTGGACAGACAAATGCTTGAAGAATCCTAGGGCCAGATTCACGAAGCAGTTACGCAAGCACTTACGAACCTGTACATCTTTTTGCAATCTTCGGCGGCTTTGTTTACAATTATTAAACAATTAATGAACTCCGAAGCACCAGGAGGCTGTCTATAACAATAACAACAGTTGATTGGGAAGTTTTCAACCTTGTAAACTGTTTAATAAATGTAACCAAAGCCGTCAAAGATTGAGGAAAGATGTACACGTTCGTAAGTACTTGCGAAACTGCTTCGTGAATCTGGCTCCTGGCCCCGCTGGTCAGCGCTACCAATAAATGGCTGCGTCTATGGTAAAAAAAATAGCGAAGACATTACCTGTGACCAGTGCCACTTTACCAGCGAAGATGGGAGTCGACATCTTGAGGGAACCGGCGCCGGGCTGCGTTTAGTTGCCTTAAATGGTCGAAGCAGCTAATCAACTTGTCTCACTATGGACAAAGTCCAGGCGGTGTTGATAACCAGACCACACTGCTGCCATCGCTTCTCAAAATGTATTAAATCATTTATAATTTCTCAGGAAAGCATTTACAAATATTTAATATCGGCAAACATGTTAAATTTTGCTTGGCAAAAGCGGTTGGTGGGCGGACAAGAGGCGTATCCCGTGGGAGGAGCACACAAATGAACAAGTGTCTGAACGACATTGTTGTGAAAATTATCTACACAATACAAAACATTACAATAAATCTTGATTTTATCACCGAAAATTTCCCACTGGAGATACATTGATTTTGAATTCCCCGAAATTGTGTGGGAGAAATACCAGAATTAGATAAATGAGGAGAATTACATAGGACCATAAATGTGGTCCAAGTACTTGGTATCTAGGTTCAAAGGACCAAAAACCCGGTTACTAGAGCCATAATTTTGCAACTGAATAATGGCTGTAAATAGTTCATAAAAAATACAACACAAAATAGGCTAATATCTCTCTATATGTCCTCGATACCTGTAATGAGATGAATTAGGTAGGGTTCTTAAGGCTGAGCTTGGTCATTGATAACAGAACCACAATATACCTGCAGGTATTCCAACACATTTAGCTTGTATATTTTATACAAGGATACGATAAGGACAGTTCCATAACTGTAAACACGGGAACGGTTCATGATCAAGTATCTGAACTAGGTATATATACTTTAACCTTGCTTTAGAAATACTGTAACAGCCCATTTTCAATTGGTCTGATACTCTCGGCAAAGGAGTTGTATAATACAAGAATAATGCATGTGTAATATGCAAAGAAAATATTATACGCAATAAAATAAACTAATTTGATAAGATTAATGAATATGTCAATTAAATGTATGATGAATTATACTAAAGAATTATATACACAAGATATGGATATTCACATATGTATGAATATTCAGCAGTAAAAAGATTCAGTTACTAGTTACCGAAGAAGGTAAATCAACTCACTAATTGGTGAGGCTTTGCCTCGCTGCCTAACGACTCTCAATTTATATAGAGATATATAATGTTTATAAAGTTTCTACTATTAATGTTTCTACTTTTGGCCAATCTACGCTCTAAAACAATTAATAACTTATCCTGAAACTGAGAACCGGAGCCTCATCTGGCAAATTGTCAGACTGTAAGATCTCTCCAGGAGATAGGCTCTGTATTTTTGATGAAGATAAGACGGCTTGATTTTGGATTAAGTTCCCAGTAGCGTTTGTGGTAGGATGGATACTTGTAGCAGTGCTAAGGATTAAATGACGGTGTAAGCCTTTTCAAGTCTCTAGGTACATGATTTCACTCTCACGACTCTTAATATGAGTTCGTATGGACGAATTCTAGCTTAGATTATAGATCAGGGTCTCCCCGAATATCAGGGAGTGATTACTGGTATTTAACAAGTAATTTGTGTGGTAGTGGCCACTAAAACTGTCTTCAAAAACTGCACCATTTCCTTGAACACCCAGCCGGCGGGGTCCCTTCCTCCCCAGTGGAGGTGCCGACAACATTATAAAATGATTATTTTCATTATTTAGACTGATTATTGTGATAAAGTTATATCACAAGATAAACCTTAGTGGATTTAAAGATTATTGACAGTACTTAATAGTACAATTTGTCCTTTATTAAGGGATTTTGAAAATACGTCACTGGAAGCTATTATTTCGGTTCCAATAATGTATTTTAAATTATCTGGAAGCTTCTAGATTTTTTAAATCACATGTATAATGTTATATTGGCATTGACCCCAATGGTGTATGTGACCAAATGGTCATGTAGGCTGTAAAGATACTGATGATTCTTAAATCATTAGAGATATGATTCCGATGTAAAATATAGATATAGTATGGAAATATTTCATTCCTTCGATAATAATATGGATATGGCGAGTGGAATTTTCTACATAAAGACATACTCGAGTGTGTAAATTCCTACGTTGTTAAATTATGTGGTAATAAGCCACATCAACATTAAGGTTAGCAGAGTTACAACTATAATTAAACAATAATACAACAAGATAATAACCATTGAATAATCAAATGGATATAATAAAATGCACGATAGTAATTTATAAGACTGTATTAAACCCGATAAATTCTTGGGCAACTCCAAAGGGGACGAGCCCAAGCAATTCTGCCTCTAACAGTAAGATTTAAGACAAGCAACTTAAGGGTTCAGGGAAGATGGCGGACTAAGATTAGACGTTCCCGCTCTACCCCCTTACACAAAACATCAGAGCCAAGTAGATTTTCATATGGTTGAACGAAATACGTCAATATGGCCAATGATATTGTCTATATGGCCAATGATATTGTCTATATGGACAATGGCATACATCTGTATGGACAATGACAGATGTCTATTTGTTGTCTCTGTTATAACCACACCATACACCAGTATGTTCTATACTGTGGCTGGTGTATGATGTGGTCAAACTGTTAGTGATATCCTGGCTGATTAGCCTAGTTACCTCCACAAATATTACTATATTTATTTAATCTTCTTTCGACAATATACTATATAAATTTGCCAATGGTATGTCTAATATACCTATGCTGATTAGTATTTCAGTACCAAAGGTATTATGCCATGTATTTGTAGATATATATTAGAAGTGTAGGGAATAGCAGAACCTAATGTCATGATAGCTTGGAACAACCCCATTATGTAGCTGGAACCTTATTTTAGTATGGAATGCTACTGTAGCTGTATAGGACATGATATGGGTATTAATGACTGATAGACATGTATATACCTTAGGTATCTGATGTATTACTCGCATGTATACAGTGAAATATCCATTTCATTATTGTCCATTCATTGTCCTCTTGTCATGTCAGTAAATGATATTTTAGTACTGGTGAGAATGTATACGCAGAAGCAAGGTTTGATACTATGATCGTATATGTATACTTTACTTGTATTTCATGTATACTTTATGTATAAACGAGTGACCAGTAACGTCTTGAATCCACCTTAAACCCCCCCACCCCCAACTTGCGTATCACTCTGAGGCCCGTGTTACCATGTCTTGCTAATATGAATGCCCTGTTGACTTATTTATATATCACGATATACATTTTTATATACTGAATGTATCTGATATACTATTATATGACACGGTTGTGTATTGTAAACCCTTGTTTAGTTATATTATGAATTAGAAGTTGACTTGATTGGGAAATGTCTGAATATGAGCTTGTACTATTTTAAAAGAGAGGAGAGTCGGCTGACTTGCAGATGTGGAAACAGTGTCGCTTCCGGCCTGCTCAGCCCCTGAG
Organism: Procambarus virginalis; assembly: GCA_020271785.1. Taxonomy (NCBI): domain Eukaryota; kingdom Metazoa; phylum Arthropoda; class Malacostraca; order Decapoda; family Cambaridae; genus Procambarus; species Procambarus virginalis. Next base: position 10,553,412 of record WNGS01000543.1, on the reverse strand, counting down.
CGGTTACTACTCTATGATATTCCCAGTCGGGCGGGGTGTGTGTCGCCCTGGTCCGGGTTTAATGGCTTTATTTGTGTTTATTGACTGCCAGGATAATTCAAGATTATGCAGTAGTATGTACCCATGGATCATTTCTACCGATGTACATCATTTATGCCAGGTTGTAGGTGCTTGTATGTGTATTATTGAGGTGGGTACATGAGGATCTTAAGTGATGCCATGGCGCTGTGTATAATAATCGATTCCTCACCTCATTTGTTAATGAGTGTGACCTGTAATGGTATTATCAGTGTAATAGGCGCTAGTGTCCCACATAGTGACGAGAAGATCCCTGGTGTCAGGTAGTGCTGAGTGTATAGTTTTGAGGCCTGTTGATCATGCAAAGCTTTAAGGAGCTAGATAATGTGATAGAAGATGAATTGATATCTGGTTGATACCTGGTTGATGGGTGTTCTGGGAGTTCTTCTACTCCCCAAGCCCGGCCCGAGGGCCAGGCCTGACTTGTGGGGAGTTTGATCCAATAGGCTGTTGCTTGGAGCGGCCCGCAGGTCCACATACCCACCCACAGACTTGACTTGTTTTGTAGAGTACTTGACATTGAATTGTAGAGGACTTGTGTGAGCTTTCTTATTATACTACGGTGACCTATGTTATATGCCCCAGTAACCTGGAATATTTTTTTTTGCTAGACTTTGTATTCCCTAGATTTATATTGATTTTTGGCCAGGCTATGGATTCCAGTGATGCTGTGGAGCACTAGGCCATAAGTCTCAGGGTAGCAGTAGTCGTTATGGAAGTAGAAACAATGCCCCCCTCACCAAGAGGTCCAGAAATTTCCTCAACTATTTTAATGCACTCGATCGTTTGCTAGAGTAATGAAAATGAACCAGTAACTTAGCTTGTGCTCCAATAAATTGGTTACACTAATTTAACTGTGGGACCCCAAAAGTGGTCCTTCGAAGCTGAATTTTTTTTTTGGCTGTAGATTGTGTACATGGGGACTAGGTTGGTGCACAGACCTGGTTGTACACGACCACCCAGTTGTCCTTAGTTCATTAACTATTTAAAAATTATCTTTTTGCACAGGTAGGCACAGTCTGACTTCTGACTACCGTTAGCAAGCTTAGAGAACTTTCCCTTCACATAGCTCATGATAAGCCTTACCCATTAGTTTTTATCCCTGAAAACAAACAGCCAACCGGTTTAAAATGGGTGAACAGAGGCGAACAATTAAGGAACAGTCAGGCAGCACTCGAACCCACACATCCAGATTGCTCCAGAGGCGCGGACGTGAGTTGGTTACCGACCGTCCCACCCTAACATTTCTCGTCGCATTTTGTTACATTGAGATTTGAAGTTTCCGATAATATTAAATAGAGTGAGATATGTAAAACATCCATTTTGTCAGATAAATGTTGTATTTTGTCCTTTAGTTGAGCATGGTAGTGGCTGCCTGAATGACTTTATGAAAGTGGTTACCTCAACGACCTCGAAGATGGCTGTTCCTCCCAAGATTCTGAAAGGTGGGTTTTTCCACACGACGGTCTAAAATGACTTATCACACGGTCCTCTAAAATGGTCACCACAAGGTCCTAGAAGGTGGCTTCCACAGACCTAGATCTATTTCCTTTGCATCACGTACAAACCGTATCCACCATAGACTTCCACACAAGACCCTGTCATGTAGCTGCTCTTGTCTGACAGCAGGAACGCCCACCAACCTCGGCCACCTCTGTTGAAAAAACCAAAATGATTTCTTCCAGGAAGATTCATCAGAGACTCCAGCATCACATATCCCTCTAA
>WNGS01000543.1:10534001-10551584 GCA_020271785.1 Procambarus virginalis | reverse complement strand
TTGTGCTTACAGGGGTTGAGCTCTGGCTCTTTGGTCCCGCCTCTCAACTGTCATTTGTGTATTGGTAGTACTTATAGTAACGACGAGGCCCATGGTATATATATCGACGTACAACACAATTAGAAATCGATACTACTGAATTTGGACAAACCGGAAAAGATGTCATATTCATGTTGCGAAGACAAACTAAGCTAACCTTCCTAGGCCTATTATACGATATATGAGGCCTAATATAGTACTTGTGTGTTATTCTAGGGCCTAGGAATATTTAGGTTTGTTTTTTAGCTTCATTTTTTCGGGCTCTATGAAGTGAATAAGTACCAAATTCTACTATATAATTGCTTAGCACGTCAATCTGTGTACTATGGTGCACATAGTTACAAAAACTACCGTGTGTATATTATATATATATATATATATATATAATATATATATATATATATATATATATATATATAATATATATATATATATATAATATATATATATATATATATATATATATATATATAATATATATATATATATATATAATCTATATATATATATATATATATATATATAAGATGGGTTGATATAGCGTGGTGGCGGGGGTGTAATGCGTGAATTGGCGCTGCAATCAAGGGATTGTTGCACAGAATTTTGGGAGAACGTGGCCATTGCGACTATATAGCACTGGGACGGGATAAGGATTGAGACGGGGAGGGGGGGAGGGGGGAGGGGGTACGCTGGGTGGACAGGCATACTGGTAAGCAGGATCAGTAGGCGTGAGAGCTGTTTGGAAAGGAGGAAAGTTTTGCAGCAGACCTTGGCCCCCGTCTCTCTGTCTCTCCACGCCACTGAGCGCGCGCGCCCATACGCAGGTATACGTACGTGTGCCTCTGCGTATGTATACAGACCCAGAGATTCAAATGTACTTAAGTGTTAAAGAATGTTTAGATAGCAGCCTCAGGCGTGACGAATGAGCAGGGCGGGTTATGATTAACGTCTTTACTGCTTTACTCGGAGTAACTGATCGTCTTGCCGCCCTCCTATTCCTCTCCTTTGCTGCTGTTTCATCTTTCCCTATGTATTACTTCCCTGTTCTCCCCCTCTTGTCTTCCCTCCCTCCGCACCCCCTCCTCTGCACCACTCTCCCTCTGCACCCCCTCCCTCTGCACCCCCTCCCTCTGCACCCCCTCTCCCATGCACCCCCTCCCTCTGCACCCCCTCCCTAGCCGGGATCCCGCCGGCATCTTCGTCCCCAATGTCCTTTTCCTCGCGTTCCAAACTCCCCCTCCCCCCCCCCCCCCCCGACCCGGTAAGCAGTAAGCATTCGGCCAGCAGGTGACGCAGGTAACACCTGCTGGCCGCCTCTTAACACCTCGCTGCTTGGGCGCATCCTGACTCTCGCCAGTTAAGACATCTTAAGGCACCAGCACCTGGGAGGTTAAGACATCTTAAAACACCAACACTTGGGGTCAGACTTACCTTTAGACTTCAGCACTCAGATGGGACAGTGCAGAGTTCGCGAGAGAAGTATAGTCTGAAAAAAAATAAACTATTATAGGAAACAAAACTTAAAGTGTTCAATCCAACCGACTCAGTGTCAATCACACATTACCAGGAGTTTGCATATGATTCTTAAGGTATTGTGGCACACAAGTGCCTACAGGAGGAGTGCCTACAGGAGGAGTGCCATGAACAGCAAACTGTTCCGTCAGTCTAGTTCTTCCAGGAAGGCTGGACAGGAAGGAGTGGGCCTTGGCTACCAGCATCCCGTGTAAGGTAACAGCTGAACCACCATCACTCATATGATGGTTCAGCAAGAGACAAACGTGCGAACCTAAGCAACCCACCTAACCTATCCAGACCGATACCTGGAATCCCTCCATATTACGGGGGTTTTAGTTTTAACTTCTACGTCAAAATTTGCAACGGAGTATAATAATGAGTTATTATGTTATGTTATTATGAAATATTGAGTGTCTCCTGTGGATGTCTTCCCATATTGTTCTCTGAATGCATGAAAGAACTGACGAGTTAGCCAAACCTTTTGCTCGTAAAGAGGAAATCATGATTACCAACTTTGACTGCATTTGAGCAGTCTGAGGGCAGTACTGTTTCGGGAATAGCAACAAAATCTAGTAGACTTGAGACAAAGTGAAATTCACACCAGTAACTCCATCTATCGTCCCATTCTATTATGCAGTTAGAACCTCGCGTCTATGGACCATCCAACAAGGTTGGATGACTTCTAGATGTTACCACTGCTAAGGCTTAGGCTCGGCTACAAGTACCTCTGTGAGTTTGCATTATCTGCTGATGTTGATCAATGTAAACTCAAATCAGCAGAACTATTCACATACTTTGCGCATTATATAATGGAATGTGAGAAATCGCACAGTTCAGAGATAACGCCATCAATGGTGTCCAAGAAATGTGTACTTTATTTTATATATATACAAAAGATTCTTAACATTCTTGTACAGCCACTAGCATGCATCGTGTTTCGGGCAAGTCCTTAATCCTATGTTCCCCGGAATGCGACCCTCGCTAAATCGTAAATCGTTAACTAGGTACCCATTTTACTGTTGGGTAAACAGAGGCTACAGTTAAGGATTGTCGCCCAGTCAATCCTTCCCGCCAGGATACGATCCAGACATAGCGCTTGCGAAACGCCACGGATTGTTGCTGGGGCTGGGTTGTATTTAATTCATAATGATGTATTGTCGGGAATTTTAGTGAAGTACAGGCGATGAGTCACAATAACGTGGCTAAAGTATGTTGACCAGAGCACACACTAGAAGGTGAAGGGACGACGACATTTCGGTCCGTCCTGGACCATTCTCAAGTCGATTGTGACAGTCGACTCTAGAATGGTCCAGGACGGACCGAAACGTCGTCGTCCCTTCACCTTCTAGTGCTTAGTGAAGTATCCACAAATTGATTACTGTAGGTGCAGCCTGCAACATGACTAAAGCTGCCGCCCAGTTGGGTGGGTGTGCAGCAAGACTAGTAACTGTGTGACTCACTATAGATGTAAAGTGCCTTGTATCTATGGTGAGCCTCTTCTTGTGAACTTGTGAACCTCTTCTCGAATTATTTGATATAAAAAGACTATTGACATGTATATGTATTTGTGTATATGTACATGTATGGTATGCATTCATACATTTGCATGTGCATAGAGGTATGTGTGCATGTAATATTAACAAGTGTAACTAGCTTCACAAGATTGTCACTTGCTTAGCTAAACGAACTCTGGAGTTCAGTTCCTGTACCCATTATGTGCCTATGTAACCCTTTCCACCACCGCCCACGGGATGGGTACGGGGTGCATAATAAAAAAAATCAATGAATCAATTCCTCCCCTCGCCGACACCCCGGGCCTGCAGACACAACACGCGGGTGACAACACACACACCCAAACACAAGACACTATACACTTGGTGCCAGGAAAGGCCGCGAGAGGTCTATTAGCCAGCTCATCACACAATCGACTTGGTCATGGGATAGTTACATCCCCGCTCCTGTGCCAGGTAATTCCTCTACGGGCTCACCATAGCCGTGCTACTTACAACTTTTTGTTCCCAGTAGCTGAATCTTAAACAACAAACAACAATCGACTTGAGAATAGTCCAGGACGGACCGAAACGTCGTCGTCCCTTCACTTTCTAGTGTGAGGTTTGGTCAACGGCGGTCTATTAATTCCTCTGAAGCCTAAACACGTGTTACTGATGCGTAATCAGTATACTAATATTCATCTAACAATTGGGTTTAATTTACAATCCAAGCTCATCTCCCCGATAGCGTCAACACACAGACGTTAGACCCTGTGGCCCAACAGGATAATCCAAGGCTTAGCCTTCGTGGTTGGAACAATCTTTCGCCTCTCCTGTGGAACTAGAAGAGCAGAGCCCACTGGGTTGTCGGGGAACAAATTAATACGATGTTCTGAGGTTGAATGGAGGGGCTTTGAGCAGAGTTTGCTCGTCCTAACATCTGCCGGTAATGCAGGTGAGACAATCCCGAAGTCGTCGTGTTTCCTCGTCACGTGTGGGAGGCGCACGTGAATCACACCCAGCCATCACCATCAGTGGCTTCAAGAGCCATCACCACTCTTGATCATCAACACAACAGCAGTGTTGTTCTTAACAGATTCATCTGTAACACCAAGAGGTAGCCTCGTCCCACCTTGGAGGGAGTTTAAGACTCCCAAGTCTAAGTTTAGGACTAAGTTTAACACTTGGTTAAAGACTTCGAAGTGTATCTTGGAAATATATTTATGCAGCACCGGCTCCCGCGTTCATTCCGTCTCCTCGCCCACTACTGAGGCTCTATATATCACCTGTTTGTCTCTCAACACAAAAGTCTCTTCGCTAAACAACTTCAGACATGCCACAACCCCTCGTCACATAAGCTTCGGAGTTCTATAATGACAACACACCCTCACGCCCTCGAGTCCCAACAGCCACTAAACAGATCCTCATTCACAAGCCTGGCAGTATCAGGACTCTGATCACGCATGCGCGGTGCAGCTACCAACCCAGCCACGCGGTACTGTAAACTATTCCGGCCAAGCCAAAGAGGAAACAGAACAACACCGTGATGCGCATCAGAAGCAACAATAGTTACATACACAAGGCTCATAAAGCTGTGTCATTGCTATTATCTCCATCATTCAGAACTAGACGGTAGAACAGTATCATCAAAGGACTATTGAGTCACGGAATTCTTACAGATCGCAAAATCTACCCTTCAGTATCGAGCCATTCACGAAACTAACATAAATCGTTGCGACGATTCACACCTAGGAAATACCTTTTAATATTGGGACGAGTTTCCTACAAATACACACGAACTCCAAGTTTAGTGAAGATGAGATTCTTGTTTTATCACAGCGTTCGATTTTTCTCTATTTTACTGTACAGGCGAACGAACCTAAACTATCCAATCCAAAAACCCAACCCAACCGATGCTACTTAGGCCAGAAAAAGCGTACACAGACGAGTCACAACGTGGCTGAAGATATGACCACCAAACCACGTCAGAAGATGGAGACAGGATGACGTTTCGGTCCGTCTTGGACCATCATCATCAAGTCTTGTGTGATGAGCATCACATACGGCTTGATAATTGTCCAGGGCGGACCGAATCATCGTTGTTTCTTCATCTTCTGGTGTGTGGTTTGATCATCAAAAACAACGTATATTTTAAAAGCAATGAACTGAAAACCATCCCACCCACCCACACACACACAATGACAAAGGCAGCTCCACCGCGCGAGTCGTGCTGGAACGCTCAACAGCCGCCGTCAACCATGATATCAAACAAAGATGCTGCTGACTGCTGTACTCTAGGAAACCGGACCATACGGTACACAGTGGCTACGGTACACGCACAGGAATGTTACGGCTCCAAGTACAAAGCGACATGCCACTCTTGACGGTCCGCAAGTTACAGCCCCGCTTTTACTAAAGGGTACATTAGTAGGACAGTTTCTTGACGTTGGGGAAACCTTAGGGTGACGAGCTGAGCATAATAGATGTGGATCGTTGGATTGTATTAATCGAAGGTTGGACATTTATGGGCGTCTAGAGTATAAATATTGTCTCGCTTGGGTCAATAGGCCTTCACGGTTTCCTCTATCATATTTTTGTGGGTTAGGAGCCAAAGAATAACCACTGAGCGTACTTCTAAAAGATGAATACACCGTCTCCCAGCCACAAGCCAGCACGCCAACCCACACTTACACTGCATTCCGGGTCATTCTACCACGAAATCCTCCACCTAGACTGTATTCCAGGTCGTTCTACAACGCAATCCTCCACCACACAAACGTTACATTGAAAGGATAATGTTACAATAGAAGTTTTGGGGGTGGGGGACGGAGGGGGGGGAATATTACGTAGGATCCATGCCGTTATTAGTAAACAATAGTCCCCTTGCACAATTGAGGTCTGGATGATTTGTTTACACTGACATTTTGGGAGGCCACGTCCTTGGTGATGAATGCTGAGCAATACTGGGGCATTCTAGCGTCGATGATGACTGTCACGGAACGATTGTAAATGTAAAGTCATTAAATGTAATAACTTGTAAATCCCAGTATAGCCAGAGCTCTGTGTACCTAGGAGAACTCTCTGTGTACCAGGGTTCTCCATTGCTCGAGATGTCCATATATATATTTTATAAACTATCATTCCTCTTAATTTGAAAATATGAAAGTAAGAGTTTGAACGGTAGCAAGTACTTGTCTATGGGAGAGGGGAATGACATAGTTTGAAGGCTATTATGAATGTCAGATATAGGCTGGTCGTCACTGCCTATATCTATGGTGATATAGTCACCATAGATATAATATTGTGCAGTCAAAGGTCAGGCTAGAATGTACTGAATAGCCTGTAACATATCTTAAATATTATCCATTCCTAGTAACGTATGATCATGGTGGAAGTCATATATATATATATATATATATATATATATATATATATATATATATATATATATATATATATATAATATATATATATATATATATATATATATATATATATATATATATATACACACACCCGTGGTTCGTCTACTATAGGGGACGAGTGGGGTCTAACAACTTAGAAAAGGAAGCATCCATATACGTCATCACTACTCTTATAAACAAACCCAACCCGACCTAGCCTCACCCAACCCCATCTAACCTAACGAAATTAAATGATCGATTTTGTGTTTCGTGTATGTCGACTACGGTGTGTGACGTCAAGGCGTTCCTGCCGACATAAATTTTGGATCCTACTGCCCAGGGCACCCGAGGCCGGAACGCGACAGCAAGTTTATATAGGGAATGACGCGGGTGTCCACTATTAACTAGCGTGTAACACGAACACCAGTTCAACAAGCACAGTCACACGTTCTGGCTATATATACATACCTGCTCATATCATGTACACCTGCCATAATGAATCACAGGTGTTAAGCGGCGAGTACAACGGCTTTGACAGGTGGTGCCTCTTTCAGGTTTCACCAGCTCCGCCTCTCTAACCCAATATTTAGGTTAGTTTCAGCTATGTTAGACTAAGTTAGGCTTGGCTACGCTAGGATATGTTAGGCTAGGATGTGTTAGGTAAGGCTAGGCTATATTAGCCTAGGCTATGTTAGGCTAGCCTATGTTAGGCTAGGATATGTTAGGTAAGGCTAGGCTATGAACAAATTTTAATAGGTGAGCTAAGGTGGCTTTATATTCGAACAAGACCCGCATGATTTCTGTTTAACAAAGTACGAAACAAGTTTTAGTAAATTATATTTTAAAACGACACTTTTCCGGTCATAGTTGTGTACGAGGTCAAAATAATTGCTAGAGGCGTAAAGATCAAGATTATCGTGTTCCCTCTTCTCTGTTCTCACCTAGTTGTACTTGCGGGTTGAGCTTTGGCTCTCTGCTCCCGCCTCTCAACTGTCAATCAACTGGGGTACAGATTCTGGAGCCTACTGAGCTCTATCAAGTCTACATTTGAAACAGTGTATGATGTCTGCCGCCACCACATCACTGCCTAATGCATTCTATTTTTTTAACTACTCTCACACTGAAAAAATCTTTCCGATATCTCTGTGGCTCATTTGGGTACTAAGTTTCCATCTATATCGCTGTATCAAACACAGCGATTAGGATAATTGAGGAATACAGAACTAGGCGCAGGACTAAGATGTGGGCAAGGCCACCCACTTTGGAGAAAATATTTCCATTAGACTGGCCATACATCATAATACCAAGGACCATGATGCATTAAGCACTTACGTAACCCCTTACAAAACATGAACATCTTTCATCACGGCTTAATTTGCTTTTATAAAAACAAAACAAAATTTTGTTGGTTGTCTGAAACCAACAAAAGGTTGTTGGTTGTCTACAAGGTTGTCTGAAACGAACATAACCTTGTAAACTGTTGTATAAATACAGACTTTACCGCCATGCTCTAGGAAAGATGCGAAGGTTTCGTAGGTGGAGACTTAAACCCTTGAGGAACCCCTTGAGTCAGGTCACCTTGGACCTCCACTGTACCGAGGTGGTGGAGAGCTGCCTCGACTGACTCGCCTCATTCTTGGGAACATTTCAATTTTCAGCGCTAGGCTAATTTTCTCCTGTATAGCTGTTCTTCCTCTTCCCCAACTTTTCTATATAAATATTAAGGCATTTTTAAGCATAACTTGTAGATGCTGATTACGTGCTAACGCAAATTAATCACTAGTTAATTTGTTTATAATAAATTAATCGGTGCTTATTGAATAAAACTATGACGTCAGATGTAGAAACAGAGCTTCAAAATTTCCTAGATTTATCACAAACATCGCCGCAAGGTATATTGTTAAATTAATACACACGCGCGCGCGCATACACACACGCACGACCTAAATGATAACACTGATGCTTGAATCTTGCCTACGTCATGCAAGCCAGTGGCTGCACCACTCGACCAACACACTACAAATGCAACAGACATTCGACTTGGCCTCAGGCTAGGCTCATTAAAGCGGCGGCCGGTCCCCCAAAGACCCACACATCAGTTCTAACGTACTATTAAAAATATAATGAAGTACCGGCTCACAAACAAATTTCCTATACAAGGGCTTCTAAAAGGTTGGGTGGGTTGCTTGGGTTCGCACGTTTCCTATTAGATTAATAACTTGAGTTCTACAGAGAGGCAAATCAAGAGATTTGAATTTTCGAATTCAAAAATTAATTTTCCGCGTCACCACCTGCCGAAGGCCGCTCCTGTACCGCCGCCTGGCGTTAGGTCTCGGCACACTACGATGGCCTGCAAGATGAGCTAGGATGGAGACGTCGGGTGGTAACCCTGGTGTACCTAACACAACCGCCAGGTGGAAAGGTGGGAGTCAAAGGGCTCGAGCTCGATCCTGAAGGTACAAATGGCACGTACGCACAAACACATACTATAAGGAAGGGTAGAAGAGTCGTCCTTGTACGTTAGAGGCGCGGGTGTGTTAGAACAATTTTTGTTTACCCTGAGTGAGTGAAGACAATGGACTTGAGGGAGAGAGTAGGATCTAATTGAATAAGTTGTTTCAAAGATAATTACATACAGAATGGTCGGGAAATTCCTTATTTCCTTTGGACAATCTAGCTGTAAGGTGGCGCTCAGGAGCTAAGACCTGGAGCCTACAAGCACGTCTGCGTGTACCATAAACGCGCCAGGTACCGTAGCTAAGATAAGCAAACAGCTGCGCTCGAATAACCTAGAGAACGTGCATAAATTCTCTGAAAAGCAACACGCGTCACGCAACAATAAAACAGATTATCATGTTCCTCTTCACGTCGTGAGTGACCTTGAGCTGTCAATTTGTCAAGGATTGATAGCGACGAGTGAATGCAACAGTGGGAACATAAGCTTGTGTTCCCAAGTGGCAAGACAACCCAGTCTTCGGCACTAACACTGACAACACGAGGGTCATCTTAACACACGCACACACAATTGTGCATGAAAACCAGAAATTGAAAATCGAAGCAGTAAACCTCTCCAAAAGGTAAAATTTAATCTGCTCATGAACAACGAGGGTAAAGAGGTTGACGGTATTCAAGTACCGGTGGTGCCACTGGTCGTATGTACCGGTGGTGCCACTGGTATGTACCGGTGGTGCCACTGGTCGTATGGAGAGTCCCTCATATTCTCGCACCATCAGCCTCGTCAACAATGGTCGTGTTAGGCTGGTCTACTGAACATTGTAATAATGTCAGGGGTCAAGATCTTCCACGCGAGGTCAACAACTGCCTCCGCCAATGGGCGGAGAGAGGAGACTTAATTTGGGAGAAAATGGGGGGGGGGAGAGGGGGAGGAGGAGAAGCGTTATCCTGGTTGGTAGAGGTTGGAAATTGGTCCATATACCAATTCCAATTCACCACACCAACATCGACGATGTTCACGCTACGCCAACACCTCTACATTATTTTGTTCCGAATTCACGATATAAATCGGACACTAGAACCGTAAAAAAAACGGTGGAAAGTTGTCCTCTCTGGCCGGGTTAGAACTTGGTGTTGTTATAGATTCAGCTACTCTGAACAAGTTCCAAGTAGCACGGGCTATGGTGAGCCCGTAGTGGACTTCCCTGGCACAGGAGCAGTGCCTAGAACTCGGGTCGTCCGCCTTGTGGATCATACCGTGAAAAACAATAGTTTCCTTATCAGCACGTCATATGAGAGACATTAAGTGGACACGAAACTGGTTATATCAATACACTAAGAAATCGTAATAGCTTGATGAATCTTTGCGGAAATCACTGGGGCAGGACGAGGATGGGACCAGCGTTGCTTGGGCCCCAGATACGCGCACCGCACCTTAACCCACTGGACCACGAGCTGCTATAATTTAACCCGGGATCCGCTCGAATCCAACACAAAGTGTACGCGGGTAATTTGTAAAACCTTGGATTGGTTATATTAAAATTAGTCATAGTCATATGATGCATTAAACAACCGCGATACTCTATTAAAATATATAACATTTATAAAAAAATCACTGCCCAACCACTTGGGCTGGACGGTAGAGCGACGGTCGCTTCAAGCAGGTCGGCGTTCAATCCCCGACCGTCCAATGGTTGGACACAATTCCTTCCACCCGTCCCCATCCCAAATCCTTATCCTGACCCCCTTCCAAGTGCTATATAGTCGTAATGACTTGGCGCTTTCCCCTGATAAATCCTCCGCCACCCCTACTCACAAACCGGATAATTAGTAAACAGAAGTGGAACAGAACTCTAGACACAGACTGCCAAGCCTCGACTTAGTCACTGACAAATTTTCTTTGTGACGATGAATAAGCTGAAGAAATTCCTTGAACCTTGACTCCTGCACAACAAAGCATTTCCTGAATAACACCCATTACAAAGTATCTACATTTCATTCATTCACTACGACAGGCCAGATAAACTAGCCAGAGTCTTTACATTTAGCTAGTTCTCTAGGCAAAAATAATGATTTATGTTCAACAGACAATATCCAACACAAATACATCAATTATAAAAATACATCAATTACTAAGAAATAATTAGGAGGAAATATTTTTTTCGAGCCGGATATGGGCGCCACCTGGCACTGGTTACGGAAACTGATTCACGAATTGTGGATAAAATGCTATATATAGAACTTAATGACGGATTTCAAGTATACGTTTTGGTCAAAATTCTGCAGAAACGCTCGTAGACGGAAAACACAACCACACCTATAATTCCTTTACCATATAAAAGTCCCAGAGGTGTGCCACCGGGGGAGGAGTGCCACCAGGGAGTGCCACCGGGGGAGGAGTGCCACCAGGGAGTGCCACCGGGGGAGGAGTGCCACCAGGGAGTGCCACCGGGGGAGGAGTGCCACCGGGGGAGGAGTGCCACCAGGGAGTGCCACCAGGGAGTGCCACCAGGGAGTGCCACCAGGGAGTGCCACCGGGGGAGGAGTGCCACCAGGGAGTGCCACCAGGGAGTGCCACCGGGGGAGGAGTGCCACCAGGGAGTGCCACCGGGGGAGGAGTGCCACCAGGGAGTGCCACCAGGGAGTGCCACCGGGGGAGGAGTGCCACCAGGGAGTGCCACCGGGGGAGGAGTGCCACCAGGGAGTGCCACCAGGGAGTGCCACCGGGGAGGAGTGCCACCGGGGGAGGAGTGCCACCAGGTGTGGCAGTAACAGCCAGCACTAATCTCCAAGGTTAACATTAATATTAAACTTATCAGAACTTTATCGTTCCGTTCTAAACAATTATTTAAGTTGGAAACTTCGCTGGTACACATCTCTGCGAGACCAAAGGGCTGTCATCATCAGCATCATCTCGGGAATGATGGATATTGGCTAATGACCCTTCGTGACGACCCCCAACACCCGACAAACGACACAACTGCCTGAATCTACTAAACCAATTCCTTAGACTATTATTTACACAAACTTCGTCAAAGTGTCTTGGTATACATCGTCCAGAAAATCTCGTATGCTAACTACAAGCACAAAACTATGACTGAAGACAACTTGAAGCAGAGTAGCAGAGTAGCCTCAACCATACAGATGTGTACGCTAAACACCTGTGCTTGTTGATCAATAACTGACCACACCGTGTTGAGGGGTGTGTCAGATGTTGTGACCCGCGGCGGAGGATGTCCGTTGTTGTTAAAGATTCGCTACCTAGAACAAAAAGTTCCAAGCAGCACGGGCTATGATGAGCCCGTAGTCCGGATCGTCACTGCTCACCAGAAGACACATAGTAGTGACACCCAGAAAATAGTCAGTGATATTCAAATGAATGTTTTAGCTGCTAAAGAAAACGGGTTTGAAATTAAATTCCTATGGATACCATCACATGTTGGCATCTCAAGGCATGACACTGTTGATATGCTTGCAAAGACAGCCTGTAGAAAACCAGTGGTAGAAATTGATATGGGTGTTTCATTAGCAGTGACAAAGAGAATACTTAAACAAATATCTAATGAAGATCTCACCGACCTAACAAATTCACGAAGACCGGAAAGTTGTAGCTTTAAATATTATGATAGATATCGTGAGGAAACATTCACATATGGGACTAATAGAACAAGAACCCGGCAATGTGATGTTATAGTGGCCAGAATACGCCTGGGATATAGACGTATCTGGCAGCTTTCTCAAAACCCAAATGTCGAGTACACAATGTGTCAACTTTATGAAAGAGAAAACATGCACTCTCTTGAACATTATATTGTAGAATGTCCCATATTGACTGACTTTCGCCCCCCTGGGCTAAGGTATGCTGAACTCTGTAATTACTATACGAGTACTGGAACACTTGATATATTGAACTTGTACCCAAGATTAACTATGTAATGTATCAATTATATAATGTATGTATGTGATGTAACTATATAACCTGAGCTTGTAAAAGCACCTTCATCACCTTCAGTGATTAAGTGCTTAATTGCACACTAGTTTCTCTATCGGCTATTTCACCCTGTCAGAGTAAAAGAGAAATGTATGTGAATGCATGTGTGTGTGTATATATGCATACATGTATGAATATATGTATGTGTACATATATGTGTGTGTGTGTGTGTGTGTATATATATATATGTATGTGTATAAAGTATACAGGAAGCTGATCAGAATTACATTTCACTTTTGTAAATGCACATTAATGACACTATGTAAAAGACACATCGAACACTTTATGTAGGGCATACGTAAATCTGTGTATCTATGTATTTTCGCACGTAGGTTAGCTTAGCATTTTAAAAGCACCGAATCACCTTCTGTGTTTGATTGTTCAATAAACGCTTGAACTATATGTTTAACACATCTCTAACCCTGTCCATGGCGGACAGAAGAATATGTATATATGCTGGTTAGCATTGTAAATGTCTGGCCACGTTTGTGGTAGAAAAATATTAATAAAAACTGCTCACCGGGAGCCGGTTTTAGCCACTTCCGTCCACGACACGTAGAGATCTGTAGCGGATTTGTTCTTGAAAGTGAAGGTATGTACATAGCGCGCGAGGAGGCGCCTGGAGCTGTTTATCACTCCACTGTGGTAACTTTTACTAGGACGGGTGCCCGGGATAGTCTCTCTCCCCCTCCCCTCCCCTATCCTCTTTCTCGTCCCTTCCCTTTTCCTTCCCATTTCCCTATCCTCCATTTCCCTATCCTCCATCCCCCCTTCTTTCTTTTCCACCATCTTCTTCTCTTCCCTGTCTGGCCTCCAACCTGGAACACGTATTTCAATTTATATCTTTAGAGAGGGAATCCGGCGGTGTCCGGGTCTCTCTCTTTTCCCCCCCTACATATTATCTTCACCGTATATACTACCTACATCACCGTATTCATTTTCCCTACCGTGTTTATCACTGTAACCAGAGTGAATTCATTTCACAGTTTTCCATAAAATCATGAAAATGCGCGGATTAACTCTAGGGCCAGTCTGGGAGAGATGTTACCCTGCGCTTTCTTCACAAGTTCTGGGCTTGTCTAGAGTGTTTCATTGGTAAGTCTATCTCCATCAGAGACATTCTGAACAGGGTGTAGATGTCTCATGCCATTCACCTGGGCTGTAGGAGACTCGAACTGTGAACCCCAAAGCTCAATCGACTGGGCCATGAGTAGTCTTTTAGGATAGATGTCAAAAGGCAGCGCCAGAGGAGCTATACCCACTTGTTTTTGTTTTCTTCCCTGTGTGAAGGGGACACATTTACCTCCATGACAGGTTAGTGTTGGTTGCCCTGGGGGCCTTGTCTACCTCAACTGGAGGGTAGACAATACATGTCTACATTGTATCATAATGATATATGTTGTCATTGTAACTGGAGCCCTATAATATGGTGGTTGGTGTATTGGAAGATCTCACTATTATAGCCAAAGGTTACAACATGAACATTGTATTGTGAAAAGGTATTTTAAACACAAGGTAATGTGATTGATGACCTTGATAATAAACATGCAATATGTGTATGTGCATGTGCATGTGCGTGTGCGTGTGCGTGTGCGTGTGCGTGTGCGTGTGTGTGTGTGTGGAAGTAAAACAGAACAGGTACAGCAGTGGTGCATACAGGAGAGAGAGACCACGCCAGGCGACAGTAGGCAGGTACAGACACATGTACACAGGTGTGCACCCAGACACCTGTGAGCCACGGCGACCGTTCGTCAGCAGCTCAACGAGCCTTCACTGCATTACACACCTGAACCAAGGTTTGGAAAGCACACCTGCTACCCCCCCTCCGTCCTCAAAAAGTGTAATGCGTTGCCAGATATATATTTGAAACTACTCAAGCCTGACTCGCTAGGAATGGGGTCAGCCATTGGTACAAGACCCGGGTATATGGGTCTGGGTGGAAATATAACAATGGGTGGAAAGATTGAAGTGGCTTGCTCATTCCATCAACTCAGGAACCCACGGCCAAGCCAGAGGCTCATTCCCTCCAAGGAGAACTAACAAGACAAGACAAGACACTATAACCACAGAACATATGAGGATGTTTCCACGACCCACTGGTCAAGCGACGGTCTCTCATTCTCGAATGTTAAGTACAAGAGAATGTCATTCCTCATGATGAGAGATGAATACGTTTAATTACTCCAAGAAGTGAGAAGTGAAGATCTTTATCTCATCAACGTTGCTAGGGAGCCGGTCGGCCGAGAAGACAGCACGCTGGACTTGTGATCCTGTGGTCCTGGGTTCGATCCCAGGCGCCGGCGAGAAACAATGGGCAGAGTTTTTTTCACCCTATGCCCCTGTTACCTAGCAGTAAAATAGGTACCTGGGTGTTAGTCAGCTATCACGGGCTGCTTCCTGGGGGTGGAGGCCTGGTCGAGGACCGGGCCGCGGGGACACTAAAAGCCCCGAAATCATCTCAAGATAACCTAACCTTATTTTCTCCAAGGAGGAGGTAATGATGAATATTATCCACAGAGGCACGCGATCAAGGGCCAGCACTGGCAGCATCACAACCCACAACTTCACGTTTTTAAAGTTATTACGACATTTAACAAATTAAAATGATCAATGATCTTGTGACTGCGTTGCACTGCTATTGGGCAAGTCCTCCACCACGCTGACTCCCAAGGTCACTGTCTCTCGTCTCCTCTCCCCCGACCCATGTTCGTCAACACATGGCGTTGTTGATCAAGTAAACTGTGTGTGTAACTTCCTCTCCATCATCCCAGACCATCACACCTCATGCCTAGAAGACCGGATGTTTAGTCTCAACATTATCGAATCTGTAGTACAAAATCCAATAAGAAAACGTTCAAGATATCTTGGGTCTCTACTGTAACGTCCTTAGAACCCATATTATAATTATTGTTGCGGCTAAGTGATTGCTAATCTAGTTAAATTGTCTTTGTCAAACACGCGAGGAATTTGTGCAGCTGTTATTTTGTTGAGATCAACACTTGGTGATAGCTTGAGCTACCTCATCCCTTTGTGTGTATTTTACCTCAAACTTATTTCAATTTCAATTTCAATTACACTTGGTGACGAGAGAGAACGTGGCGGCACTAGCAGGGGACACTAATGTACATGAAGCCTGTACATTGTGCTAGTGCGCGTATACATGGGGTGCACAATAAACTACCCCTCACAGGATGAGTATGGGGTGCACAATAAACCACCACTCACAGAATGAGTATGGGGTGCACAATAAACCACCACTCGCAGGATGAGTATGGGGTGCACAATAAACTACCCCTCACAGGATGAGTATGGGGCGCACAATAAACCACCACTCACAGGACGAGTATGGGGTGCACAATAAACTACCCCTCACAGAATGAGTATGGGGTGCACAATAAACTACCCCTCACAGAATGAGTATGGGGTGCACAATAAACCACCCCTCACAGGATGAGTATGGGGTGCACAATAAACCACCCCTCGCAGGATGAGTATGGGGTGCACAATAAACTACCCCTCACAGGATGAGTATGGGGTGCACAATAAACTACCCCTCACAGGATGAGTATGGGGTGCACAATAAACCACCACTCACGGAATGAGTATGGGGTGCACAATAAACTAGCTGCCTCCGACGGGAACACTCACACCAGGTAAGATAAGAGGCGCGACAAATGACTTAACGACGGCTGCTGTTGTTCTAGATTCAGGCACTCTGAACGAAGTGTCCATGTAGCACGGGCTATGGCGAGCCCGTAAACTTAACGGCATTCATTAACGAAAATACAGGACTCATTAGAGCAATATTGAAAACAAAAATAAGCCCACCATACCCGCCACACACACACTTCATACCACACCCCGCGATAACGACCACGCCTAACTTCCTTGTATTCCGTTAACCGCATAAGTTATCACATCTGCCGCCCTCACACACCACTATGACGCGCGTGGCAATATGGTATCTAGATATACCTTCGTTAAGCCTCGCTCTTATCACCATTAACACTCGCTATCGAGCCTTCAAGAACGCGTGATTGTTGGAATCATTAGATCTTGTTAAATAGTTAAACGTCGCGGTTAGGCTTTTAATATTGTCAGGCCTAGTGTATAAGGGCGAGAGTTGAACAATCAGCAACATGTTCCCAGCGCTTTAATACACAGCTAAGATTGTTTTTGTTAGCAACTGATAATCGGGAATACCGGGTTCGACGCCCCAACGGGACAGAAATGGTTGGGCATGTTTCCTATCAACTAAATGCGCCTGTTCACCTAACACTAAATGGGTACCCGCTACATGCAAGTGTTATATATATGTATATATATATATATATTATATATTTTTTACAGGCTTCCTGTTACAGGTCAAACGAATAACATTAGGATCCCATAAGCGCCATGAAAAAAAAGGAAAACTTAAGCTTTTTATGGAATAGTTCAGAGAAATATTTCTCATTAAATTTAAAATTTAAAAACTAGTGTTCTACAAAGACTTGGATTACATATTATATATACATTATATATATAATGTATATAGCGGACGTTTCTCTCAAGAAATGTCACTGTATACCTCACGTAACAATGCAACAGAATCGTTAGGCCCTGCAAGATAATTTTCTTGTAATTTACGTCTTGAAGGAAAAACAAAATCTACACTAACAAACTTGTCTGTAGCTAAGATACTTACTTT
>WNGS01000543.1:10493218-10509701 GCA_020271785.1 Procambarus virginalis | reverse complement strand
CTGCCTTTGTCGAGTCATCCCGCAGCATTGAAAACGATACAGAGCACAGCGCACGTATCATTGCGGTAGTAATGTCTTTGTGGCAGTAGCGGGGCGTCGTGAACTTCCCCCCGTCTCATCCCCCCCCCCCCCACCACACACACACACAAACACCCATCCCACAAAACCCTTGAGGAACTCCTCTCTCTTGGTTCCACATCACCCCTTATATCCGTATCTCCAGATGGTGGTACTCATAATGTAAACCTTGAAGCGAGGCGCTAACAGAATACCGTGTCCAAGTATGACGAAACCTTTCCTATCCCTACGTCGTCGCCACTTTAGCAGAGCGAAGATAAATACTTGAAGCTATGAGTTGCAGCTCCTAAGTCATACGTGTGTGAGAGCCAGAGCCGTGTATGATTGTATGAAGGTCACGCAACACCCCGATACGAGGGAGCTCAAGACTCAAGAGGAGTGCTGGCTTGAGAAGGAAGCAGCGATAATCACTGTAGGTTGTGGCGCACAAGTCACAAGAGACTTGTCCAACAGCGAGGCGTCTGTGCACAGCTTATCTTCATTACACTGTATTAGTCGCCCTGCTGTGCCGCCCAGGAACGACAAAAGGGCGACTGTTGTCGTTCCTGGACTACAGAAACGTATCTATTTTGCAATTATTTTATCTGCAAGTTAACAAAGAAAGTAAGTTTTCAATTATCCCATACTGTATGCAGGATGTTGGAGCAAGGGGCTGCATAATAAAGAATAACGTCACTTATGGAAGAGATTTCAATGCACGGGGATAGTTATCTTGCTTCCCGTTTGACTTACCAGTGTCTTCCCGTTTCCGCCATTGCAACACAATGAGGCACTTGGCATTTGTATTCCTGACAATACTCAATGTGACTCACTATACAGACGGGAAAAAGAGGCTTTCTTCAAGTTAACGACAACACTGACTCGGGCACCTTCCCAGGTGGATGGAAGACAATGCTTAAAGCCGAGCGAGAGCCAGTAGCATCCCTATCTACCTCTTCCACGAATATATCCTCCTCCTTTCCTCATTTATATTATACTGAATCATAATGAATATTAATAAAGCGTTATTCAGGAACAAACATTCGACACGTCTGGGATGCTCTCAGACGTAGGTTCGAATCATCGTCACGGCCCTTGTGGATTTGTTCATTCGACACGTTCCCCCTTTGATATCTCACTTCCCTCCACAACACCTTCTCACATCACGCTGAATCAACTTGCGCGAACAGTAACTTATCCCGTAATGCAGCTTCCGTTTCACTAGACAGGTGGATAACACCGGACAACACGTGACAAATTGAACACAAACTTGGGAACCATATGATCAAGGTTTAAACTCAGTTGGACGACACTGTCGCCGACTCTTGTTGCCTTGACACTGGCTTGAACTGGAGTTGAAGGTCTCCAGTTCACTCTAACTTGAAGTTCCAGCAACCAAACAATATTGGAACATTCAACTAAAGTTGTGTAGCCGCTATTAACGTTGATTTAACTTGATTCCAACTTAGTTTTGCCTGCTAGTTTGCAGACTATTAGTTGCTGCCAAAACTACTGGATTTGTTTGTATCTATACATCAGATTTGCACCAGCAGAGTTTTTTATGAGAACATGTTTAATAAAACATTTTAATTCACAGCCTAAAACAAGCACACGAACACGAGGTCCGCCTCAGCGTCCGTACAGAAGTTTCCCAACTAGCCACCCACTCTAGGCTCGCCCTGGCTCCACCACACCCAAGAATCACATAAGAACACGACTATCTGTCTACAGAGAAGCTCACTGCAGGAGATCCACACCAGTAAGTCTTTACCGGATACACGAAGAGCTCCATCGGCCCTTGTGCATAATCAATCGAGTTCACTAACGTATGTCTAGCCTAGGACGCCTTTAGGGATTAATTCAAGAAATTAACGTTTGTAAAGTCTTACCACTTACTAAATGTTATTGAAAACATACTCATTAAGGTATACAATTTATTATGAAGTCGTGTGGTTGTTCATCCGGGTATACACCTAAAAACAAAACCTTGTGCTATTGCCCGAGCAAAGGATGGGGTCAATTGATTCATCCTGCAGCACCGCTCAAATGATGCCGGACATGAAATGACAAATTCTGCCTTTTACGGAATGCTGCCTTTACAATTTTCCTTTTTGACGGGAGCAAAGGCTCAGAAAATTTACTAGTTCAATTCAACTAAGAGAATGCTTCATACCGCATTAAAATAATATATATTAGGATGAAACCATTTTACAGGATGGAAGTCTGTATTGATGGAGACGGACCAGCGGAGCGGCGCTAGCGACCAGCATATGTTAAAACCTTTGGCTCAGAATGTTATTAACCATTTCTCGTCCATGGTATGTATTGTGCACTCTCATGAAGCAATGTTACATTGATTGTGGTATTTAAGTGCAAAGTCACGAGTTTAAACACACAATTCTCTCTCTCCCCCCCCGAGACCTCAATTCATGGTTGGCTGTACACTTGTGTTTTGCATTCAACACTCCCAGGGACCGCATGAAGATAGTGACCACATCGCGAGGAGCCAGTCCTGTCCAGCATGTAACCGGCCGAGTATCCGGCCAATACCAGACCACCACCAACCCCTCCGTCTTTGTGCGCCCAGGGGAGAATGAGGAAACGCTAATCTAGCCGTGTTGTGTCGATGAAAAGATTGATAAAACTACTTGTTGTTGTTGTGAGGTATGTGGCACGTTTGCTTCCAAGGCCAGCGCTGCCCTGCAATCTTGTTCAAGAAGAAGAATGTTCAAGAATGAGGGTTACATTGCCCGACACAGACTATTTACGGCCTTCTTTGTGTATAGCGGGACTAATATTACAGGTTTGTACTGCTACTGATGCCACCATTGTTCCCGTTCCAAGTCGCTCCTCTTCCCCAACAAGCCGATTGATAATGATTAAGCCACCCAAGAGGTGGCACGGGCATGAATAGCCCGTAAGTGGTGGCCCTTATGAGCCATTACCAGTATCGAGAGATGATACTGGAGATCTGTGGAGGTGCGACTGCACCCTGCGTGACGGGAGATGTCTCCCGGACCAAATGGTGACCAAATGGTGTCCCAACAAGCCGTTTCACCGTCAACAAGCCGCCGAGCACTTCTCTTCTATCTGGCCTTCACTGGCATTCCTTTCTATTGCGTTATTATATAGAAATGTTGCCAGCGGTCAGCCGCGGCGGTAAACACACCTTACTGGTAACACACTAAATAGATTTACTCGACTGTTTCCTTGACGTTAAATGTATTACTTTGAGTTTAAAAGGAATGTAATTAAAATTAAGATTCATTGAAAGCTAGGTTTCGCCACCCTAGACTATACCAGGGAACCTTCTGTAGCCATTAGGGGTTATCTTGTCAATTCTTGACCAGCCCATGTTTGCGCTGGCTGACCTGAGAACGATTCAACATGGATGAAGCATTGGATGAGCTGAGGGCGCTGCAGTATGGATGAAGGATGTTGTCTAAATATGTCGTCATCCTGTTGTGGTGGACAATTGGTAAATTGTCCACCACAACATTGGTGGACAATTTGTAAGAAAATTGAAAAGAGGCTGTTCGCGAGGCTATCACGAAAAGTCTCAGGATGGTTGATCTATGGACCAAAACTTCAGGGTGACAATAGACTCAGATAGCCTGATTATTTTAATTATAGGGTGGATATGATATGGTGGTCATGCAATGTATATACATATGAATGAGTTTGGGTAGGTATAAATAGGCCTTCTTTCGTGTTTCTTTTATATTATGTGATGTGAAACCCGATGTAACTGAGCCCAGATACAGTGACCATAACCTACTTTTCATTCACCTGGGCTGTAGGAGACTTGAAACGCGGACCCCGAAGCTCTGTTTAATTTGGAATGTTTATTTCCACGGAAGTGTGGATGACAATTTATTTAACCTACTTTCATATAACAACTTGGGTTGCTTCTATTTTACCAATATTAATTATTTAAACTTTCATTCCAATGAAAGAAGAGTTCAGTCTATATTATATTTTGAAGGGATATCCATATATTTAGGTTGTTAGTGTTGTCTATATTACAGATGCTGACGGTAACTTAATGGACCGATCATTAGCATTTGGCAACACGAGTTAAACTTTACACACAAAATTGACAATTGCGTGATGCATCAAACGCAGGTTCGAATCCTCGTCACGGCCCTTGTGGATTTGTTCACGAGTTAAACTGGTCAATCTATGTTAAATATGTAAAATTAAGCGCGGTACTGGTGATCTGAATGCTCAAGTTCCATGTTCTAACAAGTTACAGCTGTGAAACTTTTTTTTTCGTAACATTTTGCGGAAACAAAGAGCATTCGTAAGAAAATATAGGCATAAATACGTCGTGTCTAATATTATCTCATTTGAGAAACAAGTTTTGTAAGGCTGGATTCACATTGCATTCTTGACCACATGTCTTGAAGGGGGTTAAGTAGTATGTGAATTCGTGACACATTTGTCTCTTAAACCCCATTTCCGAATTCTCTAACTTTCGGCCACCATCAAAATAATTTCACAGCTTTGCGTGCTGCCGGTACGTAGAAATACTCGACCATTCCATTCACCTTTGTTGTGCCTCTAACATGCGAATCTATGGGGAAAAAAACACATTTGAAAAATTTAGAGAATGCGGAACGCGTTTTCGGCTCAATTTGCCTTCATCAGAGCAAGATAGAGTGACTATATTGTTCGAAAGGCGGCGAATCGAGCCGAAATCCCATTCAGCATCCTCTAATATATCAAACGTGTTCATTGTTGCATACGAATCTATAAATAGTTATAGCAATTCCTTCCAAAAATAAAAAATGTTAACATTATTAGGCTATCAATATAGAAATTAAGACAAATAGAACCATTTGACAACCAGTTAATATTATAGTAGATTCAGAGCACGACCTTCATAGAATACGGAATGCTTCAGTATCCGCTCCTTGATAAATATCACGAGGGGCAAGGCCACACACTAGGATAACGTTGGGAATACTCTCGACAGCTAAACAGTCTCCCGAACATACCCGAGGAATACATTCCGCTCATTTGTGGTGTATACAGTTTACTCTAGCATGATTTAAGTTTGAGGTATACCATCTTCAATGGCTAGTCAATGAGTTTTTTTGCGGGGACCTCTGTAACCGACCTGCCAGAGATTGATAAGCCTCAAGTCCAGCGCAATACCCACGCCCAAATACTGCTCTTAGGCTTCTAATTTTTGTGTCGGTGTTGGGCTTAACGCCTATCAACCTCTGGAGGGTTATAGCCAACCACAAAGTCCACAATATCTTATTGTCAAGAATATTTTAGTCCTAGAAATTGTCAAAGACTTAAGAAAACGGTATACAGAGAAGCACGAGTATTCTGTATGTGTGTGTGTATGTATATTATATATATATATATATATATATACATACATACATACATACATACATACATACATATATATATATATATACATATACATACATACATACATACATACATACATACATACATACATATATATATATATATATATATATATAATATAATATCCTCTACGTATACCTCTAATATAGACAAGCTTATTTAAATCAATTTTATGTTCCACTTTTAAATAAATATTACATTTATTATAAATAGGCAATTTATAGTTTTGGATTGGTAATATGTAGTGTGGCAATTGCGAACTTTTGGTTTTCTTAATATTATGTACATAATTATATGATTAGTACATATGTATAAGCTAAATATACAAGAATATTGGAGCCTTTCTGCGCCTGGCTAATTGCACCATCACCACAACTTGTCCTCTCGTCAAAGTTTTACGTTATATACTAAATCGCTGAAAAAACGATATATTGGTAAAAAAAAATGACTCGTAATACTGACGTTTTCAATGCATCGGCCTCGACAGGTTGGGTGGGTTGATTGGGTTCGTACATTTCTGGTTAGGGCAAAGTGATTGTATTGTTAACGGAGTGGAAACTGGAGACAGCGGGTTGATCTGAATAGCCTATAACATATCGGCCCATGTTAGGCGTACCAAGTTCAAGTATGTTTATTGAGATAAAGAAATACATCTCAAAGGATAGTGTAGCTTAGGCTATTTCTACCCTCCTGGGCGTATCTGGCATGCCCTGGGGAAAGGGGGGGGGAAGCGTAGGTGTGACAAGGCATAAATAAACCCCTTAATTTAGCTTTAATTCATTTATGAGAATCTTCCGTAACTCTGAAGTTCACTGTGGACACCAAACTGCCATAGTTAGTGATATCTGGGATTGAACCTCACGTCGAGGAGTGGCGGCTTCACATTACTCCTGTGAGTTACTATACAGCACCATGACAATGCATCTGATGTAGTGTTGAGCCTCGTGTGACCAGGACAACCTTGTGTAACAAACTGCGTAAAGCTGTTCTCGCCTCGACGCTGGACAACCAGCCCGTCCTTGCCTCGATGCTGGACAACCAGCCCGTCCTCGCCTCGACGCTGGACAACCAGCCCGTCCTCGCCTCGACGCTGGACAACCAGCCCGTCCTCGCCTCGACGCTGGACAACCAGCCCGTCCTCGCCTCGTCATAAAAATGATGTACTAAATGCCCGAACTTAACGATGACGCACAGAAGACGGTATAGTTGCTTGTAAGCCGCTATGATTTTTATTACGTTATATTTTGTCCGTTTGGGATTTTGACGTCAAAATGCTGTGTATTTATGCAAGAGGACAGGTTGGTCGACAGCAATACTTGCCGGTGTGAGGGTGAGGGAGGTGTCACGCAGCCTGCATGTAGTGGTGTGAGGGTGAGGCAGGGTGAGGCAGGGTGAGGCAGGGTGCCTCCATCACCGGAGGCAACCGAAAGTGTTGCCATATTATATATATATATATATATATATATATTATATATATATATATATATATATATATATATATATATATATATATATATATATATATATATATATTATTTGGGGTGAGGTGAGAACAAACACAGAACACGAAACAATGGGTATAAGCTAAAGGGAAGAATAGATCTGTAACTGCAGAAGGCCTATTGGCCCATATTTCTTGATGTTTCTATATTGGAGCGGAGTTTTGAAGTGGGTAGAATATAGTTGTGGCAAGGTTCAGGAAGCCGTCTCTTGGTCGTGGAATTGCCATAGGTCCTCCATATAATGTTGTGAGTTTCTTGATTATCCTTGTTTCCGTGCCGAGGTGATGTCGGTCTGTGAGGATGTCAAGGTGTTGTTCGATGCGGGTACGGAGACTTTCGTCGATGTTGCTGTTTCTCCATTCGTTTGTAGCATGAAGTAATTCAAGGTTCAGGAAGCCGTCTCTTGGTCGTGGAATTGCCATAGGTCCTCCACAACTATATTCTACCCACTTCAAGACTCCGCTCCAATATAGAAACATCAAGAAATATGGGCCAATAGGCCTTCTGCAGTTACAGATCTATTCTTCCCTTTAGCTTATACCCATTGTTTCGTGTTCTGTGTTTGTTCACCTCACCCCAAACCATTGTAACATGTCACCTCACCCAAATGCATATATATATTATATATATATATATATATATATATATATATATATATGCCTTAATACCAGCAAATTGCAATCATTCTGGAGCGCGGCAGAGCGCGGATGATGCTGGCATATACAAGCTAGGTGATGAATTGTGATCCACTGTGACACAGCAATAACAAGTGCGTGATTCTCAGGTTAAGTACAGTTAGGTCTATCCGGTTGGTTTAGTGACCAGGCGGANATATATATATATATAATACATAAAAATCATAGTCATTTAAATATATATAACGTGAAGCCTACAATAAATAACCTAATCCGCATGCATGAAAGGAACGAAGTTTCATTTCAAGAAAGAGTGAGAAGAAAGAAGGTGTGGGGAAATAGGAGAAAAGCGAAGTAAAGCATGGACACTGCAAAAGGCCAGTGGCATACAGAGTCAGTTGACCATTTTTGATAGGTTTCAACAAACCTGGGAGTCGAGCCCGAGAGTGATGAGCATGGCGAAAAAGAGTAGAGCCCAGACGGGCGATACAGGCAAGTGGGTGACGGCAGCCGGGTACACGACGAACGCCAGGCCGGAGCCCGAAGACACCACGTCCTTCACTTCAACTCCAAGTTCCGTTGCCAAGAATCCCAGGATGCTGAAGATCACAAAGCCAGCAAACACCGACGTAGAACAGTTGGCGAAGGCAATGATGATTGCATCTCTGTTGAGAGGAAAGGAAAACATTAAAGTATCCCTAACATGGCTTTATTACAAGCCACTCCAAGGGTCCCGGTACCACTGTCGGGTTCGTTATTGACTAACAAGCAAGAATTCCGGGTTCGAATTCCGGGCGGGACAGAAATGGTTGGGCGCTTCCTATAACCTAATGCTCTGTTCAACTAGCAATAAATAAATATGATTATTCAGGTAAGGTACATACATAGTGATTTTACATAAATGGATCGATTTATAGATAGAGTTTAGTACATACAATGCCTAAAGCCACTATTACGCAATGCGTTTCGGGCAGACGCATAAATAGGTACCCAGGAGTTAGTCAGCTTATTGGTGGGTTCCATGCTAGTGAGGGTCAGTAATTCGACCCTGGAAGGGGGGGGGGGAATGTTACCTGGATATAAAGAAGGCTGTGACCAGGGTTTCAACCATTTATATTGTATGTATAAACTGACTGGCTACCTGTCCCCCGACACAATGAATTGCAAGTAAAACAAAAATCAGGTGACATGAAACGTGCCAAACCGTTTCTGTCCTGGCCAAAGAATGATCGAGACTTGACAGAATCGAGAACGTAGACTGCTGTTACACAGCCATTTTTTGAATAATAAGACGGAAATACACTAACCGCATGCAGTTGTTCTTGAACTTGTTGTACGATGCTAGTGTAATCAGACCACCAAATCCAGGGCCAAGAGAGAAGAAGATCTGAGTGGCTGCATCATTCCACACGTCTATCTCCGTCAGTTTGGTCATGTTCGGCTTCATGATGTAAAATTCAATACCAGTGTAGGCGCCCTTCAAGGTGACACCTGTCAAAGAAAGCGTTATGAGAAAAGAAGAATGACAACATTTTAATTAAATGATATCACAAGTCTTTGTAAATAAACTATTCTACAAACTAGGCTTTAGATTGAAATGAATATAACATTATTACCATACGAGTACAACGGTCAATATGTTGTACATTCCACCCAGCCACAGTAGCCATATGTACCATGACACTTAATATACATATACAGTACAGTATTACAAGTCCCCATGGTGTAGTAGTGGATAAGACGCTCGCCTGGCGTTTCGCGAGCCACCGCTCCTGTGCCAGGTAAGTCCATTACGGGCTCACCATAGTCCGTGCTACTTGGAACTTGTTCCAAGTAGCTGAATCTATAACAAAAACAACGTTTCGCGAGCGCTTTGTCCCGAGTTCGTATCCTGGCCGGGGAGGATTTACTGTGCGCCAATCCTTAACTGTAGCCTCTGTTTACTCAACAGTAAAATGGGCACCTGTTTGTTAAACGATTTGGCGGGGTCGTATTCCTGGGAGCATTAGGATTAAAGACTTGCCCGAAACGCTACGCGTTAGTTTAGTTCATTTATTATGCACCCCATACCCATCCCGTGGCCGGTAGTGGAAAGGGTTACAAAGGCACATAATGGGCTCAGGGACTGAACCCCACAATTCATTTAGCTAAGCAAGTTACAATCTTGATGAGTTAGTTACAAAATTCAATATAAGTCGTCACATCAACAATGGGTTCGAGATCGACCTCAAATACAGGTTCTAAATTAAGCAACTGACATATGTGGAGAGCTAGTGTCACAATTTATATGTTTGTCCTGCACTACGCGTGCTAGTATAAGGTACAGTACAAGGCTCTACAAGAATCTAAGAACTCTTGCATATACATAAAAAAAAAAATACAAATTCCTATTATTTTCAGGTACCAAAGTTACCCCCTACCACACGTTTTCTTTTAAACATAGCTGGATATAAGGGAAGACTAATTTGACATCTCGCTGGTGTCGAGTCGATAGTTGGATGTTTTTATTTAATTTTATTGATTACACACACACAATGTTGTGTACTCACCACTAGGTGAGTACACAAAGGAGGTACAATGGGCTGTGAGAGTACATATGTTGATTAAATGGTACATTCGTGCAAAGCCACTAGCTTTAGTTTTGTTAATTTATTATACACTATGTCTTCACACCCATCAATTTTATGTTGTTACTGTATTAACATGTTTAGGTATACACGGCAATGTGCTGCTACCCAGTTCTGTATGCCAAATTACATAGTGTAGATAAAAAAAACTAGCTAGTAGTTCATCTAATATCCCCATATCACAGGATGGTTAATTATACATGTAATCAGGAGAAAACATGAAATGCGAGGCTGATCTATTAGCCTCCACTAGCAAAATCTGGGTACAGCACAAGAATATCTTCCAATTTTCACGAGAGTATGAAGTAGTTACAGAGCTCAATGTACCCCATACCATTTGGTCTGAAATCACTGATAACAGGGCAGTCACAGATATAGTGTTGGAGAGTATGTCCCAACTCTTGTTCACATAGTTTACAATTGAAATGAAAGGCCTCAAGCCTTTCCCACTACCACCCACTGGCTGGGGCATCGCTATCTATGGCAGGTGGTTGCAGGTAATGAATCCCCCAATGGTGAACATTCCAATTGTAAACCATGTGAACAAGAGCTGGGACATACTCTCCAACACTATATCTGTGATTGCCCTGTTATCAGTGATTTCAGACCAAATGGTATGGGGTACTTTGAGCTCTGTAACTACTACTTACTCTCAGGGATACTGGAAGATATTCTTGTGCTGTGCTCAGATTTTGCTAGTGGAGGCTAACAGATCAGCCTTACATTTCATGTTCTCTCCTGATTCCATGTATGATAAATAATGAACACAGGGATTGAACTCCAAAATTTATTTAGCTAAGCAAGTAACACTCTTGATAAGCTAGTTACACAGTTTAATAAATATATATATATATATATATATATATATATATATATATATATATATATATATATTATTTATTTATTTATTTATTTATTTATTTCAATGGCGCTACCATATGGTTAAAATTGTTAATTAACGAACCATGCAATCGATCACAATTTGTTTCATTTAAATTTTTATGGAAAGTGTCTACAGTAGACCTTTTTGCCTAATATTTACATCGATGTATTTAAATACCTTATACTGTATTTGCTTTTATTTCTCACTTATCTAATGTCATCCACGTGATCAACCCTGAGTTTGTGTTTGAATTATTATCAGGCTAACTCACTCTCAGCACTTCCAAATCCATGTTCTTATTATCTTAAGAGTGAATTGTTACAGAAAACGAAGCTCACTCAGGGATAACTTGTGAATAGTTTGAATAACAACTTGATGACCAGGTTAATTAAATAGTTATAGGCTTATTGAGGTTACGCTCTTAGAATACGAAAACACAATATCTGTGCAGCTCGATTGTACAATTCTGGCTACGTTTTCCAGAATCCAAAAAATGGAGAGCGTTGCGGGTCCGTGTTCACAAATCGTCATAAGGCATTGGCGATACACCGACTGACCCTACCATCACCGCCAACCGGATAGGTGTGGGCAGTGGCGGAAATGCAGGGATACGTAGGTGTATGCCGTATACGTATTTCTCAATTTTCAGTTTTATTACGTTCAATTTATGTATTGATGGAGAAGTATTAGCTATCATTCATGTTTGTACTAATTAAAAATACGTTTGTTGTAATTATGGATGATCCACAAGACCTAGGTACAACTTCAGCGTATGTCTAGTTCCCAGAAACCCATTTCAGTCACTGTGTGGGGGGTACACGACAGGCAAATATCATATGTAACTAAGTTGCTAAACTTAACGCTAATTGTAGTTCAATTCCTGTGTTGGACAGGTATTTGTCAAGCTCAGTTTGCGTGGAGCGTCAATGGTACCAGCTAGTACCTCACTGAACGATTCATATTTTCAAAGAAGAATTATAGTTGTTCCAGTATGCCTCGTGTATTATATACTTACGTTTATAAGTGTATGGCAGTGTGTATCTGTGTGGAAGGGCGGCTTGTGGGATTATATTTATGTGGAGTGAGGCTGCAGTTGTCTGAAGGGGGGAGCAGCAGGCAGTCTGAAGGGGGGAGCAGCAGTCAGCCTGAGCGAATGTGGGTTAGTTGCAGGCTGGTGTTGTTGGTGACTGGATGCGTTATTGAGTTAAGTACTAGTGTTGTTTGATCGTGTCCAGGTGTTCCTATTGAGACTGGTATTCATGTGATTTAGTATATATATATATATATATATATATATATATATATATATATATATATATATATATATATATATATATATATATATATAACTTATTAACTTATGCCCTGTTATCAGTGATTTCAGACCAAATGGTATGGGGTACTTTGAGCTCTGTAACTACTACTTACTCTCGGGGAGTAAGAATAAGAAGAATGTACAAGAATGTAAGAATGTACAAGAATGTAACAACTCTTGTATATATCTCAAAAAAAAATATATGTATTAATGTGTGTCAGTGGTCAGAAGCCCATAAACATTTAATTATTACAGTCTGTATTTTGTTTACTCAAATTTTTATTTGTACTTACCACAGAGTAAACTGCTGTTTTCGTCTTTTAAACTGTGTTTAATTAATCCTGTAGTTAAAGTAGAATAACAGGCCAATAAGGCGTTTTAGAAGCTGTTTCCGGAAACACGAGCATTTGCCAAGTGCGTGAGTATAAAAGGGCCTTAATAAACTAAATAAAAAGGAGTTCATTACTCTCACCTCTAATGAAGAGAATGAAGAGGACAGCGTAGGGGAACAGAGCGGTGAAGTAGACCACCTTTCCAGAGCTCTTGACGCCCTTGATCAGGCAAGCGAACACCAACACCCAGGCCAGGGCCAGACATCCCACCAGCTCCCAATTCATCCCTCCCATATCCTCCCACGTCCGACCGGACACCCTTAACATGCGGTTCCTGAAATGTAACAAATATAAAATTAACGTTGTACTTCAAAAACATAAATTAAGCAAGCTTCAAGACTTCAAATACTGCAATGTACAATGTGAAAAAAAGACTGAAAAGCTTTTCGCTTAGCAAGACCAAATCCTCTCGAGACGCTGTCTTCAAGCTTGCTGTTTGCTGACTTGTTTTAGCAAGGTGTAGACTGCAAATTATCGTTTCTTATTTCCCAATTCTCCAGCATTTATAGGCCTCGAGTCAAAAACCAAACCCAACAAATATCTACAACTTCATATATAAACAAATTTGACATACATCCTTCACATAGACCTTATATAGTTTAATTGATTATGGACCCCATACCTATCCTGCGAGTGGTAGAGGAAAGGACGACAGAGGAACATAATGGGCTCAGGAACCGAGCCGAATATTAGCTAAGCAAGTTAGCTAAGCATTTAGCTAAGCAAGTTATACTTAAGTATATTTACAAAGCTTACCTGAAGTAGTCCTCGCTTGCTGAGATTCTAGTAACGGCACTGTCAGCTAACGTGCTGCCGGTAGCGTTGTTTGGGCTCT
Source organism: Procambarus virginalis (assembly GCA_020271785.1). Lineage (NCBI taxonomy): Eukaryota > Metazoa > Arthropoda > Malacostraca > Decapoda > Cambaridae > Procambarus > Procambarus virginalis. The sequence goes on along the minus strand of WNGS01000543.1, from coordinate 10,496,067 downwards.
TACAGTGGGTCTCGTTCAAGGCGTCTAGCTTGGCAACGCTGCAGTACTCCTGGACGCTAACGCAGCTCTGGTTGTAGTAGTAGAGAGACTGGTTCCTGCAGGCACCGGCGAGATCCTCGGTGAAGCAGTCTGGAAACAATTGTCAGTAGTATTTAAGCAGGCGATGAGTCAAGGTAACTGAAGTATGTTAACCAGACCGCACACTAGAAGGTGAAGGGACGACGACGTTTCGGTCCGTCCTGGACCATTCACAAGTCGATTGTCGACTTGAGAATGGTCCAGGACGGACCGAAACGTCGTCGTCCCTTCACCTAGTGTGTGGTCTGGTTAACAGTAGTATTTAAGTACAATATTTGAATCTATTTGCGTTGTATTCTAATTCGGCATTATATTTCCTACATGGAACCTTACGAGGCTTCGAATCACAGCAATAGTTGTGCAAAATATACAATATAACTGCTGTTAAACAAAATTCAATGTACATCCATCACGTATTGCTGTTTCATACATTATACAAGTTAATATAGCCTAAAGTTTGTGTATATAAATAATGCTGTGATTCGTAGCTTAAAGGTGTCACGTGAACACCCATCTTCCTGTACAGTGGTGTCACGTGAACACCCATCTTCCTGTACAGTGGTGTCACGTGAACACCCATCTTCCTGTACAGTGGTGTCACGTGAACACCCATCTTCCTGTACAGTATATACAGTATATCAAATTTTTACATAAAATACATCAGGGAAGATTTTGTGTAAAAATTTGAATTGCACGAGGTCTTTCGCACTATTCTGAGTGCATTATTAAAGTCCGGGTGTATGGTTTGGACAGAACTCAAATCTCAGCTTGATTATTCGTAATACGCTTGAAAACATTTTTAAAGCTGCATTAGGTATCGCACGCAAGAACATGTATGACCTTACTGAGAGAATTAAAATAATTGGCGCAGCTTCCCCAGGGCAGACTGGAGGTGAAGGAGGCGAAGGTGTAGAAGAACGTCCAGGCCAGGATGACGTTGTAGTAGATGGCAACCAACGCTGACAGTATCACCATGGCCCAGCCCAGTCCTGGGGAACAACAACAACAACAATTAGCGTAGTTTATAAACCAAATCAGATCACCGTTGAGATTTGACAGCGCAGAAGTAGTCGTTAAACATATTGGACATAAACTTTACTGGAATCAGTATAAGAGTCAAACTGCCTATGCAAGACTGAAATGAATAACCTCATTGAGCACAGCCCGAGGCTTCGGGCGCCGTACTTGGGCTGGGCGGTAGAGTGACGGTCTCGCTTCATGCAAGTTAGCGTTCAATCCCTGACCGTCCAAGTGGTTGGGCAACACTCCTCCCCCCCCCCGTCCCATCCATAATCCTTATCTTTTCCCTTTCCAAGTGCTATATTGTCGTAATTTCTTGGCGCTTTCTCCTGATTGAAATAGGTTTATTGAGGTATGAACACACACAAAGGGATGAGGTAGCTCAAGCTACCTTTAAAATTTAAAATCTTTCTAAAAATAATTAGCATGCAGAAACAAAATTCAAATTGAAACTTGCCAGCGAAGAGAGGAACCAACTTTGGGAAAAGAATGTTGGGTCCGAGGCTGACATATTGGCCGAGGGCGAGCTCCAGGAAGAACAGTGGTAGACCAGCGAACAATAACATCAGTGTGTAGGGGATTAGGAACGCCGCTGTGGAGAGAGAACAACCAATGAGAACAGAACACACGCCGAAGACAGCAAGCAAACATTACATATACGCAAATTAAATTTATATACATGATATATGTATATATATCTCATTTATTCAACAATTAGCAGACATTTAAAATCTACTTTAAAAATGATTGCCAACATTAACCTTTGCAAGTTTATCTATTCAAATTTATGTGTTTGATTATCCTCTAGTTAGAAACTGTAATTGTTATGCTGCACACTAATTCCTTGGAAGAGCATGAAGCTGTGTTTGCTAGGCTTTCCCATATTATATGCAACTTATAATTAGTCTTGAAATCAAGCTTTCCACGAATATCTGATCATAGTCACCAAATTTAATGCCCTAACTTGCTGTCAATCTGTCTAGCTTACTTTAAAAACAATTCAAAGCTAATATGACTGATATCTCAGAACATGTATAAAAACAATAAAATCAAAAGCATTATTCATAACTGATTATACTTGGTTAAATTTACATTAAATTACAATATATTAATTACATAAAGTTATAATGCCAGCATAACACGAAGACTCGTTACATAGTGCAAAATTTGAATTAGATATGCTGATAATGCACAATAACGCGTCTAGAAAATATATGTTATCACGACAATATGGATCCAGCACGGACCGAAACGTTACCATTTTTGTTTAATTTCAAGAGTTTGTTGGGTTATTTAAAAACGGGTAATGGTGGCGAGCCCCCCCCCCCCCCGTAACGATGCAACCCGTCCTCGCAAATTCGTATAGTCAATATTGACCTATTAGTTACCTGCATAGGTGACATACTAAACATAATAGTTTCCCTTGAAAAGCTTCATAGAAAACACCGACCTTACCTAACCTACTTAGTATGTTAAAATAAGCATCTTACAGCTTCGTAATTACAATTGTTACTTAACCTATTATAGGTATAGATTAGGCAATAATTGTAATTACGAAGCAATAAGATGCTTATCTTAACATACTAAGTAGGTTAGGTAAGGTCGATGTTTTCTATGAAGCTTTCCAAGGGAAACTATTATGTTAAGTATGTCACCTATGCACGTATTTAATAAGTCAATATTGACTATACGAATTTGCGAGGACGTGCCAAATAACAAATCCACAAGGGCCGTGACGAGGATTCGAACCC
>WNGS01000543.1:10474836-10493193 GCA_020271785.1 Procambarus virginalis | reverse complement strand
TGCGTCCGGGAGCATCCCAGACACTGCCTTAATCGACTGAGCTATCCCAGGCACTGTCTGGGATGCTCCCGGATGCAGGTTCGAATCCTCGTCACGGCCCTGGTGGATTTGTTCATTTGATGCATCACGTTAGTGTGATCTCTGTGTGTAATCCACATTTCCTATGCTCTGGTTAGGCTAAGTGGCTTGGGTTCACGCATTTTAGTACCCCGTACTTTGTCGGTTGTGGCAACTGAGGGACCTCCCCCAGCACCCGGGAGAGCCCTTGGGGCGCGCCTCACCTCCGCCGTTCTGGTAACAGATGTAAGGGAACCTCCAGACGTTGCCGAGGTCGACAGCGAAGCCCACCACGGCCAGCAGGAACTCGACCTTCTTGCCCCAGGTGTCCCGCTCCGGCTCGTTCTCCGTCCACTTCGGGCACTGCTGGCGAGACTCGTATCAACCGTAGGGTAAACTTCACAGTTTTGTTCCCAATTGAACAAACTGATAAAAATGAGACCTGATGACCGAACGATACATCAGAAGATGGAGAGACGACGACGTTTCGGTCCGTCCTGGACCATTAGCAAGTCGTATCACACATGATGTCATAGTGGTCCAGGGCGGACCGAAACGTCTTCATTTCTCCATCTTCTGATCTGTCGTTTGGTCATCATATCTTCAGCCACGTTATTGTGACTCATCGTCTGCAAAAAAAGAGACAAATTACCAACAACCGTGGACATCTTCAAGAGAAAACTGAACTGTTTTCTAAGAGAAGTTCCGGATCAGCCGGGCTGTGGTGGGTATGTGGGGCTGCGGGCTGCTCCAAGCAACAGCCTGGTGGACCAAGCTCTCACAAGTCGAGCCTGGCCTCGGGCCGGGCTTGGGGAGTAGAAGAACTCCCAGAACCCCCATCAAGTAGGTATCAAGCAGGTTAGCAATCATTAAAGCATCGTAATAATTACGTTTTCTGTGTATTGACCTCCATAGGTCCGGAGGATTGCTTAGTTCATTCCTCTTCTGGTTAGACCCAACAGTCGCTCTTTTTAACAAAGAGTTAAGCTCGTGAACTGACTATATAGTTAGGAAAGGACATAAGTACAAGCAGCTGGGATGTGAGGACGGACTGAAGGAACAGTGCCCAACCAGTTGGACCATTAGGGATCGAACGGGGACTCCTTACCTAGAGCTGCGACACGCTGTTTCATAAGTCGCCAGCTGTCAGGTCCTTTCATCACCTCTACCTGAGGTTTGAGGGGGGAAATAACAACCATTTTCTATACTTTGGAGGCCAAAAAACCGATGAGAAATAACGATAGAAAAGAATAGCAAAAGATAGTTATACAGCGATACAGATGAAACACATCTACATCTGACCCCTTCAAGCAAGAAGGCAGATAATGTCCCACGATGGATATCTGTAATTGCTGTTTGTAGTACTGATGAAGATCTATGATCGTTTGCGAGATGGCGGAACACGTAAATATGGGTTATCATTCATCTGTATTCACTCCTCACGCGGTTTGGGGGAGATGGGTGGAGGAGTGGTGTAGTGAGGGGAGTGCGTGAATGAATGAATGAGTGAATGAGTGAGTGTGTGTGCGTGTGTGTACTCACCTATTTGTGCTTGCGGGGGTTGAGCTTTGGCTAAAAATTCATATAGGGCAGTACATGTGTGTGTATGTGTGTGTGTGTGTGTGTGTGTGTGTGTGTGTGTGTGTGTGTGGTGTGGTGTGTGTGTGTGTGTGTGTGTGTGTGTGTGTGTGTGTGTGTGTGTGCTTGCGCGCTTGCTTGCAAATCAAATATCTTCCTACAATTAAACCTAAACACCAACATAAGCTATAAAAAAACAATCTACGTCCAAACAATTCAATTTCTTTCTTTATTATGCACCCGATACCCATCCCGTGGGCGGTGGTGTAAAGGGTTACAGAGGCACGTGATCGGTTCAGGAACTGAACCCTCCTAGTTCGTTTAGGTACGTCCAAACAACCAATTAAAACATCGTAACAGTCTACGGTCCGCGACACCCAGAATTCACTATCTCTCGACGGATTGCTTATTGAATAAGTCACGGAACCAGCCAATCCTCTTGAAATGATAAGCTACCATTTGGTCGAACGTACACAAATTAGACTGTTGCAACTAACAATGTTCACGTTTAATACTATTTGTTTTGTAGAGGGGCACAAAAAAATCCACAGGGGCCGTGACGAGGATTCGAACCTACGTCCGAAAGGATCCCAGACGCTGCCTTAATCGACTGAGCTACAAAATCTGGTACAAAAACCAAATTTTAAACATTCCCAGGCCTAAAGCAGTACATATATGAACTATATTAAGCCTAAGAAAACGTGTATTAGGTCTACTAGTGCTTGGATAGGTTAGGTTTAGTTATTTTTAAGTGTTCTTAATAAGGCGTTTGGGCTAATTCAGTAATAGAAAATGTGAATCTTTTGGTGTCCAACAGTCCATTTTCTAAACATTTAACAGTTGTTGTAAACATTATCAGTATTAGAGGATGAGCTGTATGGTAGTAGTCGACCAGAGAGCAGCCAGGTAAAGCCTAACTCTCTCTAAAGGAACAAGCCAAGGAGAAACTTCTCTAACTTTGAAAAAGAGGTGAAAACCAATGTTTTCCTCCTGTGACCTCTTACCCCTACTTCAGAACACATCAAAGTGATGCTGGGCTTGCTAGACTATACTGCCAAATTAGCTTCATGGCCCCAAGACTTCACAACACCAAGTTATAGACATTCACAACACTTGTACAACTTTGGGTGTGTACTTACGGGGACTTTGTCGCTGGCGAGCTGGTAGGGTGGCGGCGGGTCGGAGTTGGGCGAGGTTGTGGGCGGCAGGACGGTGGGCGGCAGGGTGGTGGGCGGCAGGGTTGTGGCTGTAGCCTTGCTCTGATCACATTGCGTCACGTCGGGGCGAGACAAATCGGACAAGGGGAGGTTGGGCTTGGAGTCAGAGTTCGGGGAGGCATCGTTGGAGGTGGAATTGGAGGTGGCGTTGATGGTAGTGGCGGTGATAGAGGCGTTGGTGGTGGTGGTGAGCGTAGGTAACTTGCTGTCATTCTTGCCCTTGTGTGTCTTGGTGGAAGGCGCGGCCAGGGGGTTCTCGGTGACGTGGATAGTGGTGGAGAGAGCGGAGGCGCCCACGCCCACAGGAGTAGAGGCGAGGTTAGGGAGCGATGGGCGTACGCGGGCGGGGAGGAGGGCGGCCTCGCGGTCCTGGTTTGCGCGGGCCGCCATATTGGTGGACAGAGCACTCAAAAGCTCAGCCACCTCGCAGACTGAAACAGAGAAGTGAAACTCACTGTGATACCCAGAATGAACCACTGAAACATGGAGGGAGGGAGGGAATTATAAGGGAGGAAAACGCCTAGCAATTACCACTATATAGCACTTGGAAGGGGGTCAGGATTAGTTTTGTGTGAACACACTATTCCTTGAACCAAAACACGCTCCGTACGATGACCAGACCACACACTAGAAGGTGAAGGGACGACGACGTTTCGGTCCGTCCTGGACCATTCTCAAGTCGATTGTGACTTGATCACAATCGAAGTCACAATGACTGAAGTCACAATCGACATGAGAATGGTCCAGGACGGACCGAAAACGTCGTCGACCCTTCACCTTCTAGTAGAAACTTAGATATAAATAATAATTAGATATAGATAGCCATTAAGGATGTCCGTTACACCTGTCATGAGCCACCGACCCGGTCTATTATACTGAGTTATTAACAAACTTCCTCCGTGTTCAAGAGCTGGAGACGCTGCTAATTTGCTCGTGTCTTAAATTAATTAGCTGGACATTATATAACATGGTATCCGAGCCTGTGTGAGGGAGGGAGGGGGGGGGGGCGTGTCGTAGCCTCGCACTTTTTATAAAATTTTATTTAAAAAAGATATTTCTTTATATTTTAATCGTTATTTTTGTAATTTTACCCGTTTTTTTTTCTATTTATTTTCCGTTTTTTTTTAACTAACCCGTTATGCTCTAAATTTTAGCCGTTATGCTCTTAATCTCTTAATTTTAGCCGTTATTTTTTGTATATATCCCACCCGTTACTGAATTACATATTCTCCGATATTTACAGATGATAATCTATTCACATTTTTAAAGTCTTCAACTATTTACAATACTAAAAGGGAAGCACTCTTCGTGATAACAATATTAGAGAAAAAAAAAAGAGGTATTAGGCTATATAGCATGATATTCTTCTCAGTAATTATTCGCCTGTTCCCTCGTTGTGTTCCAAAAAGTCCTCTCAATACACTATTTTACCCAAACTGGCAAGTTGGCCGTCAATATAGTAACTAAACTCATAAACTGTCAACTTGACGGTCAATAAAGTAACTAAACTCATAAACTGTCAACTTGACGGTCAATAAAGTAACTAAACTCATAAACTGTCAACTTGACGGTCAATAAAGTAACTAAACTCATAAACTGTCAACTTGACGGTCAATAAAGCAACTAAACTCATAAACTGGCAACTCGATCGTCAATAAAGCAACTAAACTCATAAACTGGCAACTCGATCGTCAATAAAGCAACTAAACTCATAAACTGGCAACTGGACCGTCAATAAAGCAACTAAACTCATAAACTGGCAACTGGACGGTCAATAAAGCAACTAAACTCATAAACTGGCAACTGGACCGTCAGTAACATCGCTACACTAAAAAATGCGCACTTGGCGACTCAGAACTATATATAAACCTGGAAACTAATTACGGCAACTCATTATGAATGATTGGCAACGGAGGGAGGAGAGATGTTGGCGGGAAACTGGAACAAATTCACCTAAATTATCATAATTGTAAGTGGCCATTGAGCCCTTTGAACATCAGAGACGTTAACTATTGCCGACTAAACAATTAAGTGATTTATTTAGGCTATTATACCGAGTCAAAACAAATATTGTTGAATATAAGAAAAGTATATTCACTTTCCCGCCAAAAAAAAAATACACTCAGTCGCAACTAAAATGAAAAATGTTCACATATTCTTTTCATTCGGAGAATGAAAATATTGGACAGTATGAATATTTGTGCAAACATAAAAAAAACGACAAATAATATCTCTTCAAAGGCATTACACGAGGCTAATTTTCCTTGTTTCTACACCTTTTTTTAGTTTGCCTGGTCCACGGGCGTCCGTGTGCGCGGGATCCCCTAAAAGTTAACATCAAAGGCCATTTATATGGGATTCCCGGCTCCGTCACCCCCCCCCTTCCCCACGATCCTATTACTCTATGATTATGAAGGTGATTGGTCGTGGAGTCCCTGGTGTGGGGGGGGGGAGTTCTGGGTGTATGTGGGAGTCCTGGGTGTGTGGGAGGCTTTGGGTGTACATGGGAGGAAGTCCTAGGTATGTGGGAGGCCTTTGGCGTGTGGGAGGTCTTTGATATGTGGGAGGCCTTGGGTGCCTGGGGGAATCCTGGGTGAGGGAGGCCCATATACACTCCCGTCGGTATATGGGAGAGTCCTGAGTGTATTGGAGGCCTTGGGTAGTTGGGAGAGTCCTGAGTGTATTGGAGGCCTTGGGTAGTTGGGAGAGTCCTGGGTGTGTGAGAGTTCTGTGGTGTCGGGTAGTTAGTCTTTGGTCTGGAAGAGTTACCTGGTGTGTAGGTCATAGGTGTGGGAGAGTTCCTTAGTGTGGGAGGGATAGGTGTGTGGAGTGGTCCCGAGTGTGGGGGGTTGTCCTGGCTGTGGGAGAGTACCCTGGTGAATGGGAGATATAGTGGGGTCCACTACCTATTCAGGACCGGAAACTAAGTTAGTCTGGCACATGAGGCTTTAATTTTTGTTTTGTATAAAATATCGCCGGATGGTCATATTACAAGCACTATTCCTAACTGGAGATAATGACTCTTTTAAAAAATCCATTAAATAATTCATCTGGATATAATAAAATGAGTTTGCTAGGTTACATCTGACGTCAGTCCCAATAAATTTGTTTATTAGAAAATAATATTTTTTTAAATTTTAATTTATCAAAGCACAAACTGTAATATATTTTAAGGGATGGGAGAGATTCCAAGAATGAAGACTTACATACAGATTATAAATCCCGCCATCAAGAATATGTGCGGGTCCTGCCTCTGATTTTCCCGCCAAAAGGTTGAAGCCCGCCAAGTGATGATGGCGGCCGCTCTCGCAGCCTCACAAAGACGCGCCAACTCGACTTTAACCTTTCATTTTTAAGACATTTACCATTCACCAAATACTTCACTATAATTCAATTTTATTAACACAATTGGCCACATCCTGAGCACAGATTGAGAACAAAACTTACTGATCATACTCGACTTGTGTTCATAAACATGAAGAAAGCATGATATGAGTAGGGAAAAATAAAATCAGAATATTATTCATTCTATTCAATTCTGAAATCGTAAATTAATAAATCTAAAAATCTAATTAACCAGTTAGTGTTGCCATATAGAGTATGCTCTGAATACGGCCCGATGTAATCAACTTACTCAATGTTGTTTAACGTCATATAATTGACAAATATTTTAAAATTAGATATATTCATAGTAACATATTTTACAAACATATCCGATTTTTCCATTGGGTATATTTGTGTTTGAATTTCTTTGCGTGACTGTATGTAAACACTGTGTGACTGTTAGACAATGTGTGACTGTTAGACAATGTGCGACTGAGTGCAGACACAGACTGTAGACTGAATGTGTGACTACATGTAGACACTGCGTGTAGTTGTTTAAATATACTGTATGACTGTGTATATACTGTATGCAGGCACTGTATGTTTGACTTAGCCCCTGTGCGTGTATGCTTACCTAATAGTGTCTGCAAGTATGGAGGAATATATCTTGGGCCCCGCCTCCCAATTTAAGGAATCTGGTGAAATTCTCACAATTTCTCGTGATTTTAAAATCTGATTATGAACTCGTATTTTATACTTCTAAATCATGTCTCCTCTGGTTCTGCTCTCCCGCAGGGTGTGCCCACCTTGCTGTGCGTGCGGAGGTTTAGTTTCAGTTCATGGTACCCAGTTCTCAGCCTTCAAATGAATGATACACAAGTTCCGGAATCCTATTGGGTTCTGTCATATCTACAGTTGAAGCTGTGTATGGAGTCTCCTTACACTGTTCCTAGTGTATTTCACTTGTTTACAACTCTAACACTGAACATATGATTTATAATGTGTTTGTGGTTGATTCGGGTATTTAGTGTCCTCCTCCAACCATGTCGAGTCATCTTTAATTGTCTGCCCTGTAAATAACTCAATGTATTTTTTGAAGTATTTGAATAAATAGTCCTACATGAATTGGATCTGTTAGATAGGTTATCCTGAATGCATTGGAGTGTTTGGCTTAGTTGTCCAACATGAGGGAGGGAATTCTGGGATATTTAAGCCTACACGGGTAGTTATGACTGGATGTTAAACAGGACGAGCCTCGTATGGATCAAAGCGCCACTGCAGATAACCTTATTCTTGCGTATTAAATATCACATTTTGGTCGATAAAGTCTATAACCTATAATGGAATAATTTGCAAAGATTGTGTAAGATAAGACAACGTGTCTTCTTACGCCAAATTATGCGGGTAAGTCAATTATGTACTAATTACACGTTAGTGTCAAATACTCATTGACCTCAATTTCTTAGAAGTTTTAATGAAATTCATAAAAAAAATCTGTCCTCAGAGCAGGTCCATTACATCCAGCGGTCGATCCCAAAGACACATTCATCAACTATAACATGCTGTTGATTCACAATATAAATGTTCTCAAATATAAATTAATATTATTATATATTAGCATAATGTGCATATTTAGGCATAGGTTAGGTTAGGTTAGGTGTTTAGGTTCTGTTGGCAATTACTTGTATTTGTAGTACGTGGGTGAAACATTTACAGCGTTGTGGTTCGAACAAAAGTCGTCAGTGAAGCACTTGTTCCGGAAGTGTTCGAACGTCATCAGTTGTGAGTCGTGTGTAAACCGTTTTTCATTCATAAACAGCTGGGGATTTGGCGGGTGCATGGAATCACTTTTGGCCTTTGTTTATGAGGACGGGCTGAAAAAACAATATGAACTAATTCACTGAATCAATAATATGTTTACATCCATTAATCCACGGCATTGAAAATGTATATATATATATATATATATATATATATATATATATATTATATATATATATATGCAGAAAATCCACAGAGAAAAATGAAAGGAGGTGAACGTTTCGACTCGTTAGAGCCTTTGTCAACACCAGTCTGGTGTTGACAAAGGCTCTAACGAGTCGAAACGTTCACCTCCTTTCATTTTCTCTGTGGATTTTCCGCATAAAATGATCAGTGTTTGTTTTGTGATCGTCAATTGCATTATATATATAATATATATATATATATATATATATATATATATATATATATATATATATTAGATAAAGATAGAGAGAGAGAGAGAGAGAGAGAGAGAGAGAGGAGAGAGAGAGAGAGAGAGAGAGAGAGAGAGGAGGAGAGAGAGAGAGAGAGAGAGAGAGATTAAATTAAAAAGAAAACTTATAATATAACACTCGTAGCCATTGAAATATTTAAATAAACTTATTTTTTTTACCCTTTTGTAAATTGCATTTTATTAATACCTCTTATATATGTTCTTTAACAGTTAAGTTCAGCCTTATTTACCCTACTTTAGTATGGTCATTGTAAACACCATGAGGCAATTTAATTAGGCTGTTACCACCAAATTACGCTCCTACTGTCATCTTTTAAAGTTTTCTTGCACATTTAACGTTGGGACTATATTTCAACACAATTATGCATGCACTTTTATAACCGAGCTTTGGATAATATATTATTCGTTAAACTATCGTACTTCTATCACTCAAGTTTTTTTACCTTAATGAATAGCCACGAACTACGGTATTTGTAGCCTAATTCGTAGAATTTTTCTTTGAGTTCTGGTATAAATAAGTCATGTTTAAAAGGTTCAATTTCCTGGTAAAACAACCCAATTCTCAAAAACGCATCCAATTATAACCAAAGTTTATACATCCTGGCCCGCCAGGATAATCTAGAATGACACAACACATCCAGCCGTAATGTTGTAATATAACCTGACATAGACAAACCGATCCAAAAGATTACGTATCTTACAATAACCAAAGTAAGGGGGTTACACATGCTAACATAACCAAACCAATTATGATGACAAATCCTATATAACAAATCCAAGCACAAATGGTGCTACATCAACGCCTACAACCCACCAGCCAAAATATTTTACATCCTAGCCTAACCAACTCAAGTCAACAACAGGAATAAAAAGCTACTCAAGCCGCGCAAACACCGGTGGCTCCATCTTTTGACGAAGGGAAGCACTCGAGCTGATTGACAAGAGCCTGGCATCTGGTGCTGGAGAGATGGGACGACTGGTGCCAACAGGAGTGAACGAGGCCCCGGGTGACTGCCATGTAGTGGACGAGGGGGCCACGAGAGGCCAAGGTAAATGANTAGAAGAGGTCAACACTAACCCCACCAGCTCCATAACTGGTTACAGCCAGCCCTCCGAGGCTGAAATCTACCATAAAAACCCCATCCTTCCCAGATCTATAGTACGGCTATTGATACAGATAATGGCTCCAAAGAACCTCCACTACGGGCTCACCATAGCCCGTGCAATTAAAAACTTTTGTTCCGAAATGCTGCATCTAAAATACCAAAAAAATGCCTATATACTGCTGTCGCGAACGAGCAGTTGCAGCTACGAACTGGCCAAAACATGGGCACCGTGCTAACATAAGTGGTGCCGGGAGACCTGCCCAAGTTATCGAACAGAAAGGAGTTGCCTCAATTTACTCAAAGATCACTCTCTCTCTAAGTGACTCAACAAAGACACGAAGACAGCTGTTTGTTCATGATTTTTATCTCGCTGGTTTTGAACTGCGATTTTGAACAGTTGTGAACCATCGAGTATCTCGAGCGTTCACAACCTCACTTAACCAGCCCGTCCTCCAACGAAGATCCAAAGTGATTCATCCACCCGCCAAACCCCTTGTTTATGAATGAAAAACGGTTTAACACGACTCAACTGTTGACGTTCGAACATATCCGGAACAAGTGCTTCATGACGAATTTTGTTCGAATCCAACGCTGTAAATGCTTCACCCACGTACTACAAATACAATAATCGCCAACAGAACTAAACACCACCTATCTATGCCTATATATACACAATATGCCAATATATTATAATATTAATTATACTTAGAAAATTCCCGTTTTGAATGAACAGCATGTTAAAATTTATGAATGCGTCTGTGGGGTTGACCGCTGGATGTAATGGACTTGAGTCGAGGACGGGTTGTACATTTAACCTTTTCATCAAGCGCTGGACACCAAATGGAAGAGTTTATTGAATATGCTCTACTGAAGCCGATATGCGTTAAGGATTTTTTCTTAAAGGGTTAAGGGGTTTAAAAAAAATGTTTTATGATCATGATGCGTTCACAATTTAAACCAAGCAAGTCGATTTATGTAAACAGTGTATTCGTTAACTAGTTCAATAAAGCGTTTGTTAATATTTAATACCATTACAGATACCATTATCTGTCAAACTTTTTTTTGGCAACAATATAATAGTGCACAGTACTCAATTTTGACAACACTAATAGTGCACAGTACTCAATTTTGGCAACACTAATAGTGCACAGTACCCAATTTTGGCAACACTAATAGTGCACAGTACCCAATTTTGGCAACAATATAATAGTGCACAGTACTCAATTTTGGCAACAATATAATAGTGCACAGTACTCAATTTTGGCAACAATATAATAGTGCACAGTACTCAATTTTGACAACACTAATAGTGCACAGTACTCAATTTTGACAACACTAATAGTGCACAGTACTCAGTTTTGACAACACTAATAGTGCACAGTACTCAATTTTGGCAACACTAATAGTGCACAGTACCCAATTTTGGCAACAATATAATAGTGCACAGTACTCAATTTTGGCAACAATATAATAGTGCACAGTACTCAATTTTGGCAACAATATAATAGTGCACAGTACTCAATTTTGACAACACTAATAGTGCACAGTACTCAATTTTGACAACACTAATAGTGCACAGTACTCAGTTTTGACAACACTAATAGTGCACAGTACTCAATTTTGACAACACTAATAGTGCACAGTACTCAATTTTGACAACACTAATAGTGCACAGTACCCAATTTTGGCAACAATATAATAGTGCACAGTACTCAATTTTGGCAACAATATAATAGTGCACAGTACTCAATTTTGGCAACAATATAATAGTGCACAGTACTCAATTTTGGCAACAATATAATAGTGCACAGTACTCAATTTTGACAATATAATAGTGCACAGTACATAATTTTGGCAACAATATAATAGTGCACAGTACCCAATTTTGGCAACACTATAATAGTGCACAGTACCCAAAGCCTGGCGGTTGGCAGCACTGCTTTAGCCGTTTCCCCGAGCCTCAGATTATTATTTATTATTTACTAACAATCATTCGAGGTAATGAGGTGACTTATCAGCGTTCTAGTGATCCCCAGACGCTCGCCGGCTCAAAGTCACCTCATTGCCTGGAATTATTTTCTCAATGAATCACGCCATTCTGATTTGTGTTCATTATTTAGGCAGGTTTTTTTCCCCCTGCGATTCAAAATCGGGACTTTCGGCAATTAATCAAAGTCGTTCACCAATGATTACGCCCTGGAAACACAAACCGTAACTGTCCCTATTTTCTGCTTGTTACAACTTGTAATAAAGTTGTTACATCTTGGCTTAACGTGTTTATGACGGATTAGAACGTTGTCACAACTTGCTATATTGGTTGTTATAACTGGTTAGGTGTTAAAACTTATTCAAACGTTGTAGCAACGTCGTGGTTTCGTTGTGTGTTTGGCAGGGGGAGACGGAAGGGCTTCACTTTGACGCTCATATAATGTACATTCCCACAAACGCAATCACGCGCACAAACATGATCACGCATGCAAGCCCCACCACAAACGTGCGACAATGGAGTACGTACATACAATCACATGTATACCCCATACGCATATCCACCCAAGTAAGTATATCTAATCACACACAAGCATAATACAAGGATAAATTCAAGCTACTACTATAATATAAAATAATTGTATTTTCATATGCATACAATGTTTGGTGCTCCACACCACCTTACACAAATTTAAAACAAAATTAAAAATATATTATAAAATATTAATTGTATTTACATAGTTACCAGTTATATTGTGAACAAGAATATGCTATCCCACACATGCGAACACATTCTCTACACATGAAAATATGCTTGATGTGACCTAGTGCATGTTATATATATATATATATATATATATATATATATATATATATATATATATATATATATATATATATATATATATATATATATATATATATATATATATATATATATATTGTGTGTAAATTAGTGATTACATGGAACTCTGTCCTCTGACGAAAGTGAAAATTTAAAGACCACAGTAGTGTTTTTATTGTTTTAAAATTTGATTATGTACCTTGAAAGCCTGCCCAAAATATTTACAAAATGAAGATAAGGTATCAGTTGTAAAAGCCTTCGAAATCATAAAATATGAGCAAATGACGGTACAATGTTCCTTATGTTGTTTTCAGAGTAGCACTAACTGAAGTCTTCGTTAAAATATCATTTCACAAAATCGTAACACATTAATATTGAAAACATGAAGACGTGATATTATCAGGACTGATACGCTATCCTAGCACATGCAGGAATGACGACAATCATTCTGCTAGGCTTCAGAACATTCTGCTAGGCCTTAGAATGTTCAGGTTCCAAAATATATTTTACTGTGAACAAAATGAAAATTACTGAAGAACCCTTCAGTCTGTTATAACATGGGACATCATGACGGATGAAAATGACAATCACTTGTAAATTAATGCCAACCAAGCTATGTCGTCAGACTTGGACAATTAAAGGCTGTGTCATCAGTGGACTTTCGTTTCATTGTTTGAAAAATATTTAATATTCTAAAAAACATCCTGTAAATACAAAATTACACACTAAAATGAATTATGAAAATATCCGATTCTAAAATGGCTTAGCCTATTTATGTACAGATTATATTTTATTATTTTAATAGATGTTATGCTATTAATATTATATATATATTATATTATATATATATATATATATATATTATATTATATATATATATATTTATATATAATATATATATATATATATATATATATATATATATATATATATATATATATATATATAATATAATATAATAGCATAACATTTATATTTTTATTTTACACGAGAAAACATCACATAGCACGAATAGGAAACTAACAGGTAGGAGATATGTTAATATACTGGTCTCACACATTTGACATAGTAAAGATTCCTTATGAAGTGACCATAGTATACACGTAAGTAACCCGATGAAACTAATATATTTCCCCCTAAACCTTGTGTGTTATACAGGGGTCATATCACATTCAAGATCTTCAACCGAGAGATAAGTTTAATGTTTTGCTCTACATGTGGTTGGCGTAGCTGGGATCTCTGGAGTACGGGGGAGGGTTGTCGTCTTCAAGTGATGGATATACCTGAAACCCAAAGCATGGTTACGCATTAATACACAGAATGCAGGCGATGAGTCACAATAACGTGGCTAAAGTATGGTGACCAGACCACACACTAGAAGGTGAAGGGACGACGACGTTTCGGTCCGTCTTGGACCATTCTCAAGTCGATTGTGATGAGGATTATTGTTGTTGTTGTTGTTGTTACAGATTTAGCTACTCAGGACGAAGTGTCCATGTAGCACGGGCTATGGTGAGCCCTAATTGAGTTTGGTTATACATGATAACCTTTTTCCTGTGATATTTGGGTCTAAGTTTAAAATGGAGGAAGGGATTTCTCCTTTTTCCCTGTTTATTTATCGCTTCTGTTTTAGTGCACTGGTTTTAATCTTGTTTTATTAACATTATCTTGGTGGTGGATGTAGATGCAGAATGCTCACTAATGAGTCCCATTCCTCGACAGCTTTTCTAATCATTGTAGTCGCGGTGGAATGTGCATCTAATGCAGCTGCTGTCGTTGGATTAATGTTGAGTTTGATGCGCAGGGGTTCAGTAAGTAGTGCAACAGTGGCACCCCTGCCTCAGTTTCACATATGTGACACTCTTAACTATTGGGTTCATTACCTCCCAGCAGCACTTGTAACCAAGCCTGAGTCTGTATGGCTACTGCAATGTCTCTGGATATCTTTTTGCCAGGCTTGAAAGAGGAGTAACCAGTGGCTTGTTCGTACCATATCGCAGTGGATCTTCCTTCCGCCACTTTGGCGACTTTTGATAGTTGAGAATATTTTCTTCTTGATTTGCTCCTTTATCTGTGAGAAACTTGGAGGTATTTGAACTTGTACAACAGGTAGAGCAGTGGCAGTTTTTGCTAGTGAGTGCCTTTTCATTACCATCTATGCCAATGTAACTTGGTATCCAATTTAGGGTGATTGACAGTCTTCGATTATGGGCTTCTTTTCCTGTATGTTGAATTTCTGTGAGGAGTTGTATATTATCTCTGTGCTGACTGGATAACAATGCCTGGAGCGAAGATTTAGAGTCTGTATGAATGATATGTAAATTATTCTCAATTGTATAGTTTATTGCCTCCTTCAGGGCATATAATTCTGTTTGCAATGTTGAGCACCCACTATTCATGCTCCAGTAAGCTTCATGGTTGGTAGTGTAAACTGCTGCCCCAGCAGTACCTTTTTCTTGATCAACTGATCCGTCTGTGAAGATGCGAGTCGTTGTGGGTCTAGAGATAGTTTCCATTTGTTGTTCTATTACTTCCTTGAGCCTCTGCGGGTCATATGCTGATTTTTAACTGGTAATCTTTCAATGATTATCTTTAGATTCGATTGTTCCCATGGAGAAGGCTGTCGAAAGTGTTGATATGGTCTATCTTTCCCTTTGTTTTTAATAGTCCATTTCAGGTCCATTTTCTCTAAAATCTTGACCACATTATCCATCCATGAGCTTGTTCTATACTGTAGGTTTTTCTGAAAGGATCTCTGTATGCTGTCTTGACTGACAGCCTGGCGGTTGTTCCAGTAAGTTTTCCTATTATGGTAGCTATCCTTTGTTTCATCCTGTTTTCTAATGCTGGTAATTTTGTTTCCATTCTAAGGTTCTCTCTACGCGTCCATATAGGTGCTCCCAGCATTTTTCTCAGAGCATCATTTTGAGACACTTCGTTTCTCCCATTGGTTATCACTGAGGGATGTAAGAGCAGGAGCAGCATAGTCGATGAGTGATCTAACTGCTTGAACGTAGTACATTTTGAGTACTGGTAGAGATGCACCCTTTCTAAGACTGGTCAGAGAGCGCAAAGCTTAGTTTCTGGCTTTACAGCGTTGCCGAAGATATTCAATTTCTTGAGTGAATTTCAACTGGTTGTCTATTATGACTCCAAGGTATTGAAAAGAGGTAACCCACTCGATTTCTTGTCCTTGTATTGCCAGTCTGATGTCTTGAGTTCTCATTTTAACGGCCATTGCTTTTGTCTTATTGCTGTTTATTTTCAGTGATGAAGTAGAGACAGGCAATAAATAGGCAAGAGAGCTGAGGAGCAAAGTAAGGTGTAGTAGAGGGGATAGTAATAATAATAAGAGCTGCAGAAGGCCTATTGGCCCATATGAGGCAGCTCCTATTATAACCACCGAATGAGAAAGAGATAGGAATAAGAAGAGGATAGCAAGGGAGCGTAGAAGAGAGAAAAAAAGGAAAGAGAAAGAAAGATAAATGGAAGGGGTAGGCTTATCTTAGGTCACGTTTGTTAGAAAGATTAGAGCATTTGAGTATATACTGTGAAAGGGAAGAGTCCACAGCAACAAAGCCAGGACTCAAGTTCATGTTGGGTACATTGTGTATAAGAGCCGATTCTACAAGACGGTGTCTGTGAAGAGTAGAGGCAGGAAAGATTATTTTGGAGGAAGACCAATCAATGGGATGATTAGAATCCCTCACATGGCAGAAGAGAGCATTGTTAGTGTCTGCAGACTTAACACTTCTCTTGTGTTCTTTAAGTCTGTCATTCAGTGTACGGCCAGTTTCGCCAAAGAATTGGAGAGGACAAGACGAACAGGAAATAAGAGTAGACACCAGCAGCATTAGAAGCAGGAGGAGCAGTGTGAACTAGATTGCTACGAAGTGTGTTAGTTTGTCGAAAGGCGAGTTTAATGTCAAGAGGACGAAAGGTATTGGTAAAAGTTTTGAGTTCAGATATGAAGGGAAGCATAGTACAGTGCTACTAGTGTTGGAAGCAGGTTTAGGATGAAAGAAATTTCGTTTAGCTTGAGAGCAGGCACAGTTGATGAAATGCAAAGGGTAACCAAGGCGAGAGAATGATCTCGCTCATTCGGTGGTTATAATAGGAGCTGCCTCGTATGGGCCAATAGGCCTTCTGCAGCTCTTATTATTACTATCCCCTCTACTACACCTTACTTTGCTCCTCAGCTCTCTCTTGCCTATTTATTACCTGTCTCTACTTCCTCATCACATCTCATGTCACGCAGGGTGCAGTTGCGCCTCCACAGATCTCCAGTATCATCTCTTTATACTGGTAATGGCTCAAAAGGGCCATCACTTACGGGCTATTCATGCCCGTGCCACCTCTTGGGTGGCTTAATCTTTATCAATCAATCAATCTTCCTCATCACAATCGACTTGAGAATGGTCCAGGACGGACCGAAACGTCGTCGTCCCTTCACCTTCTAGTGTGTGGTCTGGTCAACAATACACATAATATTAATACATCACACAGAAGCAACCATCACCCTTCGATAACACACCTACACTTACTATATATACTGCGCATATAATACGTAATTCAAAGAGTCTCCAACTTATTAAAACAAATGAAAAAATCATGCAGTCTAAATCATTGTTATGCCAAACAAAACGAAGCTAGACAAATCCAGATGTCCGTCATCAAAATATTATAATTGAAGCACGAGTTACGTGGAAACATTTTCGGAACTAAATCTAATGTTACTGAGAGGAAACATGAAAAATACTCTGCTAAATCGGCGCTTTTGACAAGGAAAGGCCACGAATGAGGTAACACCGGTGAAAACTGAGTACTCAAGTGGGATACAAGAATATTAGAAATTTTCCAGTGTCGGTAATAAGTAGAATGTCTTGTACACCAGTCAATAGGGGGGACTAAAACGGAACCCCGAGATTTGAAGTTCAATCCCCGCAATCACAAATAAGCGAGTATGTACGTGTGTACGACCCCACCAATTCAAAAGATAAAGCATTCATGAACAATTTACACGTCTATATTTATAAAATGTATTCAAATACACTAACCTTAGCGTTGGGTTCCTGGAAGCCGTCATTATCATACGTGTATCTGAACACACCAACTGGCTGGCCCTTGAAGGTACCAGCCTGCGCCTCGCGGGCTTTCCTCACGTGATGAGGGCAGAAATCTGGCGATGCTGTGAGTAGCTCCTTGCCTCTCTTGTCTCTTTTTGCCAGGACATAGATTACTCCAGCGGGATGAAAATGAGCGAGGATGCACAGATGAACCAACCCAGAGTTTGGATATTGTCAGGATATAGTCATTTAAATTGTCTAAAACGGATGGGTGATGTTTTATGGAAATTTATTTACCGGCTTTCCAACAGGATTCAAGAACTTCATGAGAAATATTCGTGAAGAAATGGGTATATATATGCCTCTACCGTTGTATATCTACTGGTCAGCTACCTGGTGGTCATCACTCCGGTATCTCTTGCTGTAAGTCATCAGTGGTTATATAAAGGTTTTTCATTACATAGTATCTTGGCAGGTATAACCCACTTATGTACACTGAGTACATACATACATATGTTATGTACACTAACCCAGAGGTGTAACCCACTTATGTCACTGATAGTTTACGTTAGTTAGGGGACTTATTCAGGACTAAAGTATTCTTGCTGGTTGGTAGTAAGCAACTGGGGTGGCATTAAACCCAACAACCATTCTTCTTGACAGAAGATTTCATATGCTTGCTCTTTTATGTTTGAAGAAAATTGAAATTAAATTAAATGTTTAAAATTGAACGTTGAAAGAAATTGTTGACAAGTTTTGTGGTCCCCATAATAAAAACACAAATGTAACTATAAACTTCATTTATAATAAGATTTAGAAATAAATATGTATTCAATTACTGATTTTACAAATGATTTTTGTCCCTAGGTTATCTTGGTTTTGTCAATTACTACTATACTCCAGCCAATTTTGGGACGTACGT
>WNGS01000543.1:10418967-10462523 GCA_020271785.1 Procambarus virginalis | reverse complement strand
TTTTCAGAATGGAAGGATACGAAAACGAGGAGAAGGGTAGATGGGGTGGGATGATTAGAACGTTTTTTATTAAAATACAAACTGTCTCCTACATCCATGGAAGTGAGACATGTGCCTGACAAGTCTATACACTGGTTGTAAATATTTGTCCGGATTAGAACACCACACAATGAAGACTTGATAAGGGTCTAGGATACCGGCTGGAATGTCCTCGCGTTCATTTAATTTATTTAATGGGTTAGGTATTTGTTGTTTATCAAGATTATTGAGTAATATTCGAAAAGAATACTGACAATTTTAGTTCAGCCGAATAAGGCGATAAATAACATTTTGCCAGTGATATGACTTGGGAATGTTCGATAATTGATTAAATGAATATTTAAAGAATATCATCTAAAATTTCTATCACAAAATAATGACTAGCTTCTGTTATTATCTATGTATCATTTTCACTCGACACCCAACACACAAATCGGAAAACATAGAATTGACGACCGTCCGACGGTCTGTTCTGGGCCATTACCGACTTGATAATAGTTAAAGACGGACCGAAATGTCGTCAATTTCAATATTTTTAGATTTTTAGGTTGGGGGAACGGAGCCTGTTTTTCAGCCACGGTATTGTGACTCACTGCCTGTATCCTTTCTCTGATTGGTGCTGTATCTATGTACTTATTTATCAATTTATTTGTGATCACAGCTGAAGGCCACTGACGTACCGTAAATGTAGAGGACACCAAAGAGCTGCAGAAGGCATAACCGAACATAGATATGCCCGTCGAGTAAAAGAAGAAGAGTTCGAACATGTAGACTCCACCCTCCAGGCACAAGGTACCACCCAGCAGGAAGAGCGCAACACACGTCGCCACCACCCACAACCACCTTCCTCCGTCGCATCCACTCAAACTGGTCCGCAAGGGACGTCACCACTGTCTCCACCATGGTGAACTGTTATCAGAAAATGTTATATCAGTATTAATTACCTCTATATTACTCTCTATTAGATAAGGGCATATAAAATGACTGATTTTTTTTTAAAAGGCCTAAAGCTTTCCCTTCCCACATCTTAAGCCTACAATGTTAGGTTTTCCTGGAATACGATCTTCCAATCAGTTTATAAACACAATTACTGCCGGAACTGAGCGAACAGTTAAAGATCGGTGTCCCATCGTCTCTCCCTGCCCAGGGGTCGATCGTCTCTCCCTGCCCAGGAGTCGAACGTCTCACCCTGTCCGGGGTCGATCGTCCTCTCCCTGCCCAGGAGTCGAACGTCTCTCCCTGCCCAGGGGTCGATCGTCTCTCCCTGCCCATTAGTCGAACGTCTCTCACCCGTCCAGGGTCGATCGTCTCTCCCTGCCAAGAGTCGAACGTCTCTCCCTGCCCAGGGGTCGGGCCAATACCCGCTGGCGAGGCATACAATCCATTAAACCAAGGGGAGTTTATAAACTAGTCTCTTGAACTCCATCGCAGGGACTTTGAGAGGTAGGACATGCCCATCGCATCCCTGTTATGGCTGAAACGGATAAATGGACAGAGACTGATGCCTCATCGGTGAGTCAAAAGGGACCCAGCTCTCCTGCGAGCCAAGTGAGAACGGACTCGCCTGTAAGAGGTGTACCAAATGGAACGTGACTCACCTGTGAGCCGAACCCAATGGTCGCAAGCATAAAGAAAAAGAGGACAGCCCAAGTTGTGTGGACGGGCATGAGGTTGAGTGCCGCCGGGTACACGACGAAGGCCAGGCCGGAGCCCGAGGTGGCCACATCCTTCACCTCCACCCCAAGCTGCTTGGCCAGGAACCCCAGCACGCTGAAGATGACGAAACCGGTGAACACCGAGGTCAGGCAGTTGGAGAAGGCGATGACGATCGCATCCCTGAAATTAAAAAGTTTGCGGGTTATCAACAAATGTGTGCTGACTTACTGAGCGAGTTCCCCGACCGTCCTAGGGGGCACCATTCCTTTCCCCGTCCCATCCCAAATCCTTAACCTGATCCCTTCCAAGTGTTATATAGTCGTAATGGTTTGATGCTTTCTCCAGATAATTCCCTTATTGAGCGAGTTGACCTAATAGTGCCTATGAACAAGTAGGAAAAACTCTTGGATCTGCCTTTTTACAATCGTGTATCTGTTGTAACTTTGCTTTCTACATTATAATTAATTTCAGATACTTTATATATTGCATTTGCCTTTTTACGTATTCACTACTTACACACTAAATGTGTACGTAGTGAATATACCACGTGGATATTTATCTACAGTATATTCATGTGGCTCATTTGGGTTTCCAGTTCCCACCTATGGCATCTCGCTCTATTTATCTTGTCTTGAAAACAAAATCTATTTGTTTACCTCCTGGCTATGTCTCTCGGTGTTTTAAACATTATCATCATAAGTTCTATGTACCGCTAGTGCAGTCGGGTTCGTTCTCGACTGATAATAGAGAATTCCGGGTTTGAATCCGGGCGGCATAAAATATTTTGGCACGTTTGCTCTCACCTAATACCCCTGTCCACCTAGCAGTAAATAGGTACCCAAGAGTTGGGTACCCAGCTTGTTGTGGAGGCTGCTTCCTGGGGCAGTGGGCGGGGTCAGTAATTCAACCCAGCGGAGGGGACCTTGATATAAGCCGAACATGTACTGTATTTATATAAGTTGTTGATTGTCCACTGACACAATGAATTATTATTAATTATGTTCTACTTTCCTACAGCGTTTGTCTGAGTTTTACTCAGTAGCCCCTCATATAACTTGTTAAAAAAGAAAATGGGTACAAGGTGTGAGGGACGCATACTAACATTTTTACCATCCATCCATACCTTAGTTCTCCTTGCATGTTTCAGCAATACACTAACCTCAGCAGTTATTATTGAACTTGTTGTAGGAGGAGAGGGTAATGAGACAACCGAAGCAGATCCCGAGAGAATAGAAGATCTGCATGGCAGCATCATTCCACACTTCCACCTCCATCAGGCGAGTCACGTTCGGCTTCAGCAAGTAGAACTCTATCCCCTGGTATGCTCCATCTAGGGTAACGCCTGCCACGGAGACCACAATGTCCATTATAGAGACAGGTCCTACTGTAGCACAGTGGGGCACAGAGCCAGGTATAGTATTATAGCACAGTGACTTGTGCTATATTATAGAAGTTAGGTACTACTCCAACTTTGGGACACATTATGGGCACACTGGGTCAAAGCTTTCTAAGCTGAGACGAAAACGGATCGTCATCGGCACACGTACCTCTGACGAAGAGGATCATGAGGACGGCATAGGGAAAAAGAGTAGTGAAGTAGACGATTTTCCCCGTGGTCTTGATACCCTTGGCCAGGCAGGCGGCGCAACGATAACCCAAGCTAGAGCCAGACAGCCTACCAACTCCCAGCGAAGGCCTCCCATGTCCTCCCAGGTCCTCCCAGTCACGCCCAGCATCCGATTCCTGACGGTGAATAACATTGTGTCGCTTAAATAAGAAATATTCGTAATTTCCCCTTAAATACTTTTTTTAAAGACATGCTGAATAATACATCCAAAGCAAGTTTTGCTAACCAACCCCAACAACAGCAGCATACAACACAGCAGTTATATAAATACAACAATTTGATACGATACAGTACGACTCTAGTCTCAAGTATTCACCTGAAGAAGTCCTCGCTGGCGGATATCCTGTACACTACGCTCTCAACGCCCTCACGTCGCCAGGGTCTTGTGACTGTAGCAATGAGTCTCGTTGTAGTCGGTGAGTTAGACAGGCTGCAGTACTCCTGGGTGCTGAGGCAGGACCTATTGTAGTATAGAGCGCCTGGTTCCTGCATACTCTGGCAGCATCCTCCACAAAGCACTCTTGGGAAGGCCAAAGATAGCGAGAGACCAGGCAAGTCAATTTTATGCCTTCTGAAGCCTAGTACTAGTGGCAATAGTTCCAAAAGTGTTAGCAGCAATCGTTATAGAATTAGTAGCAATAGTTGCAGAAGTAGTAGCAATAATTCTAGTAATAATAGTGTTATGGTAATCTCCTGCTTAGGCAGTAGATTCTGTCTGTTCCCAATATCGCCTATTCCCCAACGTATCTGCATGCTCCAACATAAGGAATCAACATGAACGACAACAACAATACGTGCTCAAACGCCTCAGTGTGTAGACAGACCCCCCCCCCTCCACCACCCGCGAAACCTGGATACCTGTTGTCTAGGCAGCAGGTCGGTCGGAAGCAGTCTTAATTACTTTATTTTACATTAATATGTGATTGGCACAACACCAGCCAGAATAGCCACTGCTCTATTTCAGATTATCGTCACAATAGTAACAATGGAATTAACTATAATAGTATAAAACCAGTAATAATCAGCGCCGCTGCATCAGTATATCTCACCTGGAGAGTTGAATTCGTTGTCACAGTGCCCCCAAGGCAGCCGTGAGGCGAAGGAGGACACAATGTAGAACAACGTCCACGCCAGTATCAGGTTGTAGTAGACGGCTGTCAGCAGAGAGACCACCACCTGCGCCCACCCGAGCCCTGGAGATGGGGCGGATGTCATTTTAAAATATTCTGGGCCTTTTTTTATGTGGGGATCCACGGGCCTAGTTCATGGTCAGATTATACAGGGCCATGTTTTCCACTAATCAAGATCCCCCTAATCGTTCTTCATCGCAAACCCTGATCACTATTTGGGTTTGCATAATGAAAAACGGAATAAATTAACAGTACCCAATCGTCCTACACTAATCAAGACCCCTAACAAATGTTTGGTTGGTCTACCTTGTATTACTTTCATAAAAGTATCACTTTAGATTCTGGGTAAGTAAGCAGACGATGAATCACAATAACGTGGCTTGAAGATATGAGAACTAAACATATCTGTGTAAGTAAATTAAATGTTCGCAGTCAGTTTACAAACGAAAGGTCTCGGGTATCTATTCATTGTTAGGTGAAAAGAAGAATCAGGAGTAAGAAAACGTTTCCAACCGTCTCTATCCTGCCCGGGGATCGAACCTGGGGGTCCTCTGTTGTGCGCCAAAGACGCAGACCACTGCAGTACATTTCCTGATTACATTCCAATATGAACTACCGTCTCTCTGGGGTCCTCGAGTCTCAAGAGTCCCATCGGCAGTCATTGAGTCTACGTGGATGATGATGTACTGCTAGTCTCGTAGTACAGGGGGCTTCCTTCTCGACTCACAATCAGGGGATTACGGGGTCGATTGTCTAGCGGGACGGAAATGGTTGGCACGTTTTCCTTTCAACTCATGACTCTGTTCGCCTAGTACTAAATGGGTACCAGGGAGTTAGGCAACTGTTGTGTGGGGTTACATCCTCGGGAGGGTCAGTAGTTCGACCTCGGTGGGACCTCGATACAAGAGGGGTGAAGGACGCCTTACCCGAGAGGATGGGAGCCAGCTTAGGGAAGAGAGCAGCTGGTCCCAGGCTGACGTACTGGCCCATGACGAGCTCCAAGAAGAAGAGGGGTAGACCCGCACACAGCAGCATGGTCGCGTAGGGGATCAGAAACGCCGCTGTGGATGAGAAACTCATTCAAGAGAAAGAACAGTTTAGTTTAGTCATTTATTATGCACTCCATACCTATCCCGTAGGCAGTTGTGGAAAAGAGGGTTACAGAGGCACGTAATAGGTTCGGGAATTGAACCCCACAGCTCATTTAGCTAAACAAGTAACACAATTGTGAAACTAATTACACAAATTTGTTGCAAATATTCACATACATATACTGCATGTATATACATACATTAATATCCATTTTTATGTCACAAGTGGTTAGAAACGGAAAATATTTGAAAATAAAATGTTTTATTTGATATAGTTTGATGAGAGGAAAGTGTATGAACAGGATCATACAACGCAAGTCACTGCATTGGGCGTGTTGATAAATTCTGGGAAGTGTCCAGCTAAGTCCATCCATCTGACCCATGTATCGGTCGTGTCTTTTTTAAAACTAACTATACCACTGTAATTGTTTTGTTGGTCGGCAGGTCACTATGAAGATGTGATACATAAAATAGTTCAGTAACATTTAAAGGGAGAAACAGCAGAATTAGAGGACTAGGATACAGAAGTTACATTGGAAAGTTATCGTTGAGGCTATCTGCATATTGTAGTGGAAATGGTATCATGGATGGACCAGTAATGTTATTTATGTCTCCTTCTCAACATTACAACCACCATTATAAATACTATAACCACCATCATAAATACTATAAGCACCATCATCAACACTACAATCACCATCACCCTGAACACTAAAAAAGGCACTTTCTCCCTCAATGTTGATAGTAACCACCACCACCGTCAACACCACAACCAAAATCACCCTCACCACCACCACCATCCCCAACAATATAAACTCCATCAACCCCTGCCTCAAGTCCGCTCCTGTGCCAGGTAAGTCGGGCGTTCCATAGCCCGTGCTACTTGGCACTTGTTCCGAGTAGCTAAATCTATAACAACAACAACAACCACCTGCCTCAATGACAAACGCTCAGGATATACCACGGCTCTTCTCCCTAGCCCAGTCACTTGGGGTGGTTGATTAGGCGATTGTTTGGTTGCCCTGACTAGTGGTTGTTTGCCACTGCGGGGTGACTGTTTTTCAGTCTCAGTATGGAGACTTACTAAGGAGGAAGGACTCGGCTGGGCTGACATTTACCTGTTGGGTGGATATTGGCGTTGTCAGCAACACTCTGTTTGCAGTTATGGGTGTGAAAGTGGAAGATCTAGTTGGTCTACAGGTTGTTCGTGACGACAGAGTGGTTGTGAAGTTCGCCGAGAGTTGCTTGTTCCGGAGGTTTCTCGACCAGTATGAGGACAAGGTTGTGGGGCTGAGCAACGGTCTTGGCTCTGTGACTGTGACGAATTTGAGTGTGGAATACACATACGTGTCTATTAAGAATGCGCCGTTTGAAATGTCTGAGGATCTCCGTCGGGCTCTTGCCAGGTATGGGCGTGTGGACTCTATTCGTGCCTGTCGATACACAACCGGGGACGTCAAGGGACTCGGTAATGGTTACAGAACGGCTAAGATGGTTCTTCATGGGAATGTGCCTTCTTCTCTCGCGCTTGCTGGCTTTACGGTCTGCTTCTCCTACCGTGGGCAGACTCGGACGTGTTTTAAATGTGGCCACATTGGACATATGGCTGCTGCCTGCGACACTCGGATGGGTGATCGGGTTAATGTGTTTCATGAAGCGGATTTTCCTCCCTTGCCCGAGCGTGAGGATGTCTCGGTTGTGGACGATACTCCTTGTGAGAGGACGGCCGCGGTGATGGGTGCCGCTCCAGTAAGTGCGGTTGGTGGTGTGGGTGTCGGGGTGATGGGGGGTGCGGACCCGCCCCCGCCATTGGCTTCCTTGCCTCCGCCGGCTCCGCCGACCCCGTCTCCAGCTCCTGTGTCGCCTGAAGAGTGTGGGCCTGTACCCCCTGTGGGTGAGGCTGATGTTTTTCCGGATCGTGTGTTGCCCGGTGACTTGCGGCCGGCTGTGGGCTCTACTGGGATGCCTCTTGCTGGGGGCGACAGTTCGGATGATCAGAGGCCTCTGTCCAAGCGTTCCCGGAGGGCTAGGAGTGTGTCGCCGCCTCGTGGGTGGGCTGCAGAGTGTGAAGTTGTGGATGATGATGTGATGGAGGGGCCTGTGCGGCCTCCTGTGGCGCCTATGGCACCTGCTGCTGGTGCCTCCCCTTCTTGGGAGGTTGCCCCTAGTGATCGTGACCTCGTGGTGGTCCTCATGAAAACTGTGCGCCGGGAGGCCTCTGGTCCTGTGCCCGGTGGTAGGGGCTCTGGCGGGTGTGCATTCCCTGTGGTTCCCCCTGGAGTGAAAAACCGTGTGACTATCAGTACAGACCTCTGTGGCTACCCTTGTCCGTCCCCTGGTGCTCGAAACCCTCGTGCTGCACCCTTCCCTGTGGTACCGGCCAATGGCGTCCCGCTTGATGCGTCGCTGGCTTTGGAACTTACTGTGGATTGCCGGGTGTATCCGGCGCTGTGGTGCCCCTAAAATATTTGGGTACCGAGGGTGCAGTGGTTTGTTTATGGGGTGCTGGAGCTGATGCCTCAGCCTTGTGCGTCGCCTGGTAGACCGGTGTCGCAAGCAGTACGCCTCCCAAAGCTCGTTTGGGAGGCGTACTGCTTGCGGTTTCCGAAGAGGGAGTTTCCCGATAAATATGCGTAGTTTTGTGCTTGTATTATATGCTCCCGGAACATTTATAACTCAATGTATTGTCTGCTATGTAGTTGTTTTGTTTGCCTAGTTTAGGCCTTTGTGTAAATTGTTTGTTTTGTTCATACTGTATCGTGTTTTCCGTGTGTGTTAGACTGTTATCGTCTGTGTTGTGTTTCTAATGGTGTTCTGTGTGTGTGTGTGTGTGTGTGTGTGTGTGTGTGTGTGTGTGTGTGTGTGTGTGTGTGTGTGTGTGTGTGTGTGTGTGTGTGTGTGTGTGTGTGTGCGCGCGCGCGCGCGCGCGCGCTTCTGGTGTGGTGTATTTTTTTGCCGGGTCCTGAGTGTTCCGGTTGTTTTTTCCTGTGTATCTGTGGTCGAACGATCGCGTGTTTCTGTACTGTGTGTGCCGGGTGTTCCGTGGGTTGTGTGTGTGTATTGAAACTTTTTATTATTTTGTATCTTTGCTTCTGAATGTTTATTTTGCGCCATTGTGTGGTTTTTAATGTATGTAACTTGGTCCACCCCGTCTGGGTTGTGCAGTTTCTTATTGTGTTTTCTAATGAATTTTGCTTGTTTCATGGGTTCTCATTTACGTTTGCTCTATGAAAATTGTCCACTGTGTTTTTATTGTGTTCAAATATGTTAGGCTTTTGGTGTGACATTTGTACTGTACTTGTTCTGTGTTACATGCATGTCAGTTGGTGTTATGTTGCTGGGTGGTGTGTGCTGGTGTAAGGGTTTTCTTTTGGTGCTTCTTACCACCCTTGAGACTAAATAAAGTTCTTCTCCCAGCAGTGTACATAAAAGATTTAAAATCGGCCTTTATAAAAATAGTCTAGGGGAATAAGATAAAGCACTGCATAAAATGGGGAACAATATATTTATGCTAAGGGGGACAAACATAACAATTAAATGGTACGTATATAAAGCCAGAAATATTTATCAGCATGCAAATTAATTTAAAATCCTTATCGAGCAATGAGCAACTTAAATAAGAGAATACAATATCATCTGACCAGGAAATAAAAACTTTGAATGACTAAATATACAAATCAAGGACTTAACTTAATACATGTCTTCACTCGATCTCAGCCACCAGGCTACTGACCCACGCGTCTGTCCACAGGCCAAGCGTCTACTAACAAAACAACTAACTATCCACATAACATTGTGGAATTACTAAAAATAAATGGTAATACTAAATATCAAGATATTATTAATCTCAAGAGTACACCATTACATTAGTTTATACAATAGCATTTACAGACAAATAAATAGGAGTTATAAATCAAGGTTAAATCATAAACACTCGCTTGACAACACTTTCCCACGCTAGTCACATATCCAACCTGATCAACCCCCACAGAGAAACACATGAGAATTGTAACACGAAAGCCTCATACAAATAATATGCAACTCAAGCACACTAATACATGCTATAATATATATCATATAACATACAAAATCTCATATTATGCAACTGGATGCTATAATAATTAAAGAATAAGACAATACAGTAATACAATAATTAAGAGTAATGAGAGGATCTTAACAAGATTCGTAACAGTGCTTCGGTGCCTTAATGTTGCAATGTTTTCCTACTCATGTATTTGTTTTATAAATAACAAAATAAAACAGAAAACAAAGTCACTTGGGGTGGAGGGTAGAGTGACAGTCTCGCTTCATGCAGGTCGGCGTTCAATCCCCGACCGTCCAGAAGTGGTTGGGCACCATTCCTTCCCCCCCCCGTTCCATCACTAATCCTTATCCTCGGTTCCTTCCAAGTGCTATATAGTCATAATGACTTGGCACCTTCTCCTGATTGTTCCCTTCTACCTATAGCATCACACCTACCATTCAAAAATCCCACCGCAATATGCGAGAGATCAGATGTAGTTAGTGTCCTCAGCTAAGAACCACTCACGAAGTACAGTACCACGGTACTGAGCCGCCGCCTTAGTAAGTCTGCCGTTATTTCTGGTTATTACTGTTAAACAGGCGAAGAGTCACAATAACGTGGCTGAAGTATGTTGACCAGACCACACACTAGAAGTTGAAGGGACGACGACGTTTCGGTCCGTCCTCATTAGACTCTTCTCATTAGACTCTGTGTTGAATCTAACTCTTTCTCTTTTAACGGTAAATATTACACTCAAACTTTCGGTGTCGCTATGGGTTCCCCTCTCTCCCCTGTTCTTGCTAATTTCTACATGGAATACTTCGAAACTGTTCTTCTTCCTTCTATTGATACTCGTCCCTCTCTCTGGCTTCGCTATGTTGATGACATTTTTGCTTTATGGCCTCATGACCTTAATCTTTTCCAGCCTTTCCTCGCCTCTCTTAACAATCTGGCTCCTTCTATCCATTTCAAAGTTGAGTGGGAATCTAATTCCCTCCTTCCTTTTCTTGATGTTCATGTTCACAGCTCTGTGTCTGGGTTCTCTTTCTCTGTCTACCGTAAACCCATGCATAGTGGCATGTACATTCACTTCTTTTCCTACCATCCTCCTTCTGTCAAGAAAAGTGTCCTCGTCTCTCTCTTCCTCCGCGCTCTACGCATCAGCGACCCTCAGTTTCTTGATTCTGAAATTTCCTTTATCTACAAATCTTTCTCTCGCCTTGGTTATCCTTTGCATTTCATCAACTCTGCCCACTCTCAAGCTAAACGAAATTTCTTTCATCCTAAACCTGCTTCCAACACTAGTAGCACTGTACTATGCCTTCCCTTCATATCTGAACTCAAAACTTTTACCAATACCTTTCGTCCTCTTGACATTAAACTCGCCTTTCGACAAACTAACACACTTCGTAGCAATCTAGTTCACACTGCTCCTCCTGCTTCTAATGCTGCTGGTGTCTACTCTATTTCCTGTTCATCTTGTCCTCTCCAATACTTTGGCGAAACTGGCCGTACACTGAATGACAGACTTAAAGAACACAAGAGAAGTGTTAAGTCTGCAGACACTAACAATGCTCTCTTCTGCCATGTGAGGGATTCTAATCATCCCATTGATTGGTCTTCCTCCAAAATAATCTTTCCTGCCTCTACTCTTCACAGACGCCGTCTTGTAGAATCGGCTCTTATACACAATGTACCCAACATGAACTTGAGTCCTGGCTTTGTTGCTGTGGACTCTTCCCTTTCACAGTACATACTCAAATGCTCTTATCTTTCTAACAAACGTGACTTAACATAAGCTTACCCCTTCCATTTATCTTTCTTTCTCTTTCCTTTTCTTTCTCTCTTCTCCCCTTTTTCTGTTCATTGTCTTCTCCTACACTCCCTTGCTATCCTCTGCTTATTCCTATTACCTTTCCTTCGGTGGTTATAATGGGAGCTGCCTCGTATGGGCCAATAGGCCTTCTGCAGTTCTCGTTATTACTACTATTCTCTACACCTTACTTTCCTCCTCACCTCTCTCTTGCCTATTTATTTCCCGTTCTCTACCTCCTCATCACAAGCGACTTGAGAATGGTCCAGGACGGACCGAAACGTCGTCGTCCCTTCAACTTCTAGTGTGTGGTCTGGTCAACATTACTGTTAAACATAACTACAACTAGCAGTCTGCCCTAGGCGACACTGCCTAGGGTTTTCGTCTAGTTTAGGACAACAAAGCGAGTCTGGGCTTGCATTCATAACAATGGCAAGCATGTTCATGATTGTGAATCATGAACATGCTTGTATCACTGCAAGGCTCTGGGTGCTTAAACCACATTGTTTAGGAGCTTCTCCCCCCAAAGACACACACGAAATCCAGCTACGTTCCTACATACTCCGACGCCAGTCAGTCTATTGACGTGCGCGCGCGCGCGCGCACACACACACACACACACACACACACACACACACACACACACACACACACACACACACGGGTTGATAAAGACAGGCTGTTTAACACAAGGGGCACACGCACTAGGGGACACAGGTGGAAACTGAGTGCCCAAATGAGCCACAGAGATATTAGAAAGAACTTTTTTAGCGTCAGAGTGGTTGAAAAATGGAATGCATTAGGCAGTGATGTGGTGGAGGCTGACTCCATACACAGTTTCAAGTGTAGATATGATAGAGCCCAATAGGCTCAGGACCCTGTACACCTGTTGATTGATGGTTGAGAGGCGGGACCAAAGAGCCAGAGCTCAATCCCCGCAAGTACAACTAGGTGAGTACACACACACACACACACACACACACACACACACACACACACACACACACACACACACACACACACACACATCCTGTGTATCGAATTTACTCGGTTTCTATGACCGAGCAACAGAGATATTACAGGAAAGAGATGGTTGGGTTGACTGCATCAATCTGGACCTAGAAAAGGCTTTCGACAGAGTTCCACATAAGAGGTTGTTCTGGAAACTGGAAAATATTGGAGGGGTGACAGGTAAGCTTCTAACATGGATGAACAATTTTCTGACGGAAAGAAAAATGAGGGCAGTAATCAGAGGCAATGTATCGGACTGGAGAAATGTCACAAGTGGAGTTCCACAGGGTTCAGTTCTTGCACCAGCGATGTTTATTGTCTACATAAATGATCTACTAGTTGGTATACAGAATTATATGAACACGTTTGCTGATGATGCTAAGATAATAGGAAGGATAAGAAACTTAGATGATTGTCATGCCCTTCAACATGACCTGGACAAATTGAGTATATGGAGCACCACTTGGCAAATGGAATTTAATGTCAATAAATGCCATGTTATGGAATGTGGAATAGGAGAACATAGACCCCACACAACCTATATATTATGTGAGAAATCTTTAAAGAATTCTGATAAAGAAAGAGATCTAAGGGTGGTTCTAGATAGAAAACTATCACCTGAGGACCACATAAAGAGTATTGTGCGAGGAGCCTATGCCACGCTTTCTAACTTCAGAATTGCTTTTAAATACATGGATGGCGATATACTAAAGAAACTGTTCATGACTTTTGTTAGGCCAAAGCTAGAATATGCAGCGGTTGTGTGGTGCCCATATCTTAAGAAGCACATCAACAAACTGGAAAAGGTGCAAAGACATGCTACTAAGTGGCTCCCAGAACTGAAGGGCAAGAGCTACGAGGAGAGGTTAGAGGCATTAAATATGCCAAAACTAGAAGACAGAAGAAAAAGAGGTGATATGATCACTACGTACAAAATAGTAACAGTAATTGATAAAATCGACAGGGAAGATTTCCTGAGACCTGGAACTTCAAGAACAAGAGGTCATAGATTTAAACTAGCTAAACACAGATGCCGAAGAAATATAAGAAAATTCACTTTCGCAGAGTGGTAGACGGTTGGAACAAGTTAGGGGAGAAGGTGGTGGAGGCCAAGACCGTCAGTAGTTTCAAAGCGTTATATGACAGAGTGCTGGGAAGACGGGACACCGCGAGCGTAGCTCTCATCCTGTAACTACACTTAGGTAATTACACACACACACGCTCGCGCGCGTACACAGGCGAGTCCTGGTAATCATGCATATACACGCAAAAGACACAAGCATAAATCTGAAAGAAAACTGAGAGAACTTGATGCTAGGAAAGTGGGCCGAGCGGAGACATGATAAAAACGTATGACATTTAAGAGGGGGGGGGGAATTGATTGAAAAAAAAAAGAGTAGAAAAAGATTAAATGTTCGCAGTGAATACAAATAAAACAATAGGAAACAGATGAGCCACAGAGATGTACGAATAGAGAGACAGAGAATAGAAATACAGATAGAAACACAGAGAGGCACAAATAGGTGACAACAAATATAACAAATAGCTCTGTACACACACACAATCGTTACGAAGTGCATAAATGTATCATTATAGTATTAGGTGCATAAGTGCATAATTAGTGCATAAATGCATTAGGAAGTGATATAGTGGAGACAGACTCCGTACACAGTTTCCAGTGTAGATATGATAGAGCCCAATAGGCTCAGGAACCTGTACACCAGTTCATTGACAGTTGAGAAGCGGGACCAAAGAGCCAGAGCTCAACCCCCACAAGCACAACTAGGCGAGTACACACACACACACACACACACACACACACGGGTAGTTGGAAGGACACCACGAGCGTAGCTCACCAGATCATTACACACATCCTACTCACCCCCGCCGTTCTTGTAGCAGAGATAGGGGAACCTCCAGACATTACCGAAGCCCACAGCGTAGCTCAAACAGTACAAGAAAAACTGGAGCTGGTTGCCCCACTTCTCCCTCTTCTCACCACCCTCGCCAGAGGTCTCCTGTAACGTAGAGTCGGTCCGCTGCTCCCTGGCCATGATGGTGACTGTGCTTCCTGTAGTGGTGGCACTTCTCATCTGTGGAGAAGTAAACAATCCTAACGTTCCAGGATTTTACTGTGCTAGATTTTTGCTACAATCCCGGGAATTAGTTTAAACAATTTTCCTTGAGCAAATACTTACAAGAAGCAATGTTGTATCCAGGGATTGTTACTGGATATATAAGGAATTTTGTATTAGACTTCACCCTCTCGTTCTGACGTAGTTTAAAGTTGGGTGATCATAAGACACGTACTCTGGTATTCAACAAGTGTCAGCACCCCGTCCAGAAGTGCAGCCTGTGTGCACTGGACCATCATTACTCCATATGCAACAGTAACCCATCGCTGCTTGCTCTGCGATGACAATCACCCAGCAATTTCCTACCGCTGCCCCTGCAGCCAGGAAAACATCAAGGCCCAGGTTGAAGCCAAGAGAAAACCCTTCTACCTCCCCGACACGAACCTCAGGCGCCCAACCCACCAA
Source organism: Procambarus virginalis (assembly GCA_020271785.1). NCBI lineage: Eukaryota > Metazoa > Arthropoda > Malacostraca > Decapoda > Cambaridae > Procambarus > Procambarus virginalis. The sequence goes on along the minus strand of WNGS01000543.1, from coordinate 10,447,592 downwards.
TTCAGCTCCCACCAACCGGCCAGAAGACTTTCCAGTCTTGCCAAATAGTGGCTCCTCCCCAGGCGACCCAGCCTTCACAATGGGGACTCAAGGCCCCACAGGCTCCTTCGCAGCCCCCTGCATCACGTGCAGGCATTATCCCTGGTCTTATTAGACTAGCGGAGAGGATTGCAGGACCAGACGACCATTGTTTTGTCAGTGAACTGAGCGCATTATACCTAGCTAATGGCCTAGACCCCCATTATAGCCCCTGGCACATGTCTCACTGCCTTCACTACCACTCCGGAGACTACCACTAGGACGACCACAAGGTTGATTTCAACACAGACTCCAGAACCACCCAAGACTCGGGCGGCACAGAGATATTTCCCGCACCAGCTCCCAACACTCCTACCATCATCTCAGCAGACGCGCTAGCAGACGTGCTCTCTACAAATACTATCAGCACCACCAACGCTCCTGAAATAGTTTCTTCCCCCAATCCACGACACCAGAGCCTACCTCAAGCTGCGAGACGAAAGACGAAAACACCAACTATGGATGCTACGGACTCCTCGGACGAGGAAATCTTAGTAGGAGCTCCACCGACACACCACAATGTCCCCTGATAATTCCCTCCCTTCGTTTCTTCCAAGTGCTATATAGTCGTAATGATTTGGCGCTTTCCCCAAATAATTCCCACCTTACCTCCACCACATCGGTACAAGACCTCCTCATGGAGGCGACCTCACCAAACTCCAACGACAGCATGGCTCAGCCAAAGAAAAAACGGAAGACCTAGAAGAGGTCAACACTAACCCCACCAGCTCCATAACTGGTACAGCCAGCCCTCCGAGGCTGAAATCTACCATAAAAACCCCCATCCATTCCCAGATCTCTAGTATCGGCTATTGATACAGATAATGGCTCCAAAGAACCTCCACTACGGGCTCACCATAGCCCGTGCAATTTAAAACTTTTGTTCCGAAATGCTGCATCTAAAATAACCAAAAAAAATGCCTATATACTGACCTGTCGCGAACGAGCAGTTGCAGCTACTGAACTGGCCATAAACATGGGCACCTGTGCTAACATAATGTGGTGCCGGGAGACCTGCCCAAGTTATCGAACAGAAAGGGAGTTGCCTCAATTTACTCAAAGATCACTCTCTCTCTAAGTGACCTCAACAAAGACACGAAGACAGCTGTTTGTTCCTGATGATTTTTATCTCGCTGGATTTTGAACTGCGATTTTGAACAGTTGTGAACCATCGAGTATCTCGAGCGTTCACAACCTCACTTAACCAGCCCGTCCTCCAAACGAAGATCCAAAAGTGATTCCATCCACCCGCCAAACCCCTTGTTTATGAATGAAAAACGGTTTACACACGACTCAACTGTTGACGTTCGAACATATCCGGAACAAGTGCTTCACTGACGAATTTTGTTCGAATCACAACGCTGTAAATGCTTCACCCACGTACTACAAATACAAATAATCGCCAACAGAACCTAAACACCTAACCTATCCTATGCCTATATATACACAATATGCCAATATATTATAATATTAATTTATACTTGAGAAAATTCCCGTTTTGAATGAACAGCATGTTAAAATTTATGAATGCGTCTGTGGGGTTGACCGCTGAATGTAATGGACTTGAGTCGAGGACGGGTTGTACATTTAACCTTTTCATCAAGCGCTGGACACCAAATGGAAGAGTTTATTTGAATATGCTCTACTGAAGCCGATATGCGTTAAGGATTTTTTCTTAAAGGGTTAAGGGGTTTAAAAAAAATGTTTTACTGATCATGATGCGTTCACAATTTAAACCAAGCAAGTCGATTTATGTAAACAGTGTATTCGTTAACTAGTTCAATAAAGCGTTTGTTAATATTTAATACCATTACAGATACCATTATCTGTCAAACTATTTTTTTGGCAACAATATAATAGTGCACAGTACTCAATTTTGACAACACTAATAGTGCACAGTACTCAATTTTGGCAACACTAATAGTGCACAGTACCCAATTTTGGCAACACTATAATAGTGCACAGTACTCAATTTTGACAACACTAATAGTGCACAGTACTCAATTTTGGCAACACTAATAGTGCACAGTACTCAATTTTGACAACACTATAGTGCACAGTACTCAATTTTGACAACACTAATAGTGCACAGTACTCAATTTTGGCAACAATATAATAGTGCACAGTACCCAATTTTGACAACACTAATAGTGCACAGTACTCAATTTTAACACTAATAGTGCACAGTACTCAATTTTGGCAACAATATAATAGTGCACAGTACTCAATTTTGGCAACACTAATAGTGCACAGTACTCAATTTTGGCAACACTATATAGTGCACAGTACTCAATTTTGGCAACAATATAATAGTGCACAGTACTCAATTTTGACAACACTAATAGTGCACAGTACTCAATTTTGGCAACACTATAATAGTGCACAGTACTCAATTTTGGCAACAATATAATAGTGCACAGTACTCAATTTTGGCAACAATATAATAGTGCACAGTACTCAATTTTGGCAACAATATAATAGTGCACAGTACTCAATTTTGGCAACAATAGTGCACAGTACTCAATTTTGGCAACAATATAATAGTGCACAGTACTCAATTTTGACAATATAATAGTGCACAGTACTCAATTTTGGCAACAATATAATAGTGCACAGTACTCAATTTTGGCAACAATATAATAGTGCACAGTACTCAATTTTGACAATATAATAGTGCACAGTACTCAATTTTGGCAACAATATAATAGTGCACAGTACCCAATTTTGGCAACACTATAATAGTGCACAGTACCCAAAGCCTGGCGGTTGGCAGCACTGCTTTAGCCGTTTCCCCGAGCCTCAGATTATTATTTATTATTTACTAACAATCATTCGAGGTAATGAGGTGACTTATCAGCGTTCTAGTGATCCCCAGACGCTCGCCGGCTCAAAGTCGCCTCATTGCCTGGAATTATTTTCTCAATGAATCACGCCATTCTGATTTGTGTTCATTATTTAGGCAGGTTTTTTTCCCCCTGCGATTCAAAATCGGGACTTTCGGCAATTAATCAAAGTCGTTCACCAATGATTACGCCCTGGAAACACAAACCGTAACTGTCCCTATTTTCTGCTTGTTACAACTTGTAATAAAGTTGTTACATCTTGGCTTAACGTGTTTATGACGGATTAGAACGTTGTCACAACTTGCTATATTGGTTGTTATAACTGGTTAGGTGTTAAAACTTATTCAAACGTTGTAGCAACGTCGTGGTTTCGTTGTGTGTTTGGCAGGGGGAGACGGAAGGGCTTCACTTTGACGCTCATATAATGTACATTCCCACAAACGCAATCACGCGCACAAACATGATCACGCATGCAAGCCCCACCACAAACGTGCGACAATGGAGTACGTACATACAATCACATGTATACCCCATACGCATATCCACCCAAGTAAGTATATCTAATCACACACAAGCATAATACAAGGATAAATTCAAGCTACTACTATAATATAAAATAATTGTATTTTCATATGCATACAATGTTTGGTGCTCCACACCACCTTACACAAATTTAAAACAAAATTAAAAATATATTATAAAATATTAATTGTATTTACATAGTTACCAGTTATATTGTGAACAAGAATATGCTATCCCACACATGCGAACACATTCTCTACACATGAAAATATGCTTGATGTGACCTAGTGCATGTTATTATATATATATATATATATATATATATATATATATATATATATATATATATATATATATATATATATATATATTGTGTGTAAATTAGTGATTACATGGAACTCTGTCCTCTGACGAAAGTGAAAATTTAAAGACCACAGTAGTGTTTTTATTGTTTTAAAATTTGATTATGTACCTTGAAAGCCTGCCCAAAATATTTACAAAATGAAGATAAGGTATCAGTTGTAAAAGCCTTCGAAATCATAAAATATGAGCAAATGACGGTACAATGTTCCTTATGTTGTTTTCAGAGTAGCACTAACTGAAGTCTTCGTTAAAATATCATTTCACAAAATCGTAACACATTAATATTGAAAACATGAAGACGTGATATTATCAGGACTGATACGCTATCCTAGCACATGCAGGAATGACGACAATCATTCTGCTAGGCTTCAGAACATTCTGCTAGGCCTTAGAATGTTCAGGTTCCAAAATATATTTTACTGTGAACAAAATGAAAATTACTGAAGAACCCTTCAGTCTGTTATAACATGGGACATCATGACGGATGAAAATGACAATCACTTGTAAATTAATGCCATACAAGCTATGTCGTCAGACTTGGACAATTAAAGGCTGTGTCATCAGTGGACTTTCGTTTCATTGTTTGAAAAATATTTAATATTCTAAAAAACATCCTGTAAATACAAAATTACACACTAAAATGAATTATGAAAATATCCGATTCTAAAATGGCTTAGCCTATTTATGTACAGATTATAATTATTAATAATATGCGATATATATATATATATATATATATATATATATATATATATATATATATATATATATATATATTATATATATATATATATATATATATATATATATATATATATATATATATATATATATATATATATAATATATATATATATATATATATATATATATATATATATATATATATATATATATATATATATATATATATATATATATATATATATATATATATAATATAATATAATAGCATAACATTTATATTTTTATTTTACACGAGAAAACATCACATAGCACGAATAGGAAACTAACAGGTAGGAGATATGTTAATATACTGGTCTCACACATTTGACATAGTAAAGATTCCTTATGAAGTGACCATAGTATACACGTAAGTAACCCGATGAAACTAATATATTTCCCCCTAAACCTTGTGTGTTATACAGGGGTCATACCACATTCAAGAACTTCAACCGAGAGATAAGTTTAATGTTTTGCTCTACATGTGGTTGGCGTAGCTGGGATCTCTGGAGTACGGGGGAGGGTTGTCGTCTTCAAGTGATGGATATACCTGAAACCCAAAGCATGGTTACGCATTAATACACAGAATGCAGGCGATGAGTCACAATAACGTGGCTAAAGTATGGTGACCAGACCACACACTAGAAGGTGAAGGGACGACGACGTTTCGGTCCGTCTTGGACCATTCTCAAGTCGACTGTGATGAGGATTGTTGTGTTGTTGTTGTTGTTACAGATTTAGCTACTCAGGACGAAGTGTCCATGTAGCACGGGCTATGGTGAGCCCGTAATTGAGTTTGGTTATACATGATAACCTTTTTCCTGTGATATTTGGGTCTAAGTTTAAAATGGAGGAAGGGATTTCTCCTTTTTCCCTGCTTATTTATCGCTTCTGTTTTAGTGCACTGGTTTTATTCTTGTTTTATTAACATTATCTTGGTGGTGGATGTAGATGCAGAATGCTCACTAATGAGTCCCATTCCTCGACAGCTTTTCTAATCATTGTAGTCGCGGTGGAATGTGCATCTAATGCAGCTGCTGTCGTTGGATTAATGTTGAGTTTGATGCGCAGGGGTTCAGTAAGTAGTGCAACAGTGGCACCCCTGCCTCAGTTTCACATATGTGACACTCTTAACTATTGGGTTCATTACCTCCCAGCAGCACTTGTAACCAAGCCTGAGTCTGTATGGCTACTGCAATGTCTCTGGATATCTTTTTGCCAGGCTTGAAAGAGGAGTAACCAGTGGCTTGTTCGTACCATATCGCAGTGGATCTTCCTTCCGCCACTTTGGCGACTTTTGATAGTTGAGAATATTTTCTTCTTGATTTGCTCCTTTATCTGTGAGAAACTTGGAGGTATTTGAACTTGTACAACAGGTAGAGCAGTGGCAGTTTTTGCTAGTGAGTGCCTTTTCATTACCATCTATGCCAATGTAACTTGGTATCCAATTTAGGGTGATTGACAGTCTTCGATTATGGGCTTCTTTTCCTGTATGTTGAATTTCTGTGAGGAGTTGTATTTATCTCTGTGCTGACTGGATAACAATGCCTGGAGCGAAGATTTAGAGTCTGTATGAATGATGACATCTAAATTATTCTCAATTGTATAGTTTATTGCCTCCTTCAGGGCATATAATTCTGTTTGCAATGTTGAGCACCCACTATTCATGCTCCAGTAAGCTTCATGGTTGGTAGTGTAAACTGCTGCCCCAGCAGACCTTTTTCTTGATCAACTGATCCGTCTGTGAAGATGTGAGTCGTTGTGGGTCTAGAGATAGTTTCCATTTGTTGTTCTACTACTTCCTTGAGCCTCTGCGGGTCATATGCTGATTTTTAACTGGTAATCTTTCAATGATTATCTTTAGACTCGATTCTTCCCATGGAGGAGGCTGTCGAAAGTGTTGATATGGGCTATCTTTCCCTTTGTTTTTAATAGTCCATTTCAGGTCCATTTTCTCTAAAATCTTGACCACATTATCCATCCATGAGCTTGTTCTATACTGTAGGTTTTTCTGAAAGGATCTCTGTATGCTGTCTTTGATTGACAGCCTGGCGGTTGTTCCAGTAAGTTTTCCTATTATGGTGGCTATCCTTTGTTTCATCCTGTTTTCTAATGCTGGTAATTTTGTTTCCATTCTAAGGTTCTCTCTACGCGTCCATATAGGTGCTCCCAGCATTGTTCTCAGAGCATCATTTTGAGACACTTCCAGTTCTCCCATTGGTTATCACTCAGGGATGTAAGAGCAGGAGCAGCATAGTCGATGAGTGACCTAACTGCTTGAACGTAGTACATTTGAGTACTGGTAGAGATGCACCCTTCTAAGACTGGTCAGAGAGCGCAAAGCTTAGTTTCTGGCTTACAGCGTTGCCGAAGATATTCAATTTCTTGAGTGAATTTCAACTGGTTGTCTATTATGACTCCAAGGTATTGAAAAGAGGTAACCACTCGATTTCTTGTCCTTGTATTGCCAGTCTGATGTCTTGAGTTCTCATTTTAACGGCCATTGCTTTTGTCTTATTGCTGTTTATTTTCAGTGATGAAGTAGAGACAGGCAATAAATAGGCAAGAGAGAGCTGAGGAGCAAAGTAAGGTGTAGTAGAGGGGATAGTAATAATAATAAGAGCTGCAGAAGGCTATTGGCCCATACGAGGCAGCTCCTATTATAAACCACGAATGAGAAAGAGATAGGAATANACGCCAAAAAAAAGGTATTTTATATATATTTTTTAAGTTCTATAATCCTTCAGTTTAAGTATTGGTAATGCCTTCTCACAGACATAATAACGTAGGATAACAATCCACACACTTTTCTATTTGTGAAATTTATGTAAGGAATTTACACCAAGTCTTTCGCACTCTCCTGAGTGCTTTGTCAAGGTCTGAGTGTGTGGTGAGGACCAGACTTACATCTCAACGTCTAGTCATTAGACGTTGAAATGTAAGTCGTAGATGTAGATGATGTAAGATGTAGACGATTAGACGTTGAGATGCAAGTCTTGTCCTAATCACACACTCAGATCTTGACAAAGTACTCAGGAGAGTGCGAAAGACTTTGTGTAAACTCCTTATATAAATTTCACAAATACACACCAGTGGGATGTTATCCTATTCTTCAGTTTGTTATCACGCTGTACTGATATAAGTGAAGACTTACCATATATATAAGTCGTGAAATATTATCGTGTGACTGGTCAAGGAAATTATTTTAGTTGGTAATTTTGATTAATAATAGTTGTGTCATTATAGTAAAAAAGACTCTTGTAAATAGCTGATAATAACATGAAAATGGATATATACGTGGTGTACCAGTAGCCTACGAATTAAATTGTGCACAATGTAAAATTGAATGCTGATAAACCTGCCCACGTAACAGGAGCCTACGTTCTGGTACCGATTGATGAACTGATTGATGAAGATTAAGCCACCCAAGAGGTGGCACGGGCATGAATAGCCCGTAAGTGGTGGCCCTTTTGAGCCACTACCAGTATCAAGAGCTGATACTGGAGATCTGTGGAGGTGCGACTGCACCCTGCGTAACGGGAGATGTCTCCCGTGTTCCGGTACCCTTTAATAACTGCGCAGAAAATAATGCATTTGCACTAAGCATTACACTTATGAATGGCTGTTAGCCGTACGCAAATTTAATCGTAATGTGATGTAATCATTTGTATGGATTTGTGTGTACGTGCATAGCGGTGTGTGTACTTGTATAACGGCGTGTGTAAACGCATAACTGTGTATGCACACACATAACAGTGTGTATATTTAAAACTGCGCATATATTTGCATAATGGTATGTGTGTGTGTGTGTGTGTGTGTGTGTGTGCACAAAACCGTGCACATACTTGCATAACTGTGTGTGTGTGTACAAGCAAAACTTTAGGGTCAGTCGGGTTGTTCTCGACTCGCAGTCGAGAATTCCGGGTTCGGGTCCCTAGTGGGACAGAAATGGTTGGGAGCGTTTTCTATCACCTAATGCCCCTGTCCACCTAGCAGTAAATAGGTACCCCGGAGTTAGTCAGCTTCTTGTGGGTTTGCATCCTTGACAGGGTCAGTAATTCGACCCTTTGGAGGAAGGCCTGGATATAACATATATGTATAATAACATATATGTATAAATTGGCTGCTTGTCCACCGACACAATTAATTATTATCAACTATGCACATACTTGCATAATTTTTTTAAGGCTGCTCGAATAATTGTGTACATACTCATATAATAGTGTGCGTACAACTTATATATATTTTACGGGCTATTCATGCCCGTGCCATCTCTTGGGTGGCTTAATCTTTATCAATCTTTATTTATATTATTGTTTAATGTTTTGCAGTATGACGGGGAAGCAGGAGGACGGACGGCGGGCGGACAGCCTCTCTACCTCCTCCTTCAGTAAGGTCCTCCTCCTCCTCCTGCTGACCGTCGTCTGTACCTCCCTAACTTTGCTGACTCTCGAGAACACCGTGGATTATTAGTAAGGAGCGTCAATATGAACCAAAAACATATCAGTACGACAGACATAAATTTGGCATGTAAACATTATGTACTGTACTTCTTGCGGCGAGATTCTACTCTTGCCATATTTATTACATTTGTAATGTTGAAGCCACGTTGGTTAAATGTATTCAATTTTACAATGACATATTTAGGAAAGACAAGTGATTGTAGCTGAATATTGCGTTAAATGAGGATGACTGAAGCAGGAAGATGAGGTGAAATATTTCTTGCAATTGCAGTGTGTTGGTGCTGCAGGTGTGGGAGGCTGCTGGCAGGTTCTGGCAAGAGCAGTGGGACTGGGTGCTCCTCACTTGTGGCCACCAGCCTTTCAACCTTATTGTCTACGGTCAGTGTCCATTACTTACCAGTCCTTTAGTTCAGTGGTCTGCGTCTTTGACCCACAAACGAGAATCCCTGGTTCAATCCCAGTAAGAGGCATAAAAAAAGGGCTGACCAGGTTTCCTTTCACCCGATGCCTCTGCATGATTGCTTAGCAGTACATAGGTACTTGAGAGTTAGGTAACTGTTGTGGGTTGCATCCTGGGAAAGGTTGATAGTTGACTTAAGGAGGGAGGATTAGGCTAACTAAAGCCTTCCTGTCCCAGATAATGGAAATTAAACCGCTGGGTTTTGATGTTTGTCTTAAAAGTCTATCAACCGCTGAATGGTTATTAAAGGACAGCATAATACCTTATTACCCAACAAGTATATAAAAATATCAGTGTATATACACAGACAAATAATGGAACACATATCTATGTATACATCCCTTGCAACTAAAATGTTCTCTTGCGAGTCACTACAAATATAAAGTTATGGACTGTTCTCGTTCATACCAGCCAACATTTTTTTTGGGGGGCAAGTAATTACAGGTTTCTATAATTATCACTAACAAGACCTAAACTAAACCTCCTGGTGATTTAGTATAGTTCGTATCTGGGACTGCTGGGCAGGATGCGAGGATAGGGATATATACCAATCATTGCATAACCAACTGTAATTGGGGACTTAGCTATAAAAATGGTTAGATCCTATAACGGAGAAAACAAGTATGTTATGAGGGGTTTTAACTTTAGTAAAATGTAAATCCACGACAATTAAATTACAGATAATTATAAATTAGTTGTTTCATACAAAATGTGTATGCATGATGAGTCGCTAAACCATATATCAAAATACAGTAGCAACCGAGCTGGATTACATATAATAATAATAATAATAATACTTATGAGAAAATCCGTAGGAGCCGTGATAAGGATTCGAACCTATGCGGTGGGTACTCACCTTGATGTCCTTTCGGGGGTGAGCTCTGGCTCTTTGGTCAGAGGCATGGGTGTTCCAATGCTCATGCCGTGGTCAACTAGGCCACAACATGGGTAAAAAGGATTGTACCTAATTGTAAAGCACTCTTGCTCTGTCATCCAGGACAGAGAAAACAGTACTGAGTAATACAAGAATCATGTGGAGTACTGGGTGGTTGGAAATAGAAGAGTGCCGGGTGTTGATACGAGTACAATACTGGTGTTACAGGAACGACTGTACTGGGATACAGTGTGTACTGGTTGGCGGGAAGTTGTATACCATAATAGACACTACGGGGCGACCCGCCTGCTTGCGCCGGTACAAGGTCCAGCCTAACACCAACCAACCCCCGCCTCTCCGTCTCCTTCTAAAGGTAATCTACTAATTGAAAATGTTTGTAACTAATTATATATATTATAAGCGGATAAATTTTCCCTTCACAGATTACACAGCTCCTGTTATGCAGCATGTAGTCAGAGTTAGTCACAGTCGCTACCAGTCAGAGGTAGCCATGGCCAAATCACAGTCAGTCAGGCATTCCGTCACAAGTCACAGTCAGGCAGACATTCACACTCACAAGTCTGTCAGGCATTCACAGCAAGTCATAACCAGTTAAAGGTAGTTAAGCACTCACAGTTGTGGTAGCAACCAGTCACAGTTTGTAAACACCATGAGTCTGATGTTGTTTACAGAACACTAACGTTATGTGCTCTCGCAAACTCAATGCACTTTCTTGTATATACATAAATAAATAAATAAATAAAGATGTCAGACAGGGTAGTCTGCCTCAAAGGCTACCAGCTGGTAGGAAGGACGCCAAGAATCTGAACCTAATTAATCCCGTACCATCAATCCACCAGCAGCCCGCCCGCCCACTCACCCATCCTGCCTGCCTGCCCATGCACAAACTACCCACCCCACCTACCTTCCAGCCAGCCACCAATCCACCCATCCACGCTGCCTACCATCCATTCTGCCAATCATCCCCGCCTGCCCGCCCACTCTGCCTACCCACCCACCAGTCAGCCACCAATCCATGCACCCTGCCCGTCTGCCATTCAGCAACCAATCCATCCACTGTCAGACTGGTGCCTTCCCACCCACCCACCTACCAACCAGTTAGCCAGCCCGCCCATCCACCATCTATCCTGTTGTTCTCCCAAATATGGCTCTACAGTTACCGTTATTTTAAAACCGTCATTTTAAAACATAAAGAGTCCTAGATTTAACGACCTGGGTAAATCGAGTATATATATATTATATATATATATATATATATATAATTATATATATATATATATATATAATATATATATATATATATAATATATATAAAATAGGAAGGGAGTACCACCTCTGGCTGGAAGAAGGGAGACCCATAGCCTCGGAGGAAACACACACATAACTCACTGGGGGAATGTAGGTCCCCTCCAATACAGTTTCTGTGTGCTTTTCTCCTACCACCCCCTTCTTTTTTTTTTTTTGCTTTATTGTGTATTTAAAGGTTACAAGACATACAAGACAAATGTCTAAAGGTTATGGATCTCTTGAAGCTCCTCCGCTTCTGGACAGGAACCGAGGACGCAGCAAGCATTTCCCCTCTGGATCGCCACACTGAGGCGCTGAAACAAAAACTGGAAGCCCTTGGGTCTCTGGTGACGTCAATGAGCTTGGAACCCAATTCCTTGAGAAATCCCAAGGCACTCTTGCCCCAGGGGCCATGCGTCTCAGACGCTATGGGAACAAAGAGGTACTGACCTCCCAGTCGCCTGTACTTGAGTGATTTTGCTGTTTCCCTGTGGTCGGCCGCCCCACCTGCTTGATCAGCTCCGAAATGTACATAGGTGTCAGCCAGGGTGGAAACACATGTGTAGTCCCACACCAACTGTCTACCCTCCTTCCAGGAGTATATGGTGATGCCATCAGGGCGAAGTGCGGGGAAATCCGGGTTTTGGACCCCTAGGATGCGAGGTTCTCTCTCCGCTGGGCACCTAGCTGAGACGAGGCTTCTCTTGATGATGTCATTGACCTCGTTGTGTCTTGCATGCCAGCCCTTTGTGCTTCCGCAATGCAACTCATGCAGTCCGTATTGGTCTGCTTCCACCCTGTTGCAAATACACTTGTATTCAGTGTGAATTGGGGCACCAAGGCCGAGGGCCACTGCTACACGAAGGGATTCTGGATCTAGGCGCGTGCCCATTGCTGACATGGTACTGCCAGGAGGAAGTCTCCTGCATGGGGGGCACGCACTGCTCTGAGGCGGGCTTTCTCCTTGTCCGATGTTGCGGCGCTGAGCATGGCATCAGCTACTTTTCCACTAGAGGGTGGTATCAGCGGGACTCTTTGTGTTGTTTTGTTAGCTCTATAATGGTTGCTGGGGCTGCAAGAACATCCCACTGATTTGAACATTCAGTGATATATATATATATATATATATATATATATATATATATATATATATAATATATATATATATTATATATATATATATATATATATAATTGTGAGTGTGTATGTAATTGTGATGCCAGGTATACATATGACTGACGCAAGGTGAACATATTACAAGCAGATGAAAGTAAATTCTGCATTTAAATTGTATTATATTGTATATTAAATTGTATTAAATTGTATTTAAATTGTATTATATCTTTTTATTGCCAGGGTTGTGAACCTGCTTAATACTACCGTAATTGACCAAGTTTATTATCTAAATTCTACCTTATATTATTGTAAGTCAGGGTTGTATTAGCTCAATATACTACCTTAACTGCATTGGTTTTTGTACTTTCAGAATAGTACAATTACTATTTCAGAATAGTTTTTTCAATTCATTGTAATTATGACTGACATATACACCAAAAGTGTACCACATTTTTCCGTGTATATACAATGAGAGTTTACTTTAGTACATGTGTAGGACTAAGGGATACTTACTGGTGGGTCAGTAAGCGATTGTGGTGGTCTTAATAACCCTCCGCGGGTAATAGGCGTAATAAGTTCACCATGAAACTAACCAAGTGAATGCACTGACCACACTCCCGTAATTATAACATTCTTCTCTCGGAGAACACTCCGGACACTTCCTCACAACACTTTCTCTTCGACAGTGCATACTGTTGGTAAATGTTAACCTGGTGGGGACGACCATTCCCTTCATGATAGTCAGCTACCACGCCCTGCTGCTGCGGGGAAGCGACCTGATCACCGCCCAGTTGCCTAACCTCTTCTGCGTCCTGCGCCACCTGGCCGTCTGCATCCTGATGGAGGAAATAGGCTTCTATTACTCACACAGGTGATAAAGGTTGAGTTTATGGGTTAACAATAAAACCCATAAATTTTCTTTTTGTTTTCGTAAATTTCTTGCTGACAGTGATTTAATTCTGGGCTGTTTTGTTCGCGACTGAGTTTTCAGATTTTTTATGATTGTGTTTGGTCAGTTTCCTCGCATCGTTTTTCTATATTCTCCGACTAAATTTCTAGAGTTAACAGGGGGTGAATATTGGCAACATGACCACAGATTTTGGTTGTTCTAGTTCACATTTAATGATCACAAGCACAAACGTGTAATTCTTTACCGTTCTTTGTTGTGATTTGTATTTATTATTATTAATAAATAAAAAAATCACAGTGCAGAATTGCGCGTTTGTGCCTTTCATAGCATCAACCTGAGGGCCACTATTTCTCTAGTGACCTCGACGAGGACAGGAAGTCGGCGGCTTGTCGAAGGTCTCCCAGCTATCCTGATGATTTTGTCAAACCGGATTTTTAAATTCAGCAATGTTTTGACATTTACGGCTTCGGCGGGTAGGCGGTTCCTTGGGTTTATGGAATAACTGAATAATATCTCCTGTTTTCCGTCCTGCTCTTTTGCTTGTTGAACATAAAACCGTTGCTCCTTGTTTGTGTTATATCTGAACTTCTGAAGAGTTAGGATCAGTATCCTCCAATTTTTTCAATATTTTAAGTTTTGATGAGATCAGCCCTGTCATGTCTGGTTTGTAGTGTTGTTAGCCCTGTGGCCCTCAACCGTTCCTGGTATCAGAGTCGACTAAAATTAGGTCAGGAATGATTTCAGTCGTCCGGCGGTGAACTTTCTCCAATTCTATACTGTGACAATTTTAAATTCTAGTGAAGGCGACACCAACTCAATACTATAATAATAATAATAATAATAATAATAATAATAATAATAATAATAATAATATAGAATAAATATTTTCACTAGCAATATAATTATTGGTTTAATAGGCTATTCCACCACCGGCTGCTTTACAAACACTTCCACAAGATACATCACGAATGGCCGAGTCCCATCGCCATCACAGCAGCCTGTGCCCACCCACTGGAGCACCTTCTGTGTAACCTGATGCCCATCCTGCTGGGTCCTCTGGTCCTCGGCGTCCACCCCGCCACCCTCTGGCTCTGGGTGGTGGTGGCCACGCTGGGGACACTCATCCACCACAGCGGCTACCACCTCCCCTTTCTTCTCTCTCCTCAGTTCCATGACTTCCATCACCTCAAGTGAGTTGACGTGAACAAGGTTCCGAACATTCTGGTGACCGAATGTTTATTTATATTTTTAAACAACGTTAAACCACATCCATGGGATTTGATAAGGACTTTTTGGGGTTTTCTGATCAAGTAATATATTTTGAAGCAATCTTGATTATTCCTGAATTGCATAGTACTCACCTAGTTCGCAAGTACTTACAAACCTGTCCATCTTTTCTCAATCTTTGGCGGCTTTGTTTACAATTATTAAACAGTTAATGAGCTTCGAAGCACCAGGAGGCTGTTTATATAGTATTATACTGCCTAAGTTCTTTACTAGCTTACTTATAAAGTAGCATCAAATCATTATCTATGTATATAGGTTCAACGAATGTTACGGCCTGCTGGGTGTTCTGGACTTCCTTCACTGCACAGACCGCAACTTCCGTAATTCCTCGAGTTACCGGCGTCACCGCACGCTGTTGTCCCTCCTGCCGGCTCACCTCGCCTTCCCGGACCACTCCAAGGACACCAAGAGAAATTGAGACGGAGAAACACGTAACTTTACAGTGATAAATATTGTCTTACTGTTTGAAAAGATCTTCTCCAGGCTCTTCCAAGGAACAAAAATAAACTAAAGTAACGTTAAATCAACGGCGTAAATCCAGATTCGCATTTGGGGTGTGGTGAGGGGTGGGGAAAGGGGGGGGGGGGTCATGTTCCAACTCCAGCAGCCCGGCCTCTCGACATGTCACAACGTCATAAGAATGATGTACTAAATTGCCAGAACCTAGCCTAACCGATGACCACAAATTGAAAACTGAACAACCCGTCAATTTCGCGAGCTGCTATGATTTATAGTACATCATTTATACGCCAAAATACCGTGTACTACTATTCAAGAGGACAGATGCTCCTCAGACGAATTTATATTGACATGTGTTTAACCAGTTGCTGGACTGGTTAAACTAGACCAGGGGCCAGATTCACGAAGCAGTTACGCAAGTACTTACGAACCTGTCCATCTTTTCTCAATCTTTGGCGGCTTTGTTTACAATTATTAAACAGTTAATGAGCTCCGAAGCACCAGGAGGCTGTTTATAACAATAACAACAGTTGATTGGGAGGTTTTCATGCTTGTAAACTGTTTAATAAATGTAACCAAAGCCGTCAAAGATTGAGGAAAGATGTACACGTTCGTAAGTACTTGCGTAACACCTTCGTGAATCTGGGTCCATGACACCAACCGTCCACACCCACCTTTATGCTACCACGAGGCGGGTCTTCTGGTCTCCGTACAGTTGTGTTGTATCTAACATAACAATGTTAACTGTTATGAATCTGACCATCCATTACAGAGTATATGGGTACATCATAGTTTTGAATGTGGTGGTATAAACTATTTCTATTTCATAAATATAATTTAATATATATTATTGGTGTGGGCACTTATTAACATAATAATTATATATATATATATAATTTATATATATATATATATATATATATATATATATATATATATATATATATATATATATATATATATTATATATATATATATATATATATATATATATATATATATATATATATATATATATATATATATATATATTGTGTGTGTGTGTAAATCACGAAAATTAACGTGATGATAAATGTGACAGTGTCAGACCACGAAGGAAGAATTTATACAGGAATTTCCTTATGTACTTTCGTATTTAATAATACGAAAGTACCATTCAGAAGATGTATTATTAAATACGAAAGTACTTAAGGAAATTCCTGTTTCAATTCTTCCTTCGTGGTCTGATTCTTCCTTCCTTCTTCCGTTTTTTTTTTTTAGGGACGCGAGTCTTATTTTCCTCGGCATCACCCTTTTTATAAAGGAACCATCGGACATGCATCCGAGGTGCTGTGTGGCCCATCGCCTCCTCGTTGATGGAGAAAGGCGACCAGTGTTTTTTTCAGCCTTCCCATGACATTTTTTTCACATTATATCAATGATAAAATCATTTTGAGGCAATGGGGTTACTTGAACCGGCGTTCTGGTGATTCCCAGGCCATAACCCACTGGGCCACTATAGCACAAAAGCCAACTAACCCGAAATTCTATAGTATTCATTGGGAGGTTCTGGAGGCCCAAACTGGTGCCCAACCAGGATTTTTACGGTTGGCCTGCCTACACTCTACACTGAAACGGAAAGCCTCTTATAAGGAAAGTACTACGAAGAAGGTGCCCAACCAGGATTATAGTTCAGTATTATAGTTCGCTTTTGAGGTCATATCCCCTTTTCCTATAGATGCATAACATAAACCTGTAGATCACATATTACATAACACACACTGTCGGAAGTAAGTAATTATGAAAAGAAAGAACGAAGTCTAGAATAATATTTAACATTGTCTGTGAGGAAGAACTGTCAACAAGTCTAAAACATCATTCAAGATGCTACTTCGAAAGCAAAAGGAGACAAGACGAGCGATGTCAAAAGTACCAGTTTACCAAGGAGTTTAACGACGGTTGTCAGATATACTCGATCTTATCTTATACATAACCATGGTATCACATTTCTCCAAATATTCTCCACGAGCCCATAATCAAGTAGACTCTTATCTAATCGTGTATTTACATGATACCATGGAAGATGCACCTGCTTCTATAATTGCGCCTAAAGTAAATTATATATTTGTATGCAGCGGTTATTTTCGTTATATGAATTCTTCAGGCAGTTATCATTCAGACCTGAGGCTGTCTATACACAGCGACTGTATCAGCACTGATTCCAAAGTTGCCACTTAAGTTAACATTTTTACTTTGTAACTCCTTGGTATCATGCAGTCTTGTTTCACTCTCAAAGCCATTATCATTCTGATTTCGATCATTGCGCGTGATATCGTAACAAACATCTTCACTCAAAGAAAATTTGAATTTCCCGTGCAGGTGGAGGCGCTTTGAATCATGCGAAAGGAAAGGTTGCCAACCATATTCATCTCCAACACGTATACATCTATCATGCTCACATTCTCACTGCTGTCCACACATCTCCACACCATTGCACTCTTCACAATACTACCCTTACTGTTCACTACTGTATCACATACCCGAGTATAAATTTGCCATTAAAAAAGTTCACTACCTCAAACCTCTTTAGCTCTTTTTCTATTTGGGTCACTTGGATTATAGCGAACCGGTAAGGCATTATAGTGGTGAGCACTCCAGTTGCAAACTACGGGAACAAAAGTTAAGACGCACACTTCACCATTATATTTGTGAGTACTCGCCTAATTGTGCTTGTGGGGGTTGAGCTTCGGCTCTTTGGTCCCCCCTCTCAACTGTCAATCAACTGGTGTACAGATTCCTCAGCCAACTGGGTTCTATCATATCTACATTTGAAACTGTATGGAGTCTGCCTCCACCACATCACTGCTTAATGTATTCCATCTCTTAAGTGTGTCTGGGGTGCATGTTCGTATGTAGTGGGCCTCTGAGCATTTTGCACATTTAATGTTTTTTTGTGTGTGTGTGTTCCCATTCTTTTACGACATGGTTGAATTCCTTACATTTGACTACGCTAACACTTTGACACACTGAGTTGGACGTAGGATTTATCCTTATAGTTTATGTAAGTAACAAACCTATGAGGACCACACCAGAAATAAATATCTCTTTGATATTACCAGAGTCAGACTAAATTAAAAAAGCCTAGTCTTTGGAACTCACTTGCTGATGAATTAAAAAAAAAATTCCAACCCATGCCCTGATCAAAAGTAAAACCAACAGGTACCTAATTTCATCCTCATAGTTTCCTACCTTGTGCTTTAAACTCACACTGTATCTAGAACTACCCACTTCCTCAATATTAGTACTTACGACATATATCCTTACCAGTGTAATCACCTCTGTCAACTTATATTGTAGTTGATATAAAACCGTGTTTCAATGAACCTTTTCATCTTACCTGAATATGTTAAGATTTAGAACCTGCCTGAAACGCTAGGCTTTGCATGAATATAAGTAATTGATCCAAACCCGATCAGGTGGGGGTTTTCTCTAGGAAGGCGAGGCTGTGCCTGCGTCGTTCAATTCTCCCTGTATTTTACCCATAAATTTCTTTGCATTGTAGACAGGAATATTAACCCCCTTGAAGCTTTATTTATTTGTATTTATTTATATATACAGGTTCTTACACTTGTAAAGCCATAGCGTTTCGGGTAGGCCCTTAATCCTAATTTTCCCCCAGGAAGATGACTCTCAAAATCGTTTAACAACCAGGTACCCATTCACTTCTGGGTGAACAGAGGCTACAGTTAAGGATTGGTAAATCCTCCAGCCAGGATACGAACCCAGGCCAAAGCGCTCAAGAAGTGCCGAGCGAGTTTTACCACTGCGCCACGGGGACTGCTAAAGCTCAAGGTGTGTTTAAATGTCTTCTTCGCTAATGTCTAGGACATATCTGATTCTGTGTTTTTTTTAATGTGTCACCTAGTGGTTCATGGCATCACATTTTCTGTCCGTGGATGTCACTGAGGTTCGTGGGTTATTCGCCGAGGTTTTGGTCCATTTGGATAAAATTCTTTCGTTTTTTGGTCTCATATTCTACTCTGATGTTAAATGCCTTGGGGATGTAATCATCATTGTAAATGATGCTCTGTCTTTTTTTGCTATAAAAAACACACCTATCCATGATGACCGGTTTTAGAACAGGGGAATGACCGAATTTGTCCTACCTTGGTTAGGTGCGTGTTGGGAGGCTATCTTGAGGTTAGGTTATTGGGGGTTGTTTGTTTACCTCATTGGTACCAGGGCGCATAGCCTTCAGTCTGTTAGCCTTACTGTGGTGTTTGCTGTCTCTAAAAACGCTTTCTGTATCTTCACCAGAGGTTGCAAGATCCTCGTTATCACTATCCCTGCCATTCGTTGGTGACTTGTCTAGTTCCTTAGCGGCGTCCTGATATTTGGTTGGAGTAGCGCTCTGCCCGTCGCCATGTTGGGACACTCCGCCTCCCTCACACAACCACGACTTAGTTTAGTTCATTTATTATACACCCCATACCCATCTTGTGGGCGGTAGTGGAAAGGGTTACAGAGGCACATAATGGGCTCAGGGACTGAACCCCACAATTAATTTAGCTAAGCAAGTTACAATCATGATGAGCTAGTTACAAAATACAATGCATATCGTCACATCAACAATGGGCTCGAGACCGACCACAAGTACAGTTTCTAATTTAAGCAACTGACATATGTGGAGAGCTAGTGTCACAATTGATATGTTTGTCCTGCACCCCCGCCCCCATCCAGTGGGCAGCGGTGGATAGGTTACAACCACTTAGTTACTACCTACAGTTAGCAAACTGGGGATATTTGGCCAAGAATTCTGGCAGCAGATCATTTTTAATGAAATATTTACACATCTCTGGAACATTTGTTATAGAATTGTCTGAATTTACGTATCTTTTCACACTCCATCACATAGTGACGGAGGGTGTACGATTAATTTTGTTGACAGTTTACATTTGGTCAGGTCTACATCAGCAGATAATGAAATTCCCAGAGATACTTGTAACCGAGTCTAAGCCGAGCAGTAGTAAACATCTAGAAGTCTGCTGATTTTATTGGATGATCCATAGATGTGTGGCTCCTCTTGCATGATAGTATGATGATAGATGGAATTACTGGTGTCGAATTTCCTTTGCCTCAGATCTACAAGATTTTGTTGAAGTTCTTGGTGTGCTTATTGACAATCCAAGGTTACACTCAGTTTCTCCTTTAAAGGCAGATTCTTTGGCTAACTCGTCAGCTTTATCATGCATTCGGAGGCCAACATGAGATGGAGTCCACATGAAATGGACTCTGTTACCGTCATTAATAATTTTGTTGTATTTGTGTCTATCTTCAGACACGAGCATGTTGCAGTTATGTCTTAAAGAGTTGAGAGCAATTAAGAATAATAAAGAGCTGGAATCTGGAATGGTTACACCTAGTGCTACAAGTGTTGGCATAGGTACACTGAACGTCAGCCATCGTCCCCACCTCTTAAAGTTCCTCGCAGCTTACCTGTACACGGAAAACAATGGAACCATTTTAAAATCTTATTTTATGGATATATGAACACAATAAAATCGACCCCTAAATCTCCCCACCTCCCCAGGATGCAACCCCACGACATTTGTCTAATTTCTATTTATTGCTAGGTGAATAAATGCATTAGGTGAACGGAAACGTGCCAATCCATGTGTGTGCCTCGCCCGGGAATCCCTGATTGTGAGTCTAGAACGACGTCAACTGTACCACGTTTGGGCAGCTAAAAAAATATTTTACCAGAGAAATTATCTGGATATACTTTTCAACCACTGTCACTTTCTCAGGCTCAAAGAGATACAATTATGGAGTCAGAGGTCACTCCCTGAAGTACATTAAGTCTTACCTTACTGACAGGCTCCAGTATGTTTCTGTGAATAATTCAATTTCTCCCACCCTACCCATCAACATTGTGTTCCCCAGGGCAACATACTTGGCCCTCTCCTCTTTCTCATCTACATTAATGACCTTCCAAATGCCTCCCAACATCTCAAACCAATTCTATTTGCTGACGATACGACCTTCATTTACTCCACTCCTGACCCCCTTGCTCTAAATGTCACAGTGAATACTGAGCTAAATAAAGTCCATCACTGGCTAACTGCCAACAAACTCACCCTCAATATTGACAAAACTCTCTATATTTTGTTTGGCAATAAATCCTCAAATCAAATAAATCTCAGGATTAACAATACCCAAATTTGTAACAAAGTAGATGGCAAATTCCTTGGCGTTCTCATTGACCGCAAGCTGAATTTCCAGGGACACATTCTAAATACAGTATATAAAAAAAATTTCGAAAACTGTTGGCATTCTTTCTAAGATCAGATATTATGTACCTCGCCCTGCCCTGGCGACACTATTATTCTCTCATCTATCCTTATCTCAACTATGGTATTTGTGCTTGAGGTTCTACTACCCAAAATCATTTACGTCCTCTAATTACTCAACACAAAGCTGCTATTAGGACAATATCTCACTCTAGCCCCAGACATCACTCGGTACCCTTACTCAAATCTCTGATTATGTTAGATATTAAGTCCATGCACATCCTCTCATGTGTATTTTATATATATAAAACGCTGTACTGTAATGTCAGTCCTGACCTTACAAGCTTCCTAGAAGGTTGTAACAGATCCCATGAGCACCACACCAGAAACAAATACCTATTTGATATTCCAAGAGTACGACTTAGTCAAACTAGAAATGCTTTACAAATCAAGGGACCTCGAGTGTTGAATGACCTTCCCAATTATGTTAAAGACTGTACCTCTCCCAACCAGTTTAAGATAAAAACTAAGTACTACCTAATTAACTCAATGTAACCTACCTCACCCCCAAAATGTCAACCCATTTCTTCTATTTTAAACAATGCTGTTTTGTTGACCAAATTGTATATTTGCTTTTTTCTGCCATGTTTCCCCCCCCCCTTTTTTTCATTCTTTTCTTATTTTTTCTCAACACAATTTATACTTTAATCTCAATTAGTATTAAGTTTTAGTCTTAGTGATTTCCTGCCCGAAACGCTTTGCGTAATAGTGGCTTTAGGCATTGTATGTACTAGCTCTATCTATAAATCGATCAACTTTTGTATCTTACCTTGTATGCATGTAAATTACCTGAATAAAAAATTATTTATTAGTTATTATTTATTACCTTCATGGCCAAGTTAGTTTGTCCGATTTCTTTGTTGTGCTGAACCTTGCTCGTCACCTGCGCCTCCTTGAGTAGATTCCGTACATCGCTAGGACAGAACTCTGGTGACGTTACGAAAAGTTCTCTGAAGCCCTTCGTGTTGGTACAGATAGCATAGATGGCACCAATGGGGAAGCAGATCAGAGTAGAGAAGCAAAGGAACCACCCCAGGACCTGGATGTTGTAGGGGAAGACATAGTCTCCCCAAGAGGCCGGGAGGAAATGGTACAAGCTGAAGAAACCAATCACCTGAGCGGGAAAGAAAAACCACAGGATAATGTTAACAACACAACCGTACAAGTCGCATTGTATTCAAAACGGCTCACGAACGGATTTTAAAAACTCCTAACCTTACCAAACCTAACCTAGCCCAATTAACCCCAGTCTACGACAGCTGAACCCAAACTAATACATTTTAACTTAACGATATATACGAATTTGACAATCATTATACGAGCTTTGGTGATCTGTCTTGTGCACAATGTGATTATACCCCTCATGGCCTGGGATTACCTGAGCTCATATTTTATTGGCACAACACACAGTAAATGATTGAAATTTGTTTAAACCTGACAAACAAATGTTTTGTGATTAATTATTTATATGTTTATTAAGAGAGAGAGAGAGAGAGAGAGAGAGAGAGAGAGAGAGAGAGAGAGAGAGAGAGAGAGAGAGAGAGAGAGAGAGAGAGCAAGAGAACAAGATGGGGGTTACCTACTATGAGTGCTCCGGGGGTGATGACCAGCCAGGTGGAGGCACAGTACCAGTAGAGTGGACTTCGTAGCCGCATCCCCATCTCCTCCAGGTTCTTCATAAGCTTAGAGAACCCTGCGCCAATGAGACGTGAGAGCATGGGAGAGTGGAAGGGTCGGGAAGATGAAGAAATAAAATTTAGGAATAATGAGTTTACCTGAGAGCCACTAACACTAGTGACCTCGACAAGGACTCGACTTCGACCTCGCCGGCGGCTTGTCGAAGGTATCCCCCCATTTGCCTTGATCTTTTCCAGCTTTACTTTAAAGGTTAACAGAGTTTTGGCATTTACGGCTTCGGTGGGTAAGCGGTTCCACGGGTTAATAACTCTGTGGGTTAAAAAGCATCTCCTGTTTAAGTCCTACATTGTGGCTTTTTGAGTTTGAAAACGTTGATCCTTGTTTGTGTAATGGTTTCATGATCAACAAGCCACAATGTAGGACTGAGAACAGGAGATGATTTTCCATTTTTCAGAATGGAAGGATACGAAAGACGAGGAGAAGGGTAGATGGGGTGGGATGATTAGAACGTTTTTTATTAAAATACAAACTGTCTCCTACATCCATGGGAAGTGAGACATGTGCCTGACAAGTCTATACACTGGTTGTAAATATTTGTCCGGATTAGAACACCACACAATGAAGACTTGATAAGGGTCTAGGATACCGGCTGGAATGTCCTCGCGTTCATTTAATTTAATTTAATGGGTTAGGTTATTTGTTTATCAAGATTATTGAGTAATATTCGAAAAGAATACTGACAATTTTAGTTCAGCCGAATAAGGCGATAAATAACATTTTGCCAGTGATATGACTTGGGAATTGTTCGATAATTGATTAAAATGAATATTTAAAAGAATATCATCTAAAATTTCTACCAACAAAATAATGACTAGCTTCTGTTATTATCTATGTATCATTTCACTCGACACCCAACACACAAATCGGAAAACATAGAAATTGACGACCGTCCGACGGTCTGTTCTGGGCCATTACCGACTTGATAATAGTTAAAGACGGACCGAAATGTCGTCAATTTCAATATTTTTAGATTTTTAGGTTGGGGGAACGGAGCCTGTTTTTCAGCCACGGTATTGTGACTCACTGCCTGTATCCTTTCTCTGATTTGGTGTTGTATCTATGTACTTATTTATCAATTTATTTGTGATCACAGCTGAAGGCCACTGACGTACCGTAAATATAGAGGACACCAAAGAGCTGCAGAAGGCATAACACGAACATAGATATGCCCGTCGAGTAAAAGAAGAAGAGTTCGAACATGTAGACTCCACCCTCCAGGCACAAGGTACCACCCAGCAGGAAGAGCGCAACACACGTCGCCACCACCACAACCACCTTCCTCCGTCGCATCCACTCAAACTGGTCCGCAAGGGACGTCACCACTGTCTCCACCATGGTGAACTGTTATCAGAAAATGTTATATCAGTATTAATTACCTCTATATTACTCTCTATTATAGATAAGGGCATATAAAATGACTGATTTTTTTTTAAAAGGCCTAAAGCTTTCCCTTCCCACATCTTAAGCCTTACAATGTTAGGTTTCCCTGGAATACGATCTTCCAATCAGTTTATAAACACAATTACTGCCGGGTGAACTGAGGCGAACAGTTAAAGATCGGTGTCCAATCGTCTCTCCCTGCCCAGGGGTCGATCGTCTCTCCCTGCCCAGGGGTCGATCGTCTCTCCCTGCCCAGGGGTCGATCGTCTCTCCCTGCCCAGGAGTCGAACGTCTCTCCCTGCCCAGGAGTCGAACGTCTCTCCCTGCCCAGGGGTCAATCGTCTCTCCCTGCCCAGGAGTCGAACGTCTCTCCCTGCCCAGGAGTCGAACGTCTCTCCCTGCCCAGGGGTCGATCGTCTCTCCCTGCCCAGGAGTCGATCGTCTCTCCCTGCCCAGGAGTCGAACGTCTCTCCCTGCCCAGGAGTCGAACGTCTCTCCCTGCCCAGGGGTCGATCGTCTCTCCCTGCCCAGGAGTCGAACGTCTCACCCTGTCCAGGGGTCGATCGTCTCTCCCTGCCCAGGAGTCGAACGTCTCTCCCTGCCCAGGGGTCGGGCCAATACCGCTGGCGAGGCATACAATCCATTAAACCAAGGGGAGTTTATAAACTAGTCTCTTGAAACTCCATCGCAGGGACTTTGAGAGGTAGGACATGCCCATCGCATCCCTGTTATGGCTGAAACGGATAAATGGACAGAGACTGATGCCTCATCGGTGAGTCAAAAGGGACCCAGCTCTCCTGCGAGCCAAGTGAGAACGGACTCGCCTGTAAGAGGTGTACCAAATGGAACGTGACTCACCTGTGAGCCGAACCCAATGGTCGCAAGCATAAAGAAAAAGAGGACAGCCCAAAGTTGTGGGACGGGCATGAGGTTGAGTGCCGCCGGGTACACGACGAAGGCCAGGCCGGAGCCCGAGGTGGCCACATCCTTCACCTCCACCCCAAGCTGCTTGGCCAGGAACCCCAGCACGCTGAAGATGACGAAACCGGTGAACACCGAGGTCAGGCAGTTGGAGAAGGCGATGACGATCGCATCCCTGAAATTAAAAAGTTGTGCGGGTTATCAACAAATGTGTGCTGACTTACTGAGCGAGTTCCCCGACCGTCCTAGGGGGCACCATTCCTTTCCCCCGTCCCATCCCAAATCCTTAACCTGATCCCTTCCAAGTGTTATATAGTCGTAATGGTTTGATGCTTTCTCCAGATAATTCCCTTATTGAGCGAGTTGACCTAATAGTGCCTATGAACAAGTAGGAAAAACTCTTGGATCTGCCTTTTTACAATCGTGTATCTGTTGTAACTTTGCTTTCTACATTATAATTAATTTCAGATACGTTATATATTGCATTTGCCTTTTTACGTATTCACTACTTACACACTAAATGTGGACGTAGTGAATATACCACGTGGATATTTATCTACAGTATATTCATGTGGCTCATTTGGGTTTCCAGTTCCCACCTATGGCATCTCGCTCTATTTATCTTGTCTTGAAAAACAAAATCTATTTGTTTACCTCCTGGCTATGTCTCTCGGTGTTTTAAACATTATCATCATAAGTTGTCTATGTACCGCTAGTGCAGTCGGGTTCGTTCTCGACTGATAATAGAGAATTCCGGGTTTGAATCCCGGGCGGCATAAACATATTTTGGCACGTTTGCTCTCACCTAATACCCCTGTCCACCTAGCAGTAAATAGGTACCCAAGAGTTGGGTACCCAGCTTGTTGTGGAGGCTGCTTCCTGGGGCAGTGGGCGGGGTCAGTAATTCAACCCAGCGGGAGGGGACCTTGATATAAGCCGAACATGTACTGTATTTATATAAAGTTGTTGATTGTCCACTGACACAATGAATTATTATTAAATTATGTTCTACTTTCCTACAGCGTTTGTCTGAGTTTTACTCAGTAGCCCCTCATATAACTTGTTAAAAAAGAAAATGGGTACAAGGTGTGAGGGACGCATACTAACATTTTTACCATCCAATCCATACCTTAGTTCTCCTTGCATGTTTCAGCAATACACTAACCTCAAGCAGTTATTATTGAACTTGTTGTAGGAGGAGAGGGTAATGAGACAACCGAAGCAGATCCCGAGAGAATAGAAGATCTGCATGGCAGCATCATTCCACACTTCCACCTCCATCAGGCGAGTCACGTTCGGCTTCAGCAAGTAGAACTCTATCCCCTGGTATGCTCCATCTAGGGTAACGCCTGCCACGGAGACCACAAATGTCCATTATAGAGACAGGTCCTACTGTAGCACAGTGGGGCACAGAGCCAGGTATAGTATTATAGCACAGTGACTTGTGCTATATTATAGAAGTTAGGTACTACTCCAACTTTGGGACACATTATAAGGGCACACTGGGTCAAAGCTTTCTAAGCTGGAGACGAAAACGGATCGTCATCGGCACACGTACCTCTGACGAAGAGGATCATGAGGACGGCATAGGGAAAAAGAGTAGTGAAGTAGACGATTTTCCCCGTGGTCTTGATACCCTTGGCCAGGCAGGCGGCAACGATAACCCAAGCTAGAGCCAGACAGCCTACCAACTCCCAGCGAAGGCCTCCCATGTCCTCCCAGGTCCTCCCAGTCACGCCCAGCATCCGATTCCTGACGGTGAATAACATTTGTCGCTTAAAGAAAGTAAGAAATATTCGTAATTTCCCCTTAAATACATTTTTTTAAAGACATGCTGAATAATACATCCAAAAGCAAAGTTTTGCTAACCAACCCCAACAACAGCAGCAATACAACACAGCAGTATTATGATAATACAACAATTTGATACGATATACAGTACGACTCTAGTCTCAAGTATTCACCTGAAGAAGTCCTCGCTGGCGGATATCCTGTACACTACGCTCTCAACCGCCCTCACGTCGCCAGGGTCTTGGTGACTGTAGCAATGAGTCTCGTTGTAGTGGTGAGGTTAGACAGGCTGCAGTACTCCTGGGTGCTGAGGCAGGACCTATTGTAGTAGTAGAGCGACTGGTTCCTGCATACTCTGGCAGCATCCTCCACAAAGCACTCTTGGGAAGGCCAAAGATAGCGAGAGACCAGGCAAGTCAATTTTATGCCTTCTGAAGCCTAGTACTAGTGGCAATAGTTCCAAAAGTGTTAGCAGCAATCGTTATAGAATTAGTAGCAATAGTTGCAGAAGTAGTAGCAATAATTCTAGTAATAATAGTGTTATGGTAATCTCCTGCTTAGGCAGTAGATTCTGTCTGCTCCCAATATCGCCTATTCCCCAACGTATCTGCATGCTCCAACATAAGGAATCAACATGAACGACAACAACAATACGTGCTCAAACGCCCTCAGTGTGTAGACAGACCCCCCCCCCCTCCACCACCCGCGAAACCTGGATACCTGTTGTCTAGGCAGCAGGTCGGTCGGAAGCAGTCTAATTACTTAATTTTACATTAATATGTGATTGGCACAACACCGAGCCCAGAATAGCCACTGCTTCTATTTCAGATTATCGTCACAATAGTACAATGGAATTAACTATAATAGTATAAAACCGTAATAATCAGCGCCCGCTGCATCAGTATATCTCACCTGGAGAGTTGAATTCGTTGTCACAGTGCCCCCAAGGCAGCCGTGAGGCGAAGGAGGACACAATGTAGAACAACGTCCACGCCAGTATCAGGTTGTATGTAGACGGCTGTCAGCAGAGAGACCACCACCTGCGCCCACCCGAGCCCTGGAGATGGGGCGGATGTCATTTTAAAATATTCTGGGCCTTT
>WNGS01000543.1:10401338-10418942 GCA_020271785.1 Procambarus virginalis | reverse complement strand
AAATCATGTTTGCCACACACAACTGGCCTAGCTAAATAACCTGTTTCTTTAATGTAACCGACACTTTGTCCACCTTCAGACTGACACTGGCCAGAGGTGTTTTGATGACCTCTGAGGCACGGCAGGACTGGGGATGGAGCCACCACTATAGCTAGAGACCATGTGACACCAGCATGCTCTTGACACCGCATCGCCAGCAGCAACTGGATGCCACATCTGGGCGGTGACAGAACCAGCACTATCATAATTTTTTGATTGTAGTAATGGTCACGCAATGGATGTGGCAACTCTTGTTAATATAATAAATGACAACTTGTGACGATTGAGTATTCTGGATGATAATTGTTAGCCAAATTTGTAACTGGAAGAGTATTCATTGAAATTAGTTTATCTGTGCACTTTTTCTGTATTAACAACTGTCTTTGAAATTTACATTTGGCAATAACCATTAGGAGCCAGTACTGTACAACTGGGTGCAATATGAAATCTACAACGGCTGTGGTGAGGGTTCACATTAAACATTATATATAACTTGTTCATTTGATGTTATACTGTTATCACATTAATGTGATTTCTGTGTATTGGAACCCGGCCCGGCATCAGCATGTAGACCTACTGGACCAACAGTCCGCGCTGCATGGGGGGAATTGTGAAACCCCGTTAGGCTTCAGTGGAAGCCCGGGATCATTGTGGGTGCAGTAGTACCCACGGGCGCTGACCTATTCTTTTGACCATCCGATCATGGCTGCAATTGACTAGAGCATGCCTGGGAAACACCCAGCGCATAGGTTTGCAACCCTCATCACAGCTCCTGTGGTTTGTTATGATATATCCAACTGTTAATGTGACTATGTGTGTACTAGACGACCGTACTGTACAACTATGGGTGAACACACACACTCGCCAAAAGGACCATGGAGTTGAGCCTGTTGCCTAAAGTTATATGTGTCACTGTTATGCCCCCATACTCGCGCCGAGTAAACTCCTGTGTTTATACATGCATTCAAACAAACAATCAATCTTACAATCTAGCTCCTCTCTCTATATATATATATCTCCTCTCTATATATATATATATCTATATCCTCTATATATCTATATCTCTCTATATATCTATATCTCTCTATATCTATATCTTACTCTATATCTATACTCTTCTTAATATCCCCCCACACACCACACACACTATAATAATAATAATTCATGAGTGGGGGCAGGCAGCCTGAGAGTATTTTATACTATAGGCTATGTCAAAGTCCCTCTCAAGGTTAATTACTGACCTCCCCAAAACAAGCTGATTAACTCCTGGGTACTATTGCTAGGTGAGCAGGTGCACTAGGCGAGAGGAAATCTTGACCATTTTGTCCCGCCTGGGATTCGAACCAGGAATTCCTAAGGAGAGTCGAGAAGGAACCCGACTACTACTGTACTGGGACCAACCAACAACCCCCCCCCACCCACAGACACACACACCACAGACACACACACACACACACACACACACAAACAAGCCAACACAGACACAACACCCCATTTCTCAGACCACCACACAGGCACACAGACACACAGCTCATCCTGGTTCTGCCCATCATCTAGGGGGCAGGAATGGGTGTGGCAAGAACTCAACAACCTGGACAGCTATGCCTTGTACCTTGCCTATAACAAATGTTGTATAAAATGAAAACTAAGAATGCAGCAGAAAAGAAAAGAAAAGACATGGGTTAAAAATGTACAACACACACTTGACTAAGTAGAAATTATACATACAGTATTATCGAATAATGGAAGTGATGCGATTGGTGAATAGACCAACTGCATATACATATTCCGGCAGAGTGAATGAAAGCAGGTGTCCAGGAATTGCCAAAATGCTGGTTCAGGTCATTTATGTTTTCCTCAAAATGGTTTTCTCATTTGATATATTATTCCCTTGTGATTTTTCAAGACTTATTTGTATTATTGCATTATTATAAAGGGGCAGAAAATTAATCTTTGTTGAATTTTAAAGTATAAAAGAATGTGAAGTAGAAAAGATTTGGGGCTCTAGTTATTTTAGTGTACTACTACTATACCAGTACTACTACGATATCGAATCTCAAGATGAAATCATGTACTATAGTAATCAAACTGAGTGTTAAGTAGTTTCTTGGTAAAATATTAAATGTTAATAAATCTGGTTTACTTATTACTGTCTTTATTTCTTAAATATCATTCATACATTGGAATTGTCACACAAACTGTCCTACTCAACAATACATTCATACTACATTTCATCCCCTACCACCTGGTCTTCTAATTCTCCAAGAATATTATCTTTAAGGCGAATTGGGTTTGAATGCTTCTGTGATCTAACAGGCAGCTGAAGATATTAGTTTAAGCTTTCTCCTACCTAAAGACCAAATGCATTGTATGTCTGTATTAAGGAGGCCCCCCACTTAACAGACCCAACCTGTGTTGGATGCATAAAAAACTGTGACTGTATTTGCATCTATATCTGCCCAGGATCGCAACTGCTTCTTTGTGGAGAGTAGAGGAGTAAAACAAGGTTCAGTGTAATCCAACTGAATCAGTCAGCTTCCCCTAGTCAAGCTGATATTGGCCACATACAATTTACTCAGTAGCACTTAAAGACAGTCAGTGCATAGACATTCACTGACTGTTAGAACTGCAGTGTCCTCCTAAGTAACACCTTTCATATAATGCCCTGACTTTCAGGATGATCAGAAAGTTGCTTCTCCACTGTACCTTGAGCCTTATACCTCGATAAAATTCTCTGAAATCTGATGATAATGATAGACATACATAGGATAGTATGTATGTATGTACATACATAGGGTACAAGAATAGTGTAGGATTCCTAAATAAGCCTGTAGCCAGTAATATGCATAGTGTTTTGACCATATTGTGGAAATCAAATGAACAATATAGCTCAGTGGGGTACTTAAAACTAAATGATTGATTCTTTTGGCATTACTCGTCATGTCTTTATGCTCTTGTACATACCAACTCGCTAACTATGCCGTATTCCACACATTCATTACAGGCTGTGCCATTGACAACTTATATCATAAATCATAAAATGAAAATAACACACTAGAAATATAGCTAGTGTTTCACTTCAACACGTGAAAATACCTTAATTTATCTGAAGGCCACTGTTTATCTAGTGGTTACAAAGGGGACAAAGCACAGCAGATTCGGTCATGACTTTTTTCCAACATACTCTATTTCCCATCAACCACAGAACATGGCCAAAAACTTACAAAAACTAAGAATAACAAGCACCAAAAAACACACACACAGTGCTGGGAAAGAACACCTGAGGTAAGAGAATTTTGAAAACCCTCGAGATATTGACATAATGGCATTGCAGCTCTGGAATCAAGACGATAAGCTGATAATTTAAAAAATGCCTACAGCCCACAGCAAGCAACACATGGACAAAGGAAGAACTGGATGAAAAACGAGAGGGCCTCATAATGGTCACGAGAGAGATTATGGTAAGAGCTGACAAAGATAAATCCCGACTGTTGGTACTGGGGGATTTTAACTTTAAGGCAATACACTGGGAGGTCTACAAGACAAGAACAGAGGACATTTGGACAGGTAGATTTGTAAACCTCATCCTGGAAACGTTCATGTATTTGCACATTAAGCAGGCCATGAAAATGAAGGAAGGGGACGTTCAATCAATCCTGGATTTGATATTCACTAGGAAACAGAAATATTTGATATTCGGTACCTTCCTCCCTCCCTTGGGAAAGAACAACCACATCATCTTGGAAATAAAATTTGCAATACATTTTAATCTACAAGGGAATGGGAAAAATTAAACAGTTGAAAAACTTGATTTTAGAAGGCACTATGAAAAACTTGGCAAATTATTTAATAAATTTGGTTAAAATACTTATGCATGGAAGTAAATAATGTATGGCAAATTTTGTGATATATATGATAATGGCACAAAAAATTATACCAAAACAGAAATGTAGAACTAGAAAGCTGGATTTTGTTACAGAAACTACAAAACATCCAGTGAAGAAAACACTAAAATGGATTCATATAGGAAGAGGGCTAACCCTCAAACTTACCAGCAAGACAACAGTAAAAACTAACCTAGAAGAAACTAGAAACTAAGTGAGAAGAGGGGCAGAAAGAAACTTTGAAACAGGGATATAAAATAAACAGAACCAGACCTTTTCTATAAATTCATTAAAAGCATGCTGCATATAATCCAAAGATTGAAAATGTGTAACAGATTCAAAGAATGAAAAGGAAATATGCAAAATGTATACTGTACTTTGAACAGTTTCAAAGTATTTGTTAAAATTCAGAAATCAAAATTCAAAGTTTTATTCAAATAATGGGTGTACAAAGAACATAAGAGCAATGAACAAAATCTATTTCGGTCTTGTTAGGAGGTAGATAAACTAATGAAGCCACTATTATGTAAAGCGTTTTGGGTAAAACTTAAAATAATTTGGATAAAAATTTGAATAAAGATGTGAAGGGGTAAATTCTTAATACTAACAGAAGTAAATTTTTTTTTTTTAAAGTTCAAGTAAAATAACAGATGAATACAATAAAAAGATGATAATGATGACAGGCATAGGCTATTACATTATGGAGTCAGTAGTTCTAGCACAGTACAGTACAGTAGTTGATATCTTACTAACAGAACAAAAATACAGTAGGGCCTGATTTACGATGGTAATCCGTTTCCAGAGACGTATTGTAAGTTGAAATATCGCAAGTCGAAGCGATTTTCCCCATAAGAAATAAAGGGAATTGAATTAATCCGTTCCACACCCCCAAAAATATTAACTTAAAAATACATTTTATACCGAATACAATTTTTTCTCTAACTACAATACAGTACATATGTTCATCTTACCTTTATGGAGGACTCTTGATGGTGTATGGAAGATGGTGATGAGGGGGGAGGAGGAGAGGTGTTACTGTTTGGAAGGGGAGTCCTCTTCCATTATAACATCAGGCAGTGAGGACTTCTCTGGGGTACTCTCTCTCTATGTTTTGCCTGCTACCACTAGGACCTGATTGTGGTTCACCATTGTTTGTCTCACTAAAAATTTGTCTAGCCACTTGTCTTTCTTTCGTTTTAACATTTTCTGTATGATGCATCACAGTGTCATTGAAAAGGTTAAGGCAACGCCTACTACTGCTTGCTCTGGGCGAGTCGTTTCAACAAAAGTTTGTATTTTCTTCCCACAGTCTACACCACTTCTTAATTGTTGAGGACGGGACATTCTGTACTGCCTCCTCCTTCCCTGAAGAATTTGCTCAGCTGCCTTTATGGTTTCTCCTCACATGTGTTTCACATGTTGAACCTTACCACTGACTTTCTTGGGATCCATGGCGTGGTATATAATAATCAGTTTTATGTTCAAAAAGCACAAAATCACAAAAAAAAATGATAGATGACGTATTTTTTGTGAATAAAATATAAGAAAAGATTTACGACCATGAGTTCTATTACAGCCTTCTTGGAAGTGCGTAAGGCCAGGATCACCACTGCAGTTCAGTTTTTATGAATATAGAGAACTGTTGAGAGTACTGTATGTGCAGAAACTTGATATCTAATATGCTCAAAGATTTCAGTAAGGGAGCACAGTGGTGTCTGGGACTGTTATTTGTTATTGTTTTAATTGCTGATTTTTGCTGAGTAATTGGGGTGGGAGGTAATTGAGGGTGGTGGATCCCCAGGCACAGCTACCATAGGCGAGATATAGATAAATGAGTGAATAATACAGAGTAACTAGTGTAGAACGAGGAACATAGTATGTGACTTTGGAGAGAAATGCCGACTGTTCTAGAAACTTTTTTTAGTTAGATATTGTACAGTATATGGGAACGGAAATTTAGTTTGTTGTCAACGTTAACACCAAGGAACTTCTCTTCTACTCTCCTCATAATTTGGATATTGTTAATTTTCAGATTAATTTGATTGTTGGACTTGTAACCAGACAGTACGTAAAAACATCTTATCGATGTTAAGGGTAAGTTTGTTAGCAGTCAACCACAAATGAACTTGATTTAGTTCGTATTCAACATGTCATTTAGAATAAGTGGGTTAGTATGTGAGAAAATGAAGGTTGTATTATCTGCAAACAGAACTGGCTTCAAATGTTGGGTGGTATTTGGAAGATCATTGATATACTGTATATGAGAAAGAGGAGTGGACCAAGTATACATTTCTTTGCATTCCAAGTACAGTACAGTGGAACCTCGAATGATGAGCAACTCCAGTTACAAGCATTTTGAGTAACGAGCCAGCCACTCGCAGAAAATTTGTCTCGATTGACAAGCTTTCACTCGATTAATGAGCAAACCACATGGTGCTTCCTAGCGTTCCTACTGGTTCTCGGATGCCTCCAACGACAGTGTTGTTGTTGTTTCGCAAGACGAGCGTTTCACATGACGAGCTCGGCGCTGGAATGAATTAAATTCGTTAATCGAGGTGCCACTGTATACATTTCCTCTGTGCAAAAGAAATGTGCAAAACACTAAATGAACAGTTCCAAAGTGTTTGTGAAAAATTAGGTTTTGAGCATTACCCACTGGATGGGAGATGGTATGCAGGATAAACATATGAATTATTAGAGGGTCCCAGTAGTACAGTCGGGTTTGTTCTCAACGCACAATCGAGCATTCCAGGTTCGAATCCCGGGCGGGACAGAAATGGTTGGGCACATTTCCTTTCACCTAATGCCTCTGTTCACATAGAAGCAAGTAAGCACTCAGGAGATAGTCAGCTTATTGTGGGGGTTGCATCCTGTGCCGGGTCAGTAATTCGACCCAAGGGAAGGGACCTCGATAAAAGCCTAACGTGCATGAATACACTCTGGCTTCCTGTCCTCCGACACAGTGAATTATTTGAATGATTAAACTAGCTCAACACATATGTAAGTTGCTTAGCTTCGAGACTGTACTTGTGGTTGGTCTTGAACCCATTGTTAATATTACAATATTAACAAGGGAACAGGCTACCTATACAGGTAGCCTGTTTCCTTGGCATTCCTCCCACTACTGTAATCAGCAGTGGAAAATGACTCTGGCAAGGTTATGTATTGGCCATACACACTTGACTTAGGCACTTTATGGAATGCTGCCCTCTTGCTCCTTGTCAGAACTGCAAAGTCCCTCTTATAGTCATGCTTGTAGAACATCCTGATTTTCAGTGCATCCCTGTGCCTTGCTTCCCATCTGTCCCTTGATGGAATCCTTGGTGAATCTGATACCTTTGATATCGCTCACGTTATGCACTTTTGCTCCAGTATTGGAATCCTTAGTGATATAATTCATATTATATGTGATATAATATTTAGTGCCTTTCGAATTCCTGCGACTTTGATGGCACTACATAGTCTTCCCCACTTGGTGCCCTCTTTTGATACTATAATTATCTTCAACTAAAATTAATTACTGCAATTAGCTTTCTAACTATTGCTACAGATGATTCATCACATCACAAACTCAAGAGTAAAAAATTACTGTTCGTTATTTTAATGGTCCCATTTTCTTGCTTAAAAGCAAATACAACACTAGCGTAAAGTAACACTTTATTGATTCTGGATCCAACTACAGTTCGTTTTCTCTACAATGGTCTTTCATTGATAAATCTATATTTTAAGAAAAAAATTGACGTTGTAATAATGTTAGTACTGTTCCAAACAAATTTATTTTGTAATTTTTTGTAGTATAATTTATATATCTTTAATATGTAACAGCAATAAATGGGAGATTCATTTCTCAACCCCATAAATCAACATGTATATTGTAGTATACAATTAATTATGGACAATAATATACCAAAATCTTATATTTTTTTATTTCCCTCGAATGATAGTTGCCTTGCTTGTCTAAGCGAACAGGTTTGGAATATAGCAGCGGTGCAACATTAACAATTTATCTTTGAATACATTACACACATTATGGGGCCCAGAAGAATCGTCCATGATATTTTATACATGAACTTTTGATTTTTCATACTTTTTTCTTAAAAGCTTATCAGCAACCTATGATCTCAATATTATATTAATTCTCTTTATGGTTTGATGATATTGAGCCCTAGTGCTACATCTGACCTGAGGTAACCAGCCGACTCTGGGACACCCCCCCCCCCATATCTTTCCATAGGTTATACTGAAAGATAGATCTATCTTGAGGTTATCTTGAGATGATTTCGGGGCTTTAGTGTCCCCGCGGCCTGGTCCGCAACCAGGCCTCCACCCCCAGGAAGCAGCCCGTGACAGCTGACTAACACCCAGGTACCTATTTTACTGCTAGGTAACAGGGGCATAGGGTGAAAGAAACTCTGCCCATTGTTTCTCGTCGGCGCCCGGGATCGAACCCGGGACCACAGGATCACAAGTCCAGCGTGCTGTCCACTCGGCCGACCGGCTCCCACTTTATGGGAGCTGTAAATCTCAATCTAATGTGAACTTTCTAATCAGTCTTTTCTCTTCATCTGAGGGGCATTCTCTCTTCACCTGTCCTAACTAGCACTGTCATGACATGTAATTATGACTGCTTTTAACAGCTTTTAACATCATCATTATTACTGTAATTTTATGTCATATAAAATACAAAATATTGTAAAACCTTGGATTTGATACTTTTTCAAGTGCACATTAATCACTGAAGTTCATAAATACCTATTGTACTGCTGGGCCATACATATTTAAATGAGAATACATCAAAGCACTCACTTTTTTTGTTGCATCCATAATATTTACTGTGCAGAAGTCCATCAATTTGCACAACTGATGCATTATTGGAATCATCTTGTGAGGTGTAAACAAAATTCTATAGGAAAAACAGTGATGTATTAGAGACCAATTTTTTTTCACTTTATAAAACACCAATCTGAATATCAAAACTAAAATACTCCATCCATAAATACTGTACATTATGAAGTGAAAAATGCTTGAAAGATGCCATGACACAAGTACAGGAATACAAAAAATGATTCAAACAAATGCGAGAAATTATGAAGTACAAGTTAATTTTTATGTTATCAGGTACATAAAAAATTTCTGTACCTGATCCTGATCGCAGGTAAAGGATCAGGTCCGCAGGTGAATCAGGATTGAAAACAAAGTCAGCTACTAATTTCTCAAGACTCATACTTTTAATTTTGATGTTGAAAGTATACCTAACATTATGAGAATTTTGTTAACTAAATTCAATCAAATCAAGTGCTCATTGTACTGTACTGCACTGTACTGTATTACTAAAATGTTTCCTTATAACTGTACAACATTTAACCTCATTTATTAACAATATTCCAGAAAACATTATTTGAAATCTTATCATTCTGAGGACCAATGAGGCAAGTACCCTCTACAGTTGCATCCTGGAGGTACACACGTGCTACCTTCACCAGATCCTGTGAGGTTGTATCCAGAATAAGTCTTCGGTGATCAGCAAATAATTCATCTGTAATGTGCGAGAGGAAGCGCCGCTTTCCCTGCGACCCTGGAGACACTGGAGCATCAACGGCTTGGAAAACTCCCAACTTTGCCTCAGCAACATCACGTTCATTAAACCCACCTGATAATACCCATTCAGTGGCAGCATCAAAGGTGTCTAATGTTTGTGTAGAATGGGGGTCACGATAACTGTAAAAGGAGAATCCTCCTCCAGGGGATGCTACAGCACCTCCACCATAGGCACCACCTTTTTCTCGAATTTCTCGGTGCAAGAAGCGAAACATTACACGTGCAAGCACTCTCAGAGCTCCGGCATCTGGGTGAGCATAGGGCACACCAGAGAAAGATTTAGATGCAAAATTAACTGGGAAAGGAAACACATGATGAGTCTTGGCTTTGTGTGGTGTGAAAGTCTCAGGAACAGCAGCATGAGATAAGGAACCAGGGGGATTACCTGACAAATTACTACAAAAATCTTCAAAATTATGAAGAGCTACATCATGATAATCTGGTGTTGTATTGATGGCCATTCTCAACTTCTGCTTGGACAATAATAAGCTGGATAACTCGTGCAACTGTTTCAGTATCGGGGTTAAATCTTCCATTTCACTCAGACCTTTCATCTGCCGCAGGAATGTAAGTCCACTCCAACATTCAGTGAGAGCTGCCACATGGCTAGTTGTGGCACTTGCAGCCGTCATTGCATACCGATGACCAGAATGTACCAAACTGTTTGCTTGATCAGTGGCTATCATATTGACCAGTGTCGTAAACCTCTGCAAGTCATTCAAATTCACTTCATTGAATATTAAAGACCAAATATTAAGCATTCTAGACAAATTTTTGTTTAAACAATGTGAAGAGAGTATGATTCCTTCTTCATACTGTGAGACACTGATTGGATGTGTACTTAAGTGAGTAGAAACACTTAAGCCACCTGTGACCAATTCCACCTCCTGATCAAGCTGTCGAAAATCAAGGTGGCCTGCCCCCATATGTGTAAGTACACCACACAGCAAAGGAACGAGCAGCCTGAGATGAGCAGGTATATCATGGGTATCAAGAATGGCTGAGAAGTAGGTAATTCCATTAGTAGGTTGATCACAAACCTGAACTGAAACACCATTCGAAATCTTGACATCTGTTACGAGGACTGGCGATATATTCCGGCTAATATCTGAAACCTGCAATGTTGGAAGACTGGAAAGATCCTCCTCCTCCTCTTGTTTACTTGCCAAAGTGTGCCCAGTTTCCCAAATTCTTGTATAATCTTCATCTGTCAATTCAGACACCTTTTCAGTTAAGAGTGCCTCCTCTGCCTCCTGCAATTTTGCTTCATAATCCTCCCTTGGTGACATGGTTTGAGTGTACTTATGAGTATTTTGTTTGAAATATTTTTCAATTTTCTCTTGCAAGAATCTTGGGTTTTCTGTAATGCACTTTTTAAATCTATCAATTTTACTGTTAATCTGTAAAACATCAACTGGATCACCATCTAAATTCCACAGTGGTGTTAGACTCATAGCTAAACCAAGTCCAAATTTTGATGTCTGATGCTTGATCCCAAGTTCTAGATTATGCAACACTGCTTCAACACGCTCTGGGGGAAACCCTTCCTTTACCACACGATCAAATGTTTCATCAATAATACATTTTATTTTCTCAATGTCACCAGTTTTAATCCCCTGCAGTCCAACAGTAAAGGTTGTGTTTCGAGTATGAGAATCAAAACCAGAGGAAGGTGAGAAGCTAGATCCTAACTGTGGTTCCAAAAGGGACTTGTAAAATGGAGCATTTGGACCATTCATTAACAGTTCTCCAAGTATATGAAGCACAAAAGTTTCAAAGGTATTAGTAATGTTGACTAATTTATATGATACAGCTATGCTTGTCTGAGCTTCACTGCTAGCCATAGGATCAACACCACAATTTATATGTGCACATCTAGGTTCTGACCAGCTAGGCTCCTCTGGAACTTCTGTTCGAGGGTTAATTTTTGTGTAATTGACTAAATATTTATCATTTATAAATTCAAGGTGGTTAGAAAGAGGCTGATCCCCATAGGTGAAGAAATGAGCATTACTTGGATGATAATGGTAAGCATGGAATTCTTTGAGTTGCTCCCAAGTCAACTGAGGGATGCAGAGTGGGTCTCCACCACTCACAACACCATAAGTATGAGATGGCAGGAGACCATTCTGCAGCTTCTGCATAAAAAGACGCTGTGAGTCAGCAAACACACCTTTCATCTCGTTAAATACAACCCCTTTGAACACTATAGATGATGATTTATCCTGGATGTCTTTATGCTCAAGCCTCCAACCTTCCTGAAGAAAGTCCAGTTCTGACAGATTAGGTCTAAATACTGCATCCATGTACACTGACATTAAGTTTCTAAAATCTACAGGATGCTGAGTTGAGAATGGATATATTGTGAAATCACTACCTGTCATGGCATTCATAAAAGTCGAGAGAGAGCGGTTTAACATTTTGAAAAATGGATCCCTACATGGATACTTGCTACTGCCACAAAGGACAGTGTGTTCAAGAATGTGTGGCACTCCAGTAGAGTCTGTTGGCGTAGTGCGGAATCCCACACAAAATACATTGTTAGGATCATCTCGGGCAATGTGCAGGAAGTCAGCTCCAGTGGCCAAGTGTTCTAAACGGACGGCAGTTAGATGAAGTTCTGGCACATCCTTTACTTCCTTTACCAAAAATCCTGAAATTTCAGCACCAATCTGAAATTCCCTGGCTGCATCACCTGAAACCTCCCCCAAAAAATTCTTAATTAATAAAAGAAATCAACTCAGAAATCTACAATTGACCAGTATAGTTTTGCAAAAATAAAAAAAATATTAAATATATTAAGCAGCCCCTAATTTATGTGGTATTGGAACAAACCAATTCAGTAATATGCGGGTAAACACTTTGAAACCAAGCTTCGAAGTGTATAATGGATGTTTAGCAGGCTCTTCAGTGTGAAGATAGTGCAGGAGTGAAACACAGATGGAGCAAGAAGTGACCCATCATACAAGTGACAAAGACCAACTACTTATGGTGGGTTAGTTCTTCAAAAAGACCAGGTTCCTGTCCTGGTTCTTGTCTCAAAATAGACAAACGGTTCCAGTTATAGTCCTTTCAAAAGAAAAGAACTATAACCAACTCAGTTCTCGGTTCTTGCAATACAAGCAAATATTCTCTGAAATACAAGCAAATTTCATTGGAAATGAAATATACCACTGAAGATGCCAAAAAACATTAATATTTAATTTTAGCACTGTAAATAAACTAAATAATCATTAAAACACCAAAATCGCTATACAGTATTCCTATTTACTTATTTAACCCTAACTTCACAGGCCATTTTAATGCATTGTCTGCAAATTGCAACAAAACAAAAATCCTGAGAAAATGATTAATTTGACATCGTTAATTGGGATCCAGGA
Organism: Procambarus virginalis; assembly: GCA_020271785.1. Taxonomy (NCBI): domain Eukaryota; kingdom Metazoa; phylum Arthropoda; class Malacostraca; order Decapoda; family Cambaridae; genus Procambarus; species Procambarus virginalis. Next base: position 10,406,041 of record WNGS01000543.1, on the reverse strand, counting down.
AGCATGAAAAATCTGTGTAAAAAGTCTCTAACCTATCGTGGTTTAGCTGTAATGGCCCAGATAATTTTTTTCCAGTAGAAATTATGAGGTGTTGCACAGGAATAATTTGGACAAATAAGGAGCAATGGTTTCAAGCTCAACAAGCCACAATGTAGGACTGTGGCTGGTCCACAATGGATCCGCCTACCCGCCAAAACCATAAATACCAAACCTGTTAAGTTTAAAAATCCAACTGGAAAAGATCGTCAGGGCACTTTTGACAAGCCGTCAGCTTCCTGTCCTCGTTGGTAGCCGTCAGGTAAATTCTGGTAAATAGCGCCAAAGGGTCAAAGTGTGTGATGGCAAGAACAAGAGGGTCGTGGTGACAGTAGTGGTGTCCTGGATTTTGACTCTTCATATACAGCAACCCTAATCATACACCTGGTTTCCCATACACCAGGTTCCCCATACACCAGGTTCCCCATACACCAGGTTCCCCATACACCAGGTTCCCATAGCTCCCCATACACCAGGTTCACCATACACCAGGTTCCCCATACACCTACCCACAATAGAGGCAGCAGGTGCACCTCGCCTGCAGGAGGATGTCTGCAGAGTCCTAGCAGCCGCCTGCCGTCCTCTGGTAATGCTGCTCTTCAGTCCCATCAAGGACCTCAGCATTCTCCATATTGCCATTGTTTTATTTGTGCCCTCGCTGAGGCCGCTAAAGATGGTGAACTTCAAGTAAATTCAGGTAATCCTGGAGATGTTCAGCCGCTGACACCATCTCCAGCACCCGGTGTGGTGCCTCACTTGAGGGATTACGGACCTATCCCAAGTTAAGGTAAATAATACTAGCTGGACTTGAAAATAATAACAATAATGATAATAATAATCAATAAAAGNACGTGTCACGGGTGGATCACTACCCTGAGGGACACGTCACAGGTGAAACACCACACTTGAGAGAGACCACAGGTGAACACCAGACTTGAGACACACCACAGGTGAAACATGACACCCAAGAGAGAGACAACAGGTGAAACATCACAGCTGAGAGAGAGAGAGACTACATGTGAAACACCACACCCTAGAAAGACACCGCATGTGAAATGCCACAACCTAGAGATACACCACAGGTGAAACATGACACCAGAAAGATACACCACAGGTGAATCACCACCCACTACCTACTCACTACCCTCTCCTTCTAGACTATGCTGTGCAGATCTTCCATGACGCCATTGAAGGTCGAGAATTCGAGTGCTACCTGAAACCCACCACTCGCCTTCCCATGATGTACATCGACGACTGCCTCAGGCGAGTCTTCTCAAACCAATCCTCTTTCATCCTGATATTCATTACATTAAATAACATTGCTAAAGTAGCAGTCCTAACAATTATGTGCCTTATGTTTGAAAATTCATGTTTATATTTAATATTAAGGTATATTTGTTGTGATTGTAGGTACATTTGAATAATGCAAATTTTATTATTGTGATGTTCATATTGTATACGTGTGTCTGCCCTTGCTATATCAACTTTGCAGACACTATTTCAACCTTGCTAACTGAACACCTCTCCAGTTCTTATCAAGTCCAGGCATTTGGACATGTCTCTTCACTCTTCCCTCTCTGCAACTCTCCTCCAGATCTGCTATTCAATGGGCACCATTGGTTGAAAGCAACAGACATTACATATTGTTTAATACATATCAGTTGCTTTCAGCCAACAGTGCCCACTGGGTAGATGAACACATTCCCTCACTCTTCCCTCTCTCCAATTTCGCATCCAGATCTGCTATAGATGGACATGTTCCTTCGCTCTTAACTTATTGTATGCAGTGCACACAGTGCTCTCACTCCTTTACACTATGATCTGTCTCTTAGCACCCACATGGGGCACCTTGTGTATCCCTTCATTTCCCCACCCTTTCTTGTCACTCTAGGTACCCTTCCTCATAACTCAAGCTACCCTTCCTCGTCATTTGAGCCTCTTTCACCATCACTTTAGCCATACTTCCTCATTGCAAGCAGTGCCATCTTCTCACAGCAGATGTTGTCCAGCAGGTCATTATGGGAGATGCTGGTGGTGCCCCAGGAGAAGTTGCTCCGCCGAACATATAATGTGACAGCCATGAGCTTTTCGCCAGAGGAAATTGTAGGGGAGGTGCGTAAACATTTCCCCAATCTACGTGTCTCCTACAAACCAGACTCCAGGCAGAACATTGGTGGGTTCTTTAGTACATGTATGTTTGGAGCGGGGAAATGGGTGTGACATAGGGTGGGTGATTGAGTGATTGTGTTTTTGTATGATAATAATTAATAATAATAATAATAATTCATAATGTTTACATAAGAACATACAGAGGTATATTTGAAGATAATAGGAATGCATATTGGATCCATTAGCATTTGCCACTAATACACAAAGCATTTTGAACTTAGAATAATTCGGTTATAAAATTGCATTGGTATATGAGGGTAAGCTTAATACAAAATGAGAAGTAAGCTATCACATGTGAGATGGTCAAGAAATTTAATGATAAACAGTATAAAGGTGAGAATTATGATAGGCATCGACTACTGCATTATACAAATGATAGTTTTAGCAACAACACAGATATACTGTAGTATATACCATTAATAATATTGGCAAAAATATACGTAGGTGCATTTATGGGGTAAGCCCCGGAGGTTCCCTGAAGCACCAATTCAGCACCATACTTCTAAGGGCCATCAGTCAGAGTTCTTATGGCAGCTTACTGTGTATCATGAGCCAGAACTTGGCCTCCTCAGAGATGCAGGGAGTGGTGGCACTATGAACACCTTACATTTAAAGTTGATCATGTATGCCACCACCAGGAAAGGCACCCAGAAAGTCAGTGAAACATAAGACTACTTGCATGGTTAGAACGAGACCACAGTCTCAAAAATTGCCCCAAAAAACTCAACAATGAAAAACAAAATTTTGTGAAACTAGAGCAAGCTAGTTTACTCCACCTCTCCCCCTCATTTGGGGGAAGGAAGGAAGGAAGCAGACCAGGTCAGCTGGCTCGCCCCATCCACAATTCTAATTTTGATGTACCTGGTTGCTATCCTAGTCACTGGCTCCACTCTCCTATTGTTTTCCAAGATGTTTTGCCTTTGAGGCTGTTCTTATGTTTGTATACCATGAGAAAAAAGTGTTGTGTACTTGGGGTTTATTCCCTATGTGCACCTTAGCCCTGCACAATCAGGGTTATCTTTCTTTGGGTGTTCGGGTCAGATTGGGGCCCATGTATCCTGTTGGACCCTTTGTGGCCCTTTGTACCTTCTGTGAATATCTTTTGTTGCAGGGTGAAGAGTTTTTTATTCCCCCCTTCTTTGAGTTAGGTGCGGCTCTTCCCAGGGTTCGTTTCCATGTGCCTTGGGGTTCTTTGGACTGTCTTCTGGAGAGTTCCTTCCTCCAGGGTTTCTCCGCTGAGGCTTGGGAGGCCCTTAGTGATTACCTCCTGCACCAGTCGGTTATGGATCCGGCCTCTTTTGAGTTTGGTTCTTCTTTCCCTCGTTGGGTGCATTACAAGGTTTGTCATCCTGGCTGGCAAAATTTCCTTTGTGTACCAAAGGGGCCTTGGTGGCTTTTGTGGTTCCCGACGCTTGACTGGCAGGTGTCACCTATGTTGTAGATTTTTACCACAATATAATAATAACTCACAGAACATATGAGGCGTTGCCTGCCTTTTTACCGACTATCAGTCTTATAGAATATTAATGTTTTCTAGCTTTAATTGGCCAACTAATACGCAACAGTAATAACACTCAATAATACTTAGCTGAAGCCGGGTGCCTTTCTGACAAAGTGTGCAGACTGAAGAACTCTCTTGGCGAGTTTAGGCACGATATTTTAGATTACAGGTTGCTGTTGATCTATAGCGTTGCTACGGATGGACTGCGTTCGCAGAGATAACAATGAAATGATTAGGTATGAGATAGGGATGAAGGTGGAGACCGCTTCAATATATGCTCCACTACACACTTATAGATATTAATGTTCTAGGCATTTTCCTTGTTGATATTGTCCAGGTAGTCCCCCAGTTCTAGCGATTGTTCATGGTGATAATGATATGAGATAAGGTGTCCTGAGTGAAAATGTTCGCTAAGGGACCGCACTGTCACAGTTGTGTAAACATACGTGTTCTGACGCGGGTGTGGTGTGTGCGCTTCGCTCCCGAGTGCCGCCCCCATCACCCTTGAAAAAAGGGGGTTATTACAATGAATATTGATTGATTATTTTACAGTCTAGACTTATGATTGAAGATAAGAGTGATTATAATAAATTGATATAGGATTTAAAGATTATAGTAGTACTGATAATACCACATGATTCTTAATAAGCATTCGATTTTATCTCTACCGGATTACAGTCATGTTCCAAAAATTATATTAATTAACAAATCCATTCTAGAAGCTGTCTGGGATCCTTGGAAGAACATGCACTAAGTCACGTAGCGCATCTATAGGGTCCCTAGTAGCGTACAGTGATCATAGTGGCATTGTCATTAGGATCAAGCTATATAGTGAATCATTGTGATTCTGATATGATTCTGATATGCTATAGATTTGATATAGATATGATATAGGATATGATTTGATATGATATAGAATAATACATTTCTTAGATGATTATTAGATATGGTGGTAAAAATTTCCCACATCTTCCAGAGGGAAGAACTGGCACAGAGT
>WNGS01000543.1:10318405-10334455 GCA_020271785.1 Procambarus virginalis | reverse complement strand
ATGTTTTATGCTTTTATTTTATTTAGTTATTATTTTATTTAAAGCAAAGTAATGTAATATAAAAAAGTAATGGAAATATAAGTTTGGATTAGCAGTTCTTTTGCACACCTATACTGTAACAAAAGCATTTAACCTTTATGTAAATTATAGGATAATGTACAATGGTAGAAATCACCTTGTTTGAAAAAAGTTATGCTAATCTGTCCAAATTTTGTAATCATCATGAACGCCAACAGCTCAGAGAAGGCTGCTGCCAGGGAACGAGACCGACCCAAACTCATGAGCCTTGCCCTACCTGGCTGGGGAGACGGACCGACCAAACATAAAAATGTCAAAAAAAAAGATTCGGAAATTCAGGTGAGTGAGTGTACTGTATACTAGTTCTACCTAGTCTTTATTATTTGGGCCAACATGTTTTTTTAAGTACAGTATATAAATTTATAATGTGCAGTTTGAGATCACGATAGCTAGGTAATTGAGAAATAAATACAAAAGAAATCGGAATGTAATAATTGATCAGGGTGATATGCTCAGATGTGTCTTTTTAAGAAAACTTTCTCTTGCAGAATTCGAACTCCACGAGCACCTTCACGTAAAGATCTTACCATTGGCAATGTTATCTACAATGAAAAGGCTGATGTTCATGATAACCTGAGAAAGGCAATGGTAAGTTACAGTACCTTCGAAACAAGTTAATTTTTGTGTGCAAGCTTATCAGCAGGAATCAAGTGTCATAATACAGCTACATGCCATTCCTAGTTTGTCTGTCATTCAAGAGAAGCCCCTTGTGGCTCCCTGAAGCTACCATGCTGATATAGTGCCAAACTACAAGATACCATCAGTCAGAGAATTCTTTTAGGCCTACAGGGGACAATGAGCCAGAACCTGGCTCTCTCTAAAGAGGCACAGGCAGCAGTGGCACTGTGATAAAATGTCAGTGAATTTTAATCATATCTGCCACCACCAGGGAAGCACCCACAAATTCAGTGAAACAAAACAAACCACTGCTGGTTATATGGAGAGATTGACACCTCAAAATTGCCAAAAGAACTCTTAACTCCCCCCCCCCCCCCCAACAATGTAAACAAAAGATAAAAAATTCATTAAACAAGTGCAAGCTTGTTTGCCGCACACCTCCCTCGTCCCCTCATTTGAGGGGAGGAGGGAGGCAGACCAGGTCAGCCAGCTGCTGCACCCTTGATTCTTGTTGATGGTAGCTAGTGCCTGGCTATCCACTCTGTCACTTTGGCTCCTGTTTCCTGCTTCAGCTAAGTGGTGGTTTTGCCTTTGTGGCTGTTCTAATGCATTTTGTGCTGCATGAGCCAGGAGTATAGTGCTTGGAGCTGCATGTGCACAGGGTTTTCTTGTGTGTGTGCTTCCTAGCACTGCCCTTGTGCTGTCAGGGTTCTCTTCCCCTGGAATGTTAAGGATCCACTCCCTTAGAGGCCTTCCTCGCTTCTGGTTATCCTCGCGCTTTCTAAGTTTGTGTGTTTTTGGGTTTCAGTCTTTCCTGGGGTCGGAAATGAGTGTTGGCTGGCAGGGTGCACTTGGGTTTGCGTGACCTAACCAAGACACACCGAGGTTGGCCTTCTCAACCTCCGGCAAGTAGGGCTACCTTACTTAAACTTGTTCTAGTGTCCACACAGCTCTATACCCCTTAGTCTTTTGCTCCATAAAGATTACCATTCTTGCTTACATGGGTACCTGTTTTCTAATTATGGTTCCAGTGTAGAGTTCCCAGTGCCTGGGCTTCCTGCAGGGCTATTCCCTGCAGACCCTGAAAATCTCCTGCAGGTTCAGAGGTCCTATGGATATCCACACTGAACCTGCCCTCACTGTCTCGATTTACAACCCAAGTTCGAGGGTTTCTTCTTCGTTGTGATACCTGCGGTGCTTCCTCCTCCCTAGTATGTCCCCCGTTTTTCTTCTCTGTAGGTAGTTAGCTTCAAGGAGCCTCAAGGGAGTCCTTGCAGAAAAAACCAATGTTGAATGTAATCAAACACCAATTTCTGAATGAGGCCGGTGGCTCCCTGATGTCCCCTTCCCACAGGGAGTCAGTGGTTGTTTTTTCCATCATCATTGAAAAGAGAGTGGAGTAGCCGGCTGATCTGGTCTGCCTCCCTCCTCCCCCCAAACAAGGGGGAAGGGAGGTGGGGCAAACGAGCTTGCGCTAGTTTCACAAATTTTCAATCATTTGTTTACATTGCTGCTAGAGTTCTTTTGGCGACTTTGAGGTGCTGATCATTTCATACAACCAGCAGTGGTCCGTTTTGTTTTTCTGACTTTGTTGTACTTTTGCTGTGGTGGCAGACATGATTAAGATTCATTGACAATTTTATCATAGTGCCAATGCTCCCTGCGTCTCTTTAGAGGGAGCCAGGTTCTGGCCCATGGTCCCCGGTAGGCCTAAAAGAACTCCACAACTGATGGCCCCTAGTAATTTGGCACTATATCAGCATTGTAACTTGAGAGAGCCACCGTGGCTCACCCTGAAATTGGCATTCATTACTTTTAATGCTGTTTTTTTTAAACCTCCATGTCAGTAAGCCTTGAAAATATAATGTAAATTGACAAATTAAATAGGGACAATTAAATTAGTCTTATGTAAATGTTAATTATCTCCAGCCAAGTTTTGTCTGTTACTAAGTTCTTGGACCGTCCTACAATATTCCTAGAGTTAACATCAACATAGTGTAAGAAAGAGCATGGATTTAATTGTAAAAATGCTTGAAGTCTAATCCAATACTGTATTAAAATGTATATTAATATACCGTATTGGAAAGCACTTCATCTTGAAAATAACTTCATTATTTTTACATTCATTCACTTTCATTGCCTACAGGTGAGTGACTTGCCTATCCATTCAAAAGTGTGAAGGACTTTGAAGCCTCCGTACGGACACCAGTAGGACGAATGTTTGTGCCAGAGGCCGTACATAAGAAATTAACAGCACCGCATTGGTAACCAAGATGGGCAGTGTCATTGAACCAATGNAATGAAGTTGATGACCCAGACAGCTTCTTTATGAATGACATTCAAGCTGCAGATAATATACGGATATTACCACAAACTCGGAAGACTTTGAAAGAGAATTGACAATATGCCCATGCACTCAGCCCCTGGGCCTGACTCATGGAATTCAATTTCATAAAGAAATGTAAAGTACCAGTAGCGAGAGCACTCAGCGTAATATGGAGAAAGAGCCTGGATACAGGGGAGATACCAGCAGCACTTAAATCTGCAGATATAGCTCCGTTGCACAAGGGGGGAGTAAAGCCTTGGCAAAAAATTATAGGCCAGTTGCACTAACATCACACATAATAAAGTGTTTGAAAGAGTGATTAGGAATCAAATTCTAGTTTTATGGAAACAATGAATGGCACAATCCAGGACAACATGGATTTAGAGCGGGAAGATCCTGTCTGTCACAGTTACTCAACCACTATGACAAAATCACAGAAGCCCTAGAAGAAAAGCAAAATGCAGATGTTGTATACACAGACTTTGCAAAGGCTTTCGACAAATGTGACCATGGGGTGATAGCTCACAAAATGAGGTCAATGGGAATAACTGGAAAAGTAGGACGCTGGATACTCAATTTCCTGTCGAACAGAACACAAAGAGTAACAGTCAATCAGATAAATCGAGTCCAAGCGATGTTAAAAGCTCTGTACCTCAAGGCACAGTCCTTGCACCGCTACTGTTCCTTATTCTCATATCTGATATAGACAAAATACACGTCACAGCTTCGTGTCATCCTTCGCAGATGACACAAAATCAGCATGAAAATTACCTCTGCTGAAGACATTGAAAAACTACAAACAGATGTCAACAAAGTTTTCGATTGGGCAGCAGAAAAATAATATGTTTAACAGTGATAAATTTCAGGTACTCAGGTACGGCAAAAATGAGGATCTGAAACAAATAGAGGGTACAAAACCAATCAAATCTTCCTATAGTAGAAAAACAGCATGTCAAGGATTTGGGAATAATGATGTCCGACGATCTAACGTTTAGGGAGCATAACCAAGCAAATATCGCATCAGCCAGAAAAATGATCGGATGGATTACGAGAACTTTCAAATCCAGGATCCCATCACAATGGTTGTACTCTTCAAGTCACTTGTGTTGTCCCGTCTCGAATACTGCTCAGTACTCACTTCCCCCTTCAGAGCAGGAGAGATTGCTGAAATAGAGGGAATACAGAGAACATATACGGCACGCATAGACGAGATAAACACCTAAATTATTGGGATCGTCTCAAAGCTCTCCAAATGTACTCTCTAGAAAGGAGACGAGAGAGATACCAAATAATATACACGTGGAAAATACTGGAGGGCCAGGTCCCAAATCTACACAGTAAAATAACAACGTACTGGAGTGAACGATATGGAAGAAAATGCAAGATTGATCCAGTGAAGAGCAGAGGTGCCATAGGCACAATCAGAGAACACTGTATAAACATCAGAGGTCCGCGGTTGTTCAACGTCCTCCCAGCGACTATAAGAAATATTGCCGGAACAACCGTGGACATCTTCAAGAGAAAACTGGACTGTTTCCTAAGAGAAGTCCCGGATCAGCCGGGCTGTGGTGGGTATGTGGCTCTGCGGCCGCTCCAAGCAACAGCCTGGTGGATCAAACTCTCACAAGTCGAGCCTGGCCTCGGGCCGGGCTTGGGGAGTAGAAGAACTCCCAGAACCCCATCAACCAGGTATCAACCAACCAGGTTGGAGTGAGGGAGACTGGCTGGGTGTGGCTGCTCTCACTCGAGGTGTTCTGAGTGTGTTCATGGTGAATGTATATAGTGTGTGACAGTGTGTAGTGTGTAAATAGATTATATGTATACATAAATTAGCATGATACATAGTAAATATGTGCAGCATATGTGTACACAAGTGTCATGCACGTAACACAGTGTCTTCGGACAGTACGGTTTGTTTTACTGCCATAATATAGTGTACGTGTTCACTATACATAGGATTAGTACGCAAAAACAAATAAAATGTATTGGAACTGTGCAAAAAAAAATGAACGAAAATATATTCGCGCAACTCGCGCGCCCCGCCCCGACCGCCCCACCCGCCCCGGGAGCTTACAGCACGGGAGCACGGGGAATCATGACGTCACGCCCCAACTTACGGACCCCATAGCAGCCAAAGTAAGTACAATTACGACTTTTTTTTTACATACCCATACTGAGGGAAGGGTTTTTGACACTTTAAACAGAAAAAAAAATTTTTTCCAGAGAATTTATTTCCTGCGCACCACGGGGGTGTCATATTTGGAGGCAACGCAGTTAAAGGGTTAAAGCACTCCTGTAAGACATTGTGAGGTGCTTATAAGTCACCAGAGAATTGTAAATACAGGCAGGATAATAGACATTCAGAAAGTCCAAAGTAACATAGCCCCAATGTGCTCTACAACCATTAATTTAATCTTCCACTTAACCTCACCACAACTAGGTGGCAGCATCATTATAACAAGGTTCAGGCTCCTACCAATCTTCAAATACAGTACATCTTGACTGCTTTTGACAAGTGGGCCGGCTGAAATGGTTAACTAGATATGTTTTTTAATGTATTAATTTTTTTTTTTAGGTAATTAAACCTCACAATAAATATCAACTTGGCAACTGCAGGACAGTTTAGTATTCCTTTTGACTCACCATACAAGTACTTAGCTTGGTTGCATTGTTTCATGGGCGTGCCTGTGCTTTGCTGTCTTCATGCAGTGAGTGATACAACAGCATTGGCTTTCCTCTTGAGTTGTTGCAGTAAGCGGTAGTAATGTATTCTCGGTTTAAATGTTTAAAAGTCAGTGGTTTGGAACCTGGGCACTGTTGACTCTAGCTGTTGCTCATGGTTGTATTATGACAGACTACCAATTTAAGAACCATATCAGCTTTTCTCCCACTCACTTCACTGGCTAAAGTAGAACTGAGAAAACCTGCAGAGAACAGTCACCTCTGCTTTCTCATATGGGACAAAGAAGAGCACCTTGGGAGGATCCAAGGAGGTTTTGTACTCAAACTAGGAAGGGGACTACAGTATATGACATCCCCCACCTGAAAACAGGACCCATCTGGCCTGGACACCAAAACTCAAGAAGGGTATATACCCCTTGTAAGCCTTTACAGACAAGATCCTTCCATTTACACCAAGAAAGGGGAGTTGGCCTCGTAAAATGACCTAGGAACTGCTTTCCAAAAACAAAGGAAATAGTAGAGCCACACAGACAGGCCTCTGACTTCCTATGAGGTATTAATACACTTACTGCCTTCATGAAGAAGTGATTTGCTGAGTGCCTGGGGTCTTTTTCTGCTAAACCTCTTGGAAAGCAGTCCCAGAAAACTCCACCTATGCTACCCTCCTTCTATTGGCAACCATGAGGCAAAGGCATTTGGGTAATTATTAAAGAAGAAAGGAGGTAGTCCAGACACCACATCTGCAAAAGCAGAAAACTGCAAGCAATTATATCAGTGTACTTCATAAGCTGCAGTGTTGGGAGGCTAAACCAAGATTACAACATGCTGTTGATTAAAGTCACAAACCCACGGATGGAAAAGACCTTGAACCCAACAACAGGAATGCTGGAGACAATAAGGGTGGTTATTAGGATCAAAATAAACAGAGGCTCTCCCTAGAAAACTGCCCACAGAAAAATCATATTTAGTGTTGATTAGTGTCTCCATAATTCTCAACAGGAAGAGAAAGCTTGATAAATAACTTCACAGAGGCATAGATATTGAAGTAACCAGACCCCAGGTGCCACTCAAAAAAAGGGAATTTCATTTCATTCAATGTTTTATTTTTATTGCACTTTAAAGCTATATTCATTTGTAAGAGATATATTGTGCTGTACTTTTAACTGTGTATTCCTATCCAAATCTCACCATTTAGTCCCACATGTTACTAAATATATTTATTAATTTATGCTCAGATTTTGAATTTTCCTATTTTTTCAGACCTGAAGTAAGACGAGATGTGCGTACATCCCTCGGGGCAGGTGTGTGTACGGTTGACACAAGCGATATTGTAAAGAAACTTGGCAGCTACTCTTTAAGCAAGTCCTCGCAGAAGATTAAGTCTCTTGCCAAGCCCCACGAGAAGACTGTACTTCGCAGGGTTAGTTTGATGAATATTATTTTTTTAAATGTTCTGGAGGGATCCCCAGTGGCTTCCTGAAGCTGTCTTGCTAAAATTGATCGATACTGAAAGGTCACATCAATCACGGAAGATCTGTTTGGCCTACCAGGGACCAGAGCCAGGACCTGGCACCCCACTCATAGAGGCATAGGCAGTGAGTGCCAATTTGCCACTCCATTTTCCATTTTCACATTTCCAGAAAGTCGGTGAAGTTTTACTGACAATTGGAGGATTCACAGAAAAACAAAGCCTCAAAACTACCAAACAATTCCCTAAACAATTCACAAAGAACAAGGGATTCACTTAAACTTGTGTGGACTTGGCATTTGTTGCATTTTGGGTCACATGCACTCAGGGTTTCTTCCCTATATTCCCACTAATGCTGCCCTTGCACAGTTGGAGTTATCTTCCCTGGTGTGTTTGGGAGTTTGCTTCTGAGAGGCCTGGCCACCTGGGTGGAGATCCTCACTGGGCTATTCACTAACTTTTAATTCCTCTGTTTGGGCCCTTGGTTGGGGGTGTTCTGTAGGTAGCACTGGGGAGATAAGGGGGGGGGGGGTGCACTGGGGTTTTATGTGCTTGTTTATACAGTGTGCCATAGTTGCCATTCGTTGTTTGGTTATTTGATTGTGTTTGGTGACTGTTCTTTCAGCAAGCAGCTCTGTTGCCTGGGGTTTCTGCTTGACTACTTACCTTCAGGTCCTGGTACTTTCCCTACGGGTCTATGGAGTGACTCATTTTATTATAATCCATCAAGTCTGCACTTGCTACAGTACTGTATACTGTACTTGCTTCTGATGTTAATGTTGCATTATGTCACTCCCAGGACTGTACCAGTTAGGAGCATTGTAGTAGTGATAAGGTGCACCTCTGAGTCCAATGCCTGCATCAGCAAAGAGGCATTATGTAGAAATTAACATTTCTGTCGACACTTTTATTTTATTGCTTAATTAATCAGAAGGTACATTGTATTTTGTAACAAATTTGTTGTGTACATGCAATACTGTACAGTGTCTTTAACCACTGTGCAGCGACACACTAAGGTAACTAGGGGTTCCATAAGAGATGCTGATAAATAAGCTAATTATAATCATATATAAATCTATGTATTTTTGAGTCATTGTTGTGTTTAACTTTTCTCATTTAACCAGTATCAAGAGCAATGATAGAAATTGTCTTCTTTCAATTGACAATGAATAGCCATGTGTGTTTATCTAAAATATGACCCAGAATTATTTCAAGGGTGCAAAGGTTGAAAAACGTTACTATAGTAGGATGCTTTCTAGGTTAAAAACATTTGTTTAAAAGAATTAGCCCATTCTAATTTTAAGGTGTAATTGTATTATGTATTATACAACACACAAATACTTGTTCAGAATTACTGTATTCCAATTTAAAAATCATAGATTTGCTTCTAAAAACAATGGTTTATAAATTTGTCATTCAGACATGGCTCACTGTGCTACTAGTACGTATTGTATGTACTGTACACACCAAAATTTTTACAAAATCCATTATGCATTCTTGCAATAAATAAATAAATACTATAAATAGCAGTAATGAAAATCTTAATTTCTACTGATTGCCTCATTGCTGATCTGAGCCAGAGGTGTGATGCACCACCACAATGATTCTCGACTATTGTTGGTCTCAACAGGTGGCAGTGTTTCTTCATCTGCTCCCAACTTTATGGCAAGACCACTTGAGCAGTTCATCATAGTGAGGCAAAAGCGGACTAGATCTTGCCGTGTAAGCAGTGCCCAGGGCCAGGGGTTATCAAGCATTGATGCAATCACGTATGAAACCTGTTTTTGATAATTACTTGTGAAATCTGTACATCTGTCAGCAATTATGGCAACTTTGTTTATATTTATTTATTTAACAGTTTACAAGCTGTAAAACTTCACAACCCGAGGTTATTATATTTATTTTAAATAACGTTGTTGTGCTTCAGAGCTCATAAACTGTTTATATAATATAAACAAAGCTGCCATGATTGAGTAAACATGTAGTGGTTTTGTAAGTGGATGCATAACTGCTTGATGCACCCTAGCTCTAGGCAGAACCCTGGTCCTGGTTCAGGGATCAACTAAGGGACTACTCGGAAAAAAACATTTCACGCTACTCAGTGTCATTTTTCAACATATACAGAACAGTAATACAAATACAGTACTGTAAATCATTTGATTGTTTAAAAATCTCTGTCAGGTAAAGTTTTCATTTGGCTCTCCAATTTATTACTTTCTCAGCTGTCTTTAGGTATATTTTATTTTAGCTTGGCACTTATTTACTACTGTCTTATACTGTATATGGGTCGATATTATATGAAGAATTTCAAACTTTTACCTTTTTTATGTTTTTTTTAAATTATGGAAATTGTTTTAGATTTGAAATTAAAATTTCTTGACCTGTTTTTCTTTATCTAGGCAAAACGAGCAGCTGGCTTTGAAAATGTGGCAATGGAAGTAAACAAGTGGAGTAAAGTGGTTCATCTTCGGCGGCAGGCCGACCATCTTTCCTTTCCCCTGGAGAAGGCAGATTTAAGATTCAAGGTACTGGAGAAGGTGGAGCCAGTGAAGCTACGATCACCACTCGAGCAAGAAGTTTATTCTTTGTTACATGGAGCCAAACTCATTGAAAAGAAAACAGTATGTATTGTGATCCTTAAGAAACTTAGTTATACTGTATGTTATAAAAAAAAATCCCTTTACCTCTTATAGTTTTCATTTTTTATCAATTTGGCATATTCGAGGTCATGATTCATCCCATTCTTATCATGCATCACTCATCATGATAAATACAGAGTATATCATGTCATGATACAATGCCACATTAGTAAAAAAAAATAATTAGCATAGAAGGAAGAGTCTTGAGGCAGCCATCATAAAATATGTGCACACCAGTGAACAAAACGAAGAGGCTTTCATTATCACTTGCCTCATGACAAATTAGTACAGTGCAGTTATATTGAAAGGGACCAAAATATGGGTCAGTGGGACTCCTTTAGACTTTTTTTCCCCAATGTGTTGAGTATATTAGGAGTTTGATTTTATAAGCTGTATTCTCTTGACAGCTCTTGAATGGTGTATCTTTCAACATCCTTATTGCCTGTTCTTGCCCTTCCTCCTATTTGCTGTTCACTTTTCCTTGAAACTGGTGTTCCTTTATCCTTGATGAAGAGCAGCTTGCAATTTGTTGCAAAAACCTTTGTTCAGTTCATGAATATTTTTAAAGACTGACTTGGAATAAGTCTGATAACAAATTATTAAACACATCTTGTGATGCATAAGCTATTCAACCTCAACTGTTGTAAAGCTTTTCTGACATATATTGAAAATTAGGTAAGATTAAGAACTTAACATAGTTATTATATACAAATCTGTGATGTATCTTTAAATTTGGTTATATTACAGGAAACAGAGGAGGAGCGAGCCAAAAAGCGTGCCTTATCCCTACAGCAAGTTCAGGAACGGAATCGTGAAATGTGGCGGCAGAGGGAGCTGAAACGGCGCTATGAGCGTAAATCTATGATGCAAAACAAGAGCAAAAGCCGAAAGTATGTGAGCATAATTCTTTTTTCCTTCTGAAATAATTTTCTATCATTATACCTAGTGCTAATGTTTTCATTCTTCTTAAGATTTCTTACCTTCTAAACCTATTTCATTATTATCATGATCATTATTTCTCCATATCCCCAATTTTTGCTTGAGATTTTCTATGCAAGAGATTCCATTGCTGTAGTGTTTACTTAATACTGTGGTGCCCAGCTGTTTGTGCTTTCCTAGTTGTATTTGTGGGAGATGAGCTTACAGCTCTTGTGTAACACCTCTCAACTCTCAGGCAACCAGTGTACAGGTTTCAGGATTATCTTCTTGGTACTGATTGATCAAAAACTAAGGGCTCTCAGAGTTATCTTTGTAACTCTTGAAATCACTTGAGCTGGACGGTAGAACGCAAAGGTCTCGCTTCATGCAGGTCAGCATTCAATCTCCGACCGTCCAAATGGCTTGACACTTTCCCCTGATAATTCCCTCACTTCCCTCTTAAAATAGTTTTCAGTGTGGCCTAGCTCCTTTTGAGCTTGGTCACTACCTTAGTGGTGCCTTTTGGGACTCTGGTCTGGTCTAGTCCTTGGTGCTAAGTAACTACTGTATTTATGTTCACAGTTACATTCCATGTCAGCTCTTTATAGCTGGATGTTTCATTTGAGGGTGTAATCATGTGTTGTTTTTATTTCCCTTGAAATCTAGAAAGTAATATATATAGCCCTTTTGTTTAGACAAAGGGCTAGCCTTGCCCTTTCCCCATTGTAGGTACAATAGTACAGAGCTCGGTGAGATCTTACCGAGTACGTGACTCTGGTATTGGCTACTGTTTTAGGAGTAGATTATTACCTATCACATGCTGTATTGGTTTGTCTCCTACATATTTCTGTGAGAATAGACATTAAAATAAGAAAGCTGTTATTGTTTTAAGGTCATTAAGAATTAATAACTACAGTTCAGTATTTAAATTCATTAATTTATATCACTATTTTTTTCAGACATCATCGGTTACTGCGTCGAGAGAGATTAAAGAAGCAGAAGGCAGAGCTTGAACAGCTTGAGAAGACAGATCCAGAGGCAGTATTAGAGAAGCTGGAAGAACTTGAACGGGCAAGGGTGGAGGAAAGGATGAGTCTCCGCCACAAGAAATCCAAGTGGGCTCATCTCCAAGGCTTCCGTGCTACTAAAGATGAAAATGTGAGGTTTTTAACATACACAGCATTTTCAATAACTCAAGAAACTATATATTTAAGCTAAAATAGTTTTTTATTTGTCTTTTATGTTAGTATGTAATGGTAATGTCTTATCACAGACATAATAACAGGATAAAAACCCACACTTATGTATTTGTGTATTTCATATAAATATTTGAACTACACAAAGTCTTTCGCACTCACCTGAGTGCACTATCAAGGTCTGAGCATATACACAGAAATCACAATAGCATTATATATCAAATGGGACACATGGGAGAATTGTGTGAAACCCCGGTTATGCTTCGGAGATGCTTCGGGATCCTCGTGAGGGCAGTAGCACTCCAGGTTGCAATTCTTTTGACCATGTTGTGGTACAGTTGACTAGGCGCATCTGGGAACATCCTGTGTGTAGGTTCAAACCCTCATCATGGCCCTTGTGGATTTATTCTTCTGAGTGTATAGTTAAGACAAGATTTACATCTCACTGATTAATACAGTAGCTACCCAGGATTCAATCCTCGTATCCTTCATGACGAACTGATCCATTCCACCTCCATTCCCGACTGCCAATGTTCGCAAGGGGATGTCTTCTACGGTATTATGATTAGTTGGCATTTGTCATTTTCTGTCATCCTGGGATTCTGACAACTGGAGTTGTTATTAGTAAAGGTGTTCATCTGAATGTTATCCTTCATTACTCTCTCCCACACCCAAAGGAGAATGGCTACTTAGATTCATCCATTTATTCAGATTTAATTTTAATTTCGCTCAAAATATTTGTTTGTAAAACCCAGTATCCTCCTTTAATAAAGATTTTGTTGCTAGCGAAAGTATTCAGAGTATTAATTAGAACCCCTTTTACTACTCTTCTAGTTCTAACTTACTACTTTTATAGATTAATTTCACACTTCTTAAAATCAATATTGTGGTCCTTTTCCCAACTACGGTTTGCTACAGCACTTTTACCAGCCATAATTCTACACGGTATCTTATGTTCTTCAATTCTGACCTCGAGTTTACACCATGTTTCCCCCACATAGACGTCGTTGCAATCTCTAGAAGGTAATATATAAATGCCCTCCCGTATTTCTGTCATCCGTTTACTCTATTCTTGCAAACTCTTTCCTTAATATTGGGGGTAATTGAAATGTCCCACTCTGGCACTTCACTGTCTGTTACCACAGTTAACAGTGGTGTTAGTGTTATGGCACCCAACGATGAACTAAGTAAACAAACCATTGCTCAGGTCTTTGCTTTAAAGGAAGCCAGGCCACCAAATTCAGGTAATCAATTGATTGTTGGTTGTAGCCCGGTTGACCTGAGGAAGTATTGATCACGTTTCCAAGGGGAAAACAATGATGATATGCCATCACAGAAACATCGGTCTGGTCATCCCAGGACAGACTTCTTCAAGATCTACCTTGTTGTAACATGAAGGGTCCTCTCTCTATAACGAACATTTTAGAATATTCACAGGCCTTGAGACACCTCTATACCAACCCATTACCACCTAAACCACTCCATCATTTGTACCAGCCCGTCACCACCACGGCCCCACCACCTATACACCAACCCATCATCACCACCTAACCACTGCCCACCATCTGTACACACCCAGGATCACCCCTATACACGGCATTTCCCAACATACCAACCCCATCAGTCACCACCTAACCACCCCACCATCTGTACCAGCCCGTCACCACCACGGCACCACCTATACCAACCCATCACCACCACCTATACCAGCCCTTCCTTGATGTTTAGTTCAAATTAAGGAACTAAATGTTTAATCAACAAAACATGATAAGCCTTTATATTTTTTAGGCAAATGGCTGCTTTGAAAGAAAACCAGAGGATGCACCGTGAACTGATCACAAACAGTTGTAACTAATGCTGACAGACGAAGATGCTCAAGAAGTAGAAGAAGCATTAAAGGTGAGGCTCACTTGGACACTTGTGTTCCAGGGTAAGACATTGCTTTTAATTTGTTTAGATTTTTTTAATTATTAATTGTTTTTAATTATATTTATTATTTGTTTTTAGTGTGATCCAGTTGCTTGCTGTTCCAGAATTGAGTATTGCTGGACATTGCTTCCTTAGCTGAAGAAGCATGAAGTGTGAAAGTCAATAAAAACCCCACAAGGATTGAGGGTAAGTATACCAAGATGCTTTGGAAATGTAGAACAAATGGATAATAGTAGACTGGTGTATTTGGATGAGTTTTGAGTAGTAGGTGGAAAGAAGAGAAAGCCAGGAGTGGGTGGCAGGATGGGATAGTACATGAAAGTTGAAAAATAAGTGTGAACAGTGGTAAGAGACGGGGCTGGGTGGACGTAGGGAGTGTAAGGTATAAAGAGGGAGTGAATTTACGTGTTTATACTGTAATTGATAATTCATTAGAAGCACTGTAGTGATTGTACACCTTGTCTTATGAGATGATTGGGTGCTAATCAGATGACTATACCCTCAATGCTTCATAAAAGTAGGTATACAGTGCTTCTTGTCAATTGTCATATGCATTATATGACCTTACATTTACCTGTCCTCCGGACAACATTGCTTTCATTCATAGCCTTGTGCTTAATTATATTGAACACAAAACTCAAAACCGAGGCTGTTATAAATGTTCTGAAAAATTTATACATTGAGGACGTTTATAAGTGTACAAGATCATATGGCAATGACATACCCGTTACCGTTTCTAGTTAACCTAGTTAGAGTAGTGGATCTCTTTTCACGGTTGACAAAAATTTTCCAATTCTGTTTGAAATTTTGGAAGTCTTCCTTCCAAAGCATTCTTTTCAGATGAACATCAGGTAATCTCCTTTTAAGTTACTCTCTTTACATCCTCTTCCTTGCAGAACTCTACTAAAGTTTTACTTTTTTTTTTTTTTACCAGGACGAGACAAACGCTCTAGAGGCCGGAACATATGACCCCACTGAAACCCATGGACTACTCATCTTAATCAAGCTTCCCTCACATTGGACACAACATAATAATAATGAAGATGAAAGTTTTTCCAAATTTAAACAATTTTGGGAAGAAGTAAACAATCGCAAACTGGCAGAGAAGAAAATTTCCGGACAAACTTAGACAAAGGAAGAGAGGTAGGACAAGATGAGATGATGGATGAGCAGGAAAAGGAAATTTGAGAATGAGCAGTGTGTGGAGGTGGAGGAGGAAATGAAAGAAAATATAAAAAGTAAAGTAGAACAAAGTAAAGATAATGTAAGAAAATGCAAAGTTAAAATAAAAAAAGGAGAAAGGGGGGGTGAACTGGTTCCCGCTGTGAACTTCCATCATCACCGAAGAACAAAAAAATTAAAAAATAGAAAAAACTACTTTACAAGAAATAGTGAGGATGAGAATAGAAGTAATGATTTAATCAGTATTGATGAGATGTTTGATGAAGCTGAGATAGGAATTAAAAAACAAAGTGAAGAGGAAGCTTCAGAAACTTGGAAATGAACACTGAGAGTGGTGAAGCCTGGACAAAGGTTAAGAGAAGACGGCAGGGCAAACGTGTAACGCAAGTTGCACCAGTTTCTATAGAAGAATTTGATTTTTCAAGTAAGAATGATAAAGCTATATTGACGACGAACCTAGAACGGGTGACGAAGGCATTTGAAGACGGGGACTCGATTCAAGAAGGAAGTACCGATAGGATTCAACAAGCCGCCGACACGCTGAGGAAAGGAATGGAAGTGCAGGAATCGGGTACCACAGCTGGCAAAACTGTTCCAAGTGCATCAAAGAAAGGGGATGTAGATCCAACCAAGTTTCTCCAGGTATGTCTAAAAATTAAATCTTGAAGTTCATTGATATATATCCTTTTGTAATTTGTTTCTATTGCAGTGTAGTACTGTGACCAAGTCAGTTCCTTTATAGAATTATTTTTTTCCAGTTAAATGTATAAATAGCCTGCTCAAGAGGTTACTTTATCGTTGTTGGTGATTTAATTTCAGGTAGATGCAAGAAAGTTGGCAACCTGCCATACCAGACACTTGGGCAAGTGGGGGAAGGGTTGGATGATGGACACATGAGGACGATGAGGATGCTGAAGATGTCATTCTCGTGAAGGCATTGGCTGATGGACTATCTTTATTGAAGATTTCAGGTGAGATTTTTCCTTTTAATCTACACTTATCTTCTTTAAAGTA
>WNGS01000543.1:10300108-10317405 GCA_020271785.1 Procambarus virginalis | reverse complement strand
ATATTCTTGAAAGTACAAGATCCTTCTCCAATTCCGAGTATGAAACATTTTAATAATTAATGAAAGTCCTTAGATATCAAAACAAATATAACTGCAATAAACCATATACCGGCAAATGCCAGGCAAACTATTAAACCTAAAAGCAATACAAAATATAGTAAAGAAAAGCTGTTTATATAAAGTATACGAACTGTGGTTATTCAGCTGCCAGTGGGAAGTTTCTAATGAAGTGGGTGATGAGCTAGAGTTATACACTCATTTTGACTTATTAATTGGGCATATTTCACGTATACATCATTTCTGCCATGTGAGACATCTTCTTGGGGAGGTAGAGAAAGTTATCAAGATATGCTGCAAGTTTCATCCATAGTAACATCTTCATAGTCTGCACTGCGAGCTTGTTGTGAGCATGAACGAACGGTGCCACTTTCCAGAGTCTCTGTGAGCGAGAGACTTTTAAGGTCTGGTAGTTCTCCCTCTGTTAACCTTCGCCGACAGCGTCTTTTATACAATACTCTACGTGACTTGGGTTGACTGCGGTGTTTACACCCATGAGGAGAAAAACTCTAGTTTCTTGTTTGCACTATATTTACTATCACTGCTCAACTCTTATTGCCCTGAGACACACTTGCAAAGTCTTTTGCCTCTGTTTTCTTATTTCAATGATTCAAACAAGCCTGATTTAGGAACATTAAATACACCTGGTGCAGATGTTCCAACATTTAACAAACAACATCACTAGATATCTTAGGGATTTTACCAATTTCTGAAGCAACTTCTTTCTTGGGTGACTCTTTATTACCTATATCTTTAAATGGACTTACTAGCTCCAAAATTATCCCTGTGAGGCTACTACTACGCACCTCTAAACTATATTTAGCACCCAAAACTGCCAACCTACTTTTTCCTGAGCAAAGGCTTCTTTTTCCCAGGAGAAAGGTGCAAATTAGCCAGTGAATAGTCCAGAAATGGTGGGTATTTCATGCCATGTAATGAACGCCGATCACTGCTTGACAAGCGATGCTCACTTCGTCGACGCAAGCAGCCTTCACACACCTCCAATTTGTCTCCGTTTCTTTCCCCTCCAGTTTTTACTTGATTTTTATCAGGATCCTTAATAGGTGCTGTCTGATGACTACTCTCATCTTCGTCACCAGAAAAACTCATAGTAGGTAATGTGTAATCAAGCCTGGCAGCGGGCAGCAGCTCGGGGATAGGCAGTGTCACAGAGTCATCCGAATCCTCAACAGTCGCTTTCTTCTGCACCAGCACACCATCTTCATCACTTACTGCAGTCATCTGCAAGTTTTTATCACCATCACAAATTATTCTTCAAACATGCACAGAGATTATATGACATGAAATTCCCCAATAGAATAGATATAAAATATATAAGACTATATAAAATAGTCTTATATATTTAAAATAGGAATATATAAAAAAATATAAGACTATTGCACATAATCTGGCAATTGTAGCAATAAAATAAAAAAGTGAAAGGAGTCTTGAGACAATACAGTACAGTACCAGTACTCTGAAAAACATCAGAAATGCAATAATGGAAACAAAGTAAGTGAACTGAAAGCACCAAAGTACAAGGCTAAGAGAGAAATCCTGTGTCTGAACTTAAAATGCAGAGAGCAGGCAATGAAATATCACACGTGTATGTTAAAGTTAAACTTGCCAAGACATCCCGTTAGATATAAAGGAATATTATACATACAGTATTGGCAACTATTAACCCTTAAAATGCAATAACTGTCATACAATGATTCACTGGGTAATGCAGTTATATACTGATTTAAACTATTAGTGTCTGAGTTTTTTATGAATGATGCTAATATGTTTATATGTCTATATGGGTGTAGTGTAGGTTTTTTTCATTTACCATGAAATGAAAAAATCCTTCAGTCATTTTGCAATTGTTTTTAAGCAAATGTAGTAATTATCGCAAGTATTATTATGCCAATGCAGCATCATTGGTATAAAATTCTACCATAATTACATGCTATGTATACTAATTGTTCATATAATTTCACGCCACTCTATGGTTGAAATATACCATCATTACTTGAACATAATAAGGTACTACAGAAGCCCCACTGGCTCAAATGAGGCAGATCCTATTGTTTATATAAATAGGAGCCATCTCATATAGGCCAAATAAGCCCTCTGTAGTTCCCCAATTCTTATAAAAAGACAAGAATGTACAGAAACTGCAGAAGGCTTATGGGCCCATAAAAGTCAGTTCATTTGAATTTAGGGGACTACATATGTACTTTCGATCACCTAGACATTCAAGGTCACTACTGAGTGTGTCCGACTTGGGCAGTGTGTGTGTTTTACTGACAGGGAGCTCTGGTGCTGATAGGAGAAGTGGATGCTGGGGGCCACCATATGCTTGACTTGTCCAGTGCATAAAATATGCTGCAATACAGATATTCAGTAAATTCTCACTTTTGCGTATTTTGAATCCACATTAATCATTTTATAAGGAATACTATTTATACTTTTTTGTTTGCTCATAGGTGGACAATCAAGAGCCACACACTGAAGGTTAAGTATGCATGAGCATTTTTAGAATTATAAAATAATAAAATTCTGACAGTAATAAAATACTGTATGAGCTCAGTTATGCTAAGCCCACTGAACTGAATATTTGGGCTATCTGGCCAAATTGCGTCCAGATAATTTTCTGCCAAACGTCACCATATCTGAACAGACATAAATCTGGATAACCAGAGATTTGTCAGATAATACAGACTGACACAGAATCTAAGTAAAGATTGCATAATTTTCTGGCAAAACTTCACGATATCCAGACAAAAACCAATACCAGTATTTGAATATTAGGTTACTTAAATTTTCAAAACTACACATTTCATGATCTACAGTATCAAACAAGATGAAAAACTACAAGGTAAGCCGAATTTTCTCTTTAAAATTATATTTTTGATTTATAGTACAGCAATGTGTGAGATTTTGAATATGTTGGTTGTGGCACAAAAAATTGTGAATATGGTCATTTTTGCATTTCCCCTTCAAGAATTCTGCTTATCTGGTGAGGGATCCATCCCATATAGTTTGGTTAAGTGAACTTAGACAGTATATTAAGAAGACCTCTTCACTCAATACTGTAGGCTGGTCCATGCTGACAACAGAGGTGTGATTAAAGCAGAATATCTAAATAAAATAATAAGGCAATACAGTACAAGCAAAGAAACAGTAATTAGCATTACCAGACACATATGTATGCTGTATATAAAATACCAAGTGATATAAACCAAAAAATATGAAGATGTCTTCAGAATTATGGCAAGTGCCAAAGACAACATGGTGATGGTATCTTGACATGTGTCCCATTAGAAAATTGTGTCAGTATTACCATGTATGTCTCTTATGCCCCCCCCCCTTGTTTCAAAACCACAATAACCACAAAACCACACTCCCCCTGCCCTCATCAAGTCACCTTAACCCACCACCCCCTTCCCCATTCCTCTCGACAGCCCACCGTTCACTCGGAGTCTTGCCAACACAGCAACAGACCTGCCATCACTTGCCACTCAGATGAAACTAACTAATCGGGGTAAAGGCCTCACGAGGCGTCAGGAGCCCCAAGTTCACCTTGAGCCTGACCCTGGCCTAGTCTAGCAGTGTTCCTGGTACTACCCTCCTACAACTGTCCGCCTCGCTCCCCACCTGGCACTCTACATCCTCAAGCTTCCCGCCACCTTCCATACACATCGACTAAGTAAATATTATTAACACAGTAATGACGCATCAAAACATACATATACAGTATATAACTGAAATACTCAGCCCCGCCACATATTACGTGGCACTTGGGGCATTTTGTTGCACTTGTGGCCCTGCTGAGGGTCAGATGTTTAGCAATTACAGCTCACACCGCCACAGTGCCTCCGGCAGCCGTGCCTCCTCCCTCACCAACCTTAAAACGGATAAATTCTGGACATTTCAGTCCCAAGTTTGCTCTCTACGACGATGGAAAACACACGACGCATCTGCTATTCTGCTGCTCGGAAGAAAACATTGGGTGACGCATTTTGAAGACAGCTTCTGATTGGGTGACGAGTGTGTACGATGTGTTGTGATTGGTCAGTTGCAATGCTGTCTGGGAGTCTTAACCAATCACCCACTAGGACGCAATCGTCATTTCTTTATTTTCTAGCAGATACTGCCAAGGGACTACAGGTGTACCTATTTATTTATTTATTTATTTCATTTTAATTTATTATTTATATGCAAGAAGTTACATTGGGTTGTGAATAGACATACATTGGTGTTTGAGGGTTACATTCTTTCAAAACCACTAACACGCACGGCGTTTTGAACAGGTCCTTAAGCTAACCAAGAAATTTTTGAGGGCCACTAATACTAGCGACCTCGACGAGGACAGGAAGCCGGCGGCTTGTCGAAGGTCCCAATGTAATAATAGGTAATTACTTTAAAACTTAGTACTTTGTAACCACCAACATTTGTTTTAATATTGTAGACAATTATCAAATTTTCACCCTTGCCACACACCTCAATCAGAGTTTAATCTGAATATCTCTAAACAGTCTTCTCTATTCTCACTGCATGCACACTGACATTGACCTCGAACTAAATGTGCTACCTCATATCTAAAATAATTAGTACAGTGATCATCATTACTGCAGGTACTACACAGCAAACCTTGTAAACAAACAAAAACTACAATACAATAGGAATATTCATTCTAAAAATTCAAAAAATTCAACAAAATTTTTTGGAAATAGTTTGTCAACTGTGGAAGTGTGGTGGGGGGAGGGCGCAGGTGTTTTCAGCATTAGTAAATATGGCAGCGAGTTTAAAATGGTTGGAAAGCACTTGTCTGGACCATCTGTAAGCCACATAAATGATATAGAAGATAAGTTGACAAAGGTTCAAATTAAAAAAAAAAATGCTGTTTGTCGACCAAATTGTATTTTTGCTATTTTTCTGCCATGTTCCCCCGTTTTTTATTTTTATATGTTCTCAACACAATTTATACCTTAATCTCAATTAGTATTAATTTTAGTCTTTAGTGTTTTTCCTGCCCGAAACGCTTTGCGTCATATAGTGGCTTTAGGCATTGTATGTACTAGCTCTATCTATAAATCCATCAATGTTTGTATCTCACCTTGTATGTATGTACTTTACCTGAATAAACATTTGATTTGATTCAGTTGATGAGGTTGGCAACGCTTTTACTCAACCAGTTTATATACAAGTTGTCCGCTGATGCGTTGGTAACACTTTCCTACCGACAAACAGCATCAGTCAGTTTATCTCTTAAGTAGTTTATTTATTATTTTCCACCACAGACGTGGCCACACATTTATAATACTAATCAGCATAGATACATTTTCTTCTGTACTCCATGGACAGAGTTAGAGATCTGTGTCCATCTCCACTCCATGTTGTTGTTGTTTAAGATGCAGCTACCGGGAACAAAACGTTCCAAGTAGCACAGGCTATGGTGATCCCGTAGTGAACTTGCCTGGCATAGGAGGATCTCCACTCCACTGTGATGCCACATTACGGGCTCACCATAGCCCGTGCTACATGGACATTTAGTTCTGAGTAGCTAAATCTAAAACAACTCCACTGTGTCCACTCTTAAATAGTCGTGGTGGTGATGTCGGCTTACACATCATCCTTACACACTAGGTTATAATGAGCTCAATTCTTCCACATAATGTTGAGTTGGGAGCTTCCGATCCTCTCTTATGATGTTGTTGAGTCTTGTGCATGGGGGGCGGGGCCTCCAAGAATTATCCTCATAGCTTCATTTTGTGATTTTTCTCTAATGCTTTCAGCCTAGGAGCTGCCTCATATGGGCCAATATGCCTCCTGCAGTTATGTTATGAACATTCTTATGTTCTTAGTACTGGGGAAATTTGTGAGGTGCAGAGCATGGTAATCAACTAGGGACCTATTGAACATCGTGTAGACTATTCTCGCATATTTGACATTAATATCAATTAAGGTCAAGGAAAGACCCAGTATGTGTGTGAGTGTATTAAAACCGTTGTATACAATGATTTTTGTATAGTGAACATTGTATACAGCACATTGAGAAAGGATGTAGGTTACATCCGAAAATACACTTACATATATATTGGGTCCTTCCTTCACCTTCATTCAAGTACTACGGCATGTGGTAAGTGTCTCCATTAATACTAATGTGCCTTTCAGCAAATATAATTAAAGGTTTAAATATTGTTTAAGCCTAAACTGGAGTTTGTTTAGAATGGCACAGTAAATATTTACTCAGAGGTAGTGTTTGTATTGCCTGCAGTTTGCAATGCGCTGATCACTGAAAACATTTTTTTTTGGGGGGGGGGGGGGGGAGCAAAGAGCGCTAGTTTGTCTGTGGAAACGATAAGGCCATATTCAGTATTTCTACTTGCAAGTGTATGAAAGAGAGTCTGCAGCCGATTACCACTGCTTTAGCTTCATCGACTTGTGTGAGCGAACCCTGATGCATAAACTGCGGTGCATCAACACATTAACAATTATAGGGCTGAGCACTCGTCCCTGAGGTGTGCCCAACTCAAAGGAGGCATTATAGCTACTCTTAACCTCTTTATGAATGACTTATTTAAATACCCCCTAATCCATTTCAATAAATCTCCCCTGACTCCAAAAAAGACGCACAGTACTGCCGATATACATAAGATTTGTATTAAAATCTATATATAATCTAACCCAACCTAATACAACCCAACTTAACCTAGAGATTCCTAAGCCTGTTGGGCTCTATCATATCTACATTTGAAACCGTGAATTATTTGTAAATTAAAAAAAATTATTTGCCTCCACCACATAACTGCCTAGTGCATTCGTTACTTGAGACTTTTTGGGCTACTTTTAAAAAAATCAGTCGGCCTAATTCGGACTACTAATGTTAAATATGTCAATTACTTATGATTTATGCATTGATAATGTAATGTGTGTAGATCAGAGCCAGGTCCAGCTGCCTGGTTGACCACCACCAACCACAGGAGGCGGACCCTGGGCGGACCCTGGCGATAGACTTCCTAATCTTAATTTGCATTACATTTGTGGATTTGTACTCACTGGTTTGTGCGCTCCATAGAAATAGCGGGAGGGGTAGAAATAGCCTAAGCTACTCTATCATTTTGAGATGTATTTTATTGTCTCAACAAACGTACTTGAACTTGAAGTGGCATTGATGCTTCACTCCGGGTAATGTATATGCAAATAACCCAACCTCCTGAAATGATAGTACTTAACTATTTGGTGGAAAGTACCAATATATATATATATAGTGATGGACCACCAATAAACTACGTATAGATGCGTCGTCTGATATTGTGTGTGAAGAACATTTGCGTGTCACTGTGTTCGATATTATAAAGCTAAACACAGTAGGATTTTACCTCAGTTTATGGGACTAGTTTCAGTCACACGCCCTGCCCTTGAAGCCTTGTACTAACATATCAAAAACTATTTTGGCTGTATTGGAGTTGATTTGAAGCGTCGTCTTTCATGGGGGGCCTCATCTCTCACTTTACACTGTGATGAAAAAGGATATTCATTATTTGTTTCTTATCAAATGCATTTCATTCCTTGCATTTGGTCTGTTCTCGTATATCTGACGAATTACCTTCCAGTATCGACTTCATAAGAGAAAGGTACAGCTGGTTCCACAGCTCTTCATTCAGGAGAGAAAGTTATCTAGAGATTTACAGACGTTTAAATGATGGGAAAGATCCCTTACAGTTGATACTTTTATCAGGAACACGATGGTTGGCAAGGAAAAATAGTGTAGAGTGGCTTTATATCAACGGGATTCTTGAGCAACTCATTACCAAATCACTTCTTCCGTGTGATAAATATATTTTCAATGTACCCTGATACTGCCAATAAGCTATAGTTCACATTCTTCAAACCAATCCTAAATGATTTTGAAAGGATGAATTAATTTATCAAAAATATGAAGATCAGTGTAACCTTCGCACTAACTTAGAAAACTTCTTTCTTGGAATACTCAGAAGAATCGTGTATCCTGATCAGGCAAAGCTTCATGTTAATTTGGACTTCAATTCCATTTATCTGCCCCTGAAGAAAGTGGACTTTGGTTATGAGTTTTCTACATTTCCGTTTTTTATCTACATTGAATAATCTTTCATATAGAATAGGGTAGCGGCACATTGCTATGTATACCTAAGTTTGTTAATTAACAAAAAAAACTTCCGGCCACTAACAGATATAAAAAATGCTATAAACCAGGAAAAGCTTCAAAGTGTGCAAGTAAGATGCCAAATTTTTTTTAGTGAAAGCGTGTAAAGAGCTTTTTTTTCTCGCATTCCTAGAAATGCTGAAACTTTCAAAAAGGTGAAAAAAAAATTTTTCAAAAAAGGTTAAAACACTAGTTACTCATTATTTGAACCACTCATGTCAGTGATAAATATGAGACTACGATATACAAGAATGAGGCTGTTGATGCAGACAAAGATCATCTTTTATAATTTTTAACTGTGAAGACGTGGAAGGACTCCACACCCATTATGCTTTATGCAGCAAATATTGCTAGGTTATTCTATTATCACATTTTTTATTATGCATTCAGTGATAATATTAATACAACAGTTAAATCATGTATATGATTTAACTGTTGTATATGTATTTTTTTATATGTATTAAAATATATTACTCTGAAAACCATATAAGTCGCTAAAAATAAATATTGGCTACTTTAATTACAAATTCGCTACTTTTAGACCGCCAGCTCGCTACTTTCAGCAATTTCCCTGCATATACCTTGTATACCCTGCGTACTCTCCTAATTGTGCTTGTGGGGGTTGAGTTTCAACTATATGGACCCGCATCTCAACTGTCAATCACTGCCTAGTGCATTTCATTTGTGCATTGCAATGTATTGACTCCCGACCTATTTTTCCTCTATCATATCACCACACATATTTCTCTCTAGCACACAAACATGCATTCACACCCCCGCACATATCCCCAGGATGTGGGGATATCACCATAGCCTTCACGGGCTATGGTGAGCCCGTGAAGGAGAGAGAGAGAGAGAGAGGGGGGAATAGGAGTGTTATTGAGGTTGGGGGTAATGGGGGACAATGGTGGGAGGGTTCAATAGGTTGTCCGGTACCGAGGAGTCAGCCAGCCATGCGGGCAGTGTGCGGCCGGCCGCCCCAGAGATCACTACCTGTCTCACGCGCTCCTCTTACCTCGCTTCTCCACGTGTTATTTCACTATTATCAACTCCCCCAAAAAAGTGACTTGAGTAAAACAAGCATAAGTGCAACAAAGATAACTTATTAAGTGCTGCTGGAGTTAGCACAGGTGCAGGCTTCCCTATGCCAGAAGTTAAAATAAATTCTGATGAGTGAGTGAACAATGCACAAGTTATCCTAGATTGCTCCTAGAGATAACAAAAAAATATATGCTATTTACACTTAAAACCAATTAAGTGGTGTTGACTACATATCTGAGCGGCTCCGGTTGAAGTGTTGGAAGCACAATGAGGTGAGTGTCACCGTTGTTGTGTATTGTTATAGTTTAACACGAGTCAACGAGGACCTGTTTACACGACGCAGGGAACCTCCTTTATATTGTGTAAAATAGACCTGAGTAACCCACTAGGCCTCTCGCTAGTCACTATAGGCCTCTCGCTAGTCACTATAGGCCTCTCGCTAGTACTATAGGCCTCTCGCTAGTCACTATAGGCCTCTCGCTAGTCACTAGGCTTCGCTAGTCACTATAGGCCTCGAGGGTAAAGGTTCAGCATGTTTACGGTCAGCCTCCCTAAAGTTCCCACTCGACCTCCCAGGATCGACTGGGAACTGGAATTATAATAATTTATATTATATATATATATATATATATATATTATATATTATTATTATATATATATTATATAATAATTGATTTGCACTATATAATATATATTATATGTGAGAAAGCTGCAGGAACACGCAAACCATAAATCACAAAGAAATTTAATTGACCTGGCCAGGATTCGAACCCACGCCGCCAGAAATATGTAGCTCTTGAAATAGCACTTACTCTGTAACTAGCTGACATTGTAACTATAAGGTGTGAAGGATAGATGTAATTGTTAATGTAATAATCTAAGATGGTCTGATAAAGACCTTTTGTGCCCTCTGTAATGCTTTTGCGCTACCGCTCACAGGATGAGTATGGGGTGCACAATAAACTAGCCGCCTTCGGCGGCAACAATCAATCAAAGCCGTCCAGGATCCCCCTAAACGTACACTGTACAGTACAGTACCGTGACCACCGGCATGGGTTCGAATCCTGGCCGGGTCAATTAGTGATTATATTATATTTTTGTTTAAAATGTTACAAAAAATGAGTTACATGTAAGGTACATAGATGATTATCATAAGTTGAGTTCCTCGTTCCTCAGATGGCGGCCGGAACCCTGAATGCATTGTGCATTCCCCCCTGTATCACCACGCTGAGGCGCCTGGAA
This sequence comes from Procambarus virginalis, assembly GCA_020271785.1. Taxonomy (NCBI): domain Eukaryota; kingdom Metazoa; phylum Arthropoda; class Malacostraca; order Decapoda; family Cambaridae; genus Procambarus; species Procambarus virginalis. The sequence goes on along the minus strand of WNGS01000543.1, from coordinate 10,306,892 downwards.
AAAGCTGGAAGCTTTAGGGTCTCTTGTTTCAATTATTCTAGAACCCAGTTCCTTCGAAAAACGCACTCTTGCCCCAGGCGCCGAGTGTTTCAGAAGCAATGGGACAAAATTGTAGTGGTGATCCAGTTCTCTGGGATTTGGCTGATTCCCTGTGAGTGGCAGCGCCACCCGGATGTACAATAATATTATCCCTGAAGGATTCGAACCCAGACAGCCAGAGATTCCTTTCACCTTGGCATGTCCAGTACTTTCACCACTAGGCCTCAGCGACTGTTAAAAGAATTGGAAGTTGTCAGACTCTAAACCTAATTCCCAACAGCACTCGATGACTTTTTTGGTCACATTTTTCATCAAATCACCTCTCATACTTGGGCCACGTGAGTAACATTTGTGCATTTGTGCGAACAAGCTTGTACGGTCCCCAAGCCAATATGCAACATAAAACTCCTCACCCCTGAAGGATTCGAATCCAGGCAGATACAGCGACAATAGAAGACATAATAAAATGTACTTCGAGTCGGTCTCGAGTCCATTGTTGATTTGACGATGTGCATTGAATTTTGTAAAAATTTCATCAAGATTGTAACTTGCTGGGCTACATAAGATAACAGTTTAGTTAGTTTAGTTCATTTATTATGCACCCCATACCCATCTTGTGGGCGGTAGTGGAAAGGGTTACAGAGGCACATAATGGGCTCAGGGACTGAACCCCACAATTCATTTAGCTAAGCAAGTTACAATCTTGATGAGCTAGTTACAAAATTCAATATAAGTCGTCACATCAACAATGGGTTCGAGATCGACCTCAAGTACAGGTTCTAAATTAAGCAACTGACATATGTGGAGAGCTAGTGTCAAAATTTATATGTTTGTCCTGCACACCGCCTCCCATCCAGTGGACCGCGGTGGATAGGTTACACAGAACACAAAATATAGTTTTTGTTGGAGAAATGTTTGTGAAAGTAGTTACATAATGTCAAATATATTGTATGTCTTTTTTAATTATTTGGGAGACGTACAGCTTTTAATTACATTTGATAGTCATTTCACAATTTTGAAACTTGATTTACACATTTCTGCTTTGGTTGAATCTATATCAATGACATTTGTTTCTCGTGTGGTGCCCACGGATTTTGTTACAGCCTTCTAGGAAGCACTTAAGGTCAGGATTAGCATTGTAGTGTAAAGTTTTATAGAGTAAAAGTAGTGTAAAGCATTGTAGTGTAAAGTAAGTAATTATCAAAAGAAGGCACTAAACCGAGAAGGCTATGTAACACCATCGGGTGAACAAGGAATTTCCCATCTTTTCTGGATCCTATAACCACTGTTCCAACTGTGTAAATATTTCATTCAAAATTATCTGCTACCAAAAATTTTAGCCAAATATCCCCAGTTTGCTAACTGTAGGTAGTAACTAAGTGATTGTAACCTATCCACCGCTGCCCACTGGATGGGGGGCGGTGTGCAGGACAAACATATGAAATTGATGTGACGACTCCTACTGAATTTTGTAACTAGCTCATAAAGATTGTAACGTAAGCGAATGAATTGTGGGGATCAGTCCCAGAGCCCATCATGTGCCTCCGTAACACTTTCCACTACCGCCCACAAGATGGGTATGGGGTGCATAATAAATGAACTAAACTTCCCTGGTCATAATTTGGGTGTTAAGTCTTAGGTTAATTTGATTGTTAGAATGATTACTAAACATGTAAAACGTTTATCGATGTTAGATGTTAGCAGTTGTACGTCGTACAACACATGTACTTTTTTTTAGTTCAGTATTCACTGTGTAATTTAGAATAAGTGGGTTAGCATGGGAGAAAGTGCAAGTTGTGTCATCAGCAAATAGGTTTAAAGTGTTGAGTGTAAATGAGAGAGGAATGGACCACTCTTATGGACTGGGATGTCTTTAGCCGTTTAAGAATTTCTGGAAGTGTAAAGCGGTGAAGAGCTGCTACCATACAGTGTAGAAAGGTAACTGGATAAAAACATCGCGCTGGCAGCCGACAAGCCAGACGCCACATGTGACACAGCCCACAAGCCATAGGTCTAGTCCATAGATTAGAATATGCAGCAGACAAGGACCAATGGACGCATCCCATCCCTCAATCATCGTCACCTCTTAATTACAACAAGGACCGTTAACTTAGGCTACCATACACAGAAAGATTCATTTATCCGTTAAGTGTAAAAAATGTAATTTATATTCAATACCAAATTATTAGTCTGCCTCGCATTATGCATATACTGTGTCTTAAAAAAAAAAAAATTGGTTCCCGGTGTTCTGCAGCTTCCGAATGAGAAAGTGAAAGTTGGTATGTGATGAAATATTTTGAGTCAGGGCCAGCATTTATTTTCGATGACATTCCACCTGCACCTCTGCCAGTCATTCCCCACACTCCACCCCTGGTTTTACTTCGACTGTTGCCTCCAGTTACCACCCCGCATGTTTCCTCCCCCATGCAGTTATGCTTCTGCCTGTCACACCCCGTCGGTGTAACACCGCCGCCGATGGATTGATAAAGATTAAGCCACCCAAGAGGTGGCATGGGCATGAATAGCCCATAACTCCGCCGCCTGTTGTTGTTATAGATTCAGCTACTCGGAACAAGTTCCAAGTAGCACGGGCTATGGTGAGCCCGTAACTTACCTGGCACAGGAGCTGGGCAAGAAGCACGGGCTATGGTTAGCCTCGTGGACAGGAGATGTCTCCCGTGTCATCCGCCTGTCAGCCTCCGCATTTATAACTCCACCTGTCACCCCTCCGCAGTCTATTGATACTGGTAATGGCTCAAAAGGGCCACCACTTACGGGCTATTCATAACCGTGCCACCTTTTGGGTGGCTTAATCTTCCCTCAATCAATCCCTCCGCAGTTAAGGTCCGCCTGTCGTCACCTAGTTGTACCTCTGCCTGTCACGACCCCCCCCTTCCCAGTTGTACCTCTGCCTGTGTTACTCTGTACATGGAGTTGTGTGTTTGATGTTTTATATGCCGCGTGTTTCCTTGCTTGAATGTCTGTAAATGTTATAAAATTGTTGATTTTCAGCATGTACTTTGTAGAGGGGTCAATGATGTTTGGTGGTAATTATTGCTGTGTTGTTCATACTGTTATTTTTCTCCAGATTAGGGAGGGGGTATACTTCGTAACGGCCTACGTGTTTTGTTGGGTCGATTTGATTTAACCTCTCACCTATGTAATTATGCCTGTATTTTGCGCTAGTGCACTGTGTTGCAGGTTTGTTTCACATTGTTCATTTTTAGTGTTTCTTGGGCGTTTTTGTATCGAGTATCATTACAGTACTTTTCTACTTCTTCCATCCTCTTTCTATCTCTTTCTACTTCCACCTACTCTTTTCTACCTCTATACCGACGGTGACTGATGGTATCGGTGATATTTTGTATTTCTAATATGTTTGTGCCTAGCTGTGCTTGCTTAGCTAGGGTGTGTTGTGTAACTGCCTGTGTATATGTAATTGTCATGCGTTTTACTACTCATTTTCATATGTTTATTCACGTGAATAATGTTTGATAATGTTGATGTTTGTTGTATCTTAGTGTTCCTGTGGTCTATGTATCTGGAATTATGTTTGGTGTTATATATTTTATTTGTAAATATTGTTCTTTTATAAATAAAAAATATTCTGAACGCCGAACACGGCTTTTCTGGTTAAAGTTAGGCTTTGGCGACGCTCCTTCCCCCCACAGTTTATATAAGATGACTTACTGGTAATTCATTACTGGTAGATATCACTTCATTCGTTGATGATGCTGGATTAAGGTGACGCGTGCGTTCTCTAAGATTTATCTTACAGCTTCAACTGTAAATAATAATAATAATATAATAATAATAATAATAATAATAATAATAATAATAATGAGACAATCAGTAGGACCATGACTGGAGGATTCAAACCTGTACTCTGGGTATTCCCAAGCAACGCCTTAGACAACTACACCACATATGGCCACACGCATTGAAACCTGAAATTCAACTGAATCCTTTAGGGTTTCTGAGGCTTCCACTGAAGCCTAATCAGGGATTTCACCCTACAATTATTACCTGCAGTTAGCAAACTGGTGATAGTTGGTTAAAATTTCTGGTAGATAATTTTTAATGAAATATTGAAACATTTCTTGAACATTTGTTATAGAATTCCCTGAATTCACGAATCTCTTTTGCACTCCATCACAAGTGACGGAGTGATGGATTCCATCACAGTGACAGAGGGTGTGCGAATAATTTAGTTGACACAGTTTACATTTGGTCAGGTCTACATCAACAGGTAATGAAAATTCCCAGAGACATATAGCCAGAGTCTAAGTCGAGCAGTAGTAACAGCAATAACTTCAGAACAAATCGGAGGACCTTTGACAAGCCGCCGGCTTCCTGTCTAAGTCGAGGCCACTAGTGTTAGTAGTCCTCAGGTAAATATGCTAATTCAAAATTGAAACTCCTTGCCAAGAGAACCGTCGTGAATATGTAGTTATGCGTAGTCTTACGTAAGCGCAGCACGCTGCTCTGGGTCTATTTCGGGTACCTTTTTTTTGCCTGGTTGACGCCCATCAAGAGCAGCTTGCCTATTGGCTACACGGTTCATGACGTTCACAGGCCCTAGCTCACCTCTTGGCAAGGGTGGGTGGGGGGCTGGAAGTACTGGTATGTGGTTGGCTGAAGCCTCTTGCCTGGGGGGATGGGTGACCACGCCATAAATGACGTGGAAAGTGGGCAAGTTCGTTTCTTAGGGTTATCATTCTACTTACCTGTCAGACCAGATTTTTTTTTTTATTCTTGACTTCAAAGGTACAGAAGACCAGGTGTGTTAGTGCTACGCTATTTACGCACTTTGCCACCAAGAAAGGGGAGACGGTTTGTTCATTCAATGCTAGAGAAACTACAGTACTCTCCTGAATTCTGGCAGATAACAAACACCTTTTGACATAATGTTTCTTTACTCCCTCCGAAGTAACTAATCAAACATATTATTCAATTCCCTTCTAAATTAAATGTGCCGTTGAACAGTTTTAACTGGTGTATTATAAATTTAGGAAATGGACTCTTAATATCTGAAAGTTTATTCTGAAAGTTTAACAATCACACTTGCCGTGGCTTATAGGTATACATTGTCTTCACTTGGCCGTCACGTACCCAGTGTCCCTCTGGTGGCCTTCCAGGTAACAAATGCGCACAACGGGCTCAGATACTGGACCTTCATATTTGTTTGATTTTGATTCTTAATATATTATGCACCCCATATCCATCCCGTAGGCAGATACATTTAGGTGAGCAAGTTACAACATTGATGCATTAGTTACTGAGTTTAGTATATGCTATCTGCGCGCTCAGGAATGTTGTTAAAGTAATCTGCAAATTAATGCAACACCAGCCATATAAACCAAACAACCTGACCTCACACTAGGCTGTTTGAAGCAGTAGCCGTCCTCCTCAGACGCATTAATCATTTTTAACTTACTGTGTATTACAATTGGTTTGTTCTCGTATATAAATTAATATTACTATACATAGCCCGAAACGCTATGCGTACTAGTGGCTTTAGGTATTGTATGTACTAGCTCTATCTATAAATCCAACATTGTTTGTAAATCAACTATGTATGTACTTTCCTCAATCAAATTTACTTACTAAAAATTCTATGTATAGTTAGGCGTAGGTAAAGTTAGATGTTTAGGTCTGTTGGCGATTATTTGTATTTGAAGTACGTAGGTGAAGCATTTATAGAATTGTGGTTCGAACAGAGGACGTGAGCAAAACACTTGTTCCGAAAGTGTTCGGACGTCATCGGTTGCGAGTCGTGGGTAAACCGCTTCTCATTCATAAACATGGGGTTTGGCGGCTGGATTAACGAGCTTGGATCTTTGTATGCGAGGACAGGCAAGTGGGCTGCAACCCGTCCTCTACATTAATGTTATCGATATTAATGATAATAATAACAACTATAATAATAATAATAAATATACATGCATTTCTATTCAGAAATACATATTTATACATAATAGCTTAGAATTTAGTATTTAATAATAAAAGCGTTACAAGGAGTCAACCCGAGGGATAATAGCGGGCATTCTGCCAAACGTTTAGGATAGTTTACAGTTCTATATATGTAAAGAGCCTTGACCTGGTATTCACTTGTTGTGTTGACCTGAAGACCTGGTGAACGATATTGCACAACACCTGTGGTCGTGTTGGGAAAGACCTTGTGAACGATATACACCGCCAGTCAATATCTGTGGTGAATTAATATCTTGGCGAATTAAAAGTATTTGTGATCATTAAAAGCCACGAGTAACCGTGACAAAAAAAAATACTTGCGCTTTGCAATGTCTAACATCACGTGAAACAATGGTTTTTAAATGATAGGCAAACCTTTGTTCTATAACGAGATAAAAATACCTTTCGTTTAATCTGGCAAGAAAACAGAAGGTTAGTGTAAGCCAAAAATAGTGAAGTTCAATTGGAAAATGTTTCAAGTGAAGTATACCAGGCTTGTGTCCTGAGACCCCCTCTTGTTTACTATATATATATATATTATAATATATAATATATATATCTATATATATATATATATAATATAATATATAATATATATATATATAATACTATATACTATATATACATAATAATATATATATATATATATATATATATATATATATATAATATATATTAATATATATATATAATATATATATATAATATATATATAATAATTATATATATATATAATATAATATGCACATGCTTGAATATCAATATATTAGTT
>WNGS01000543.1:10282612-10292875 GCA_020271785.1 Procambarus virginalis | reverse complement strand
TTATCAAAAATATGAAGATCAGTGTAACCTTCGCACTAACTTAGAAAACTTCTTTCTTGGAATACTCAGAAGAATCGTGTATCCTGACAGGCAAAGCTTCATGTTAATTTGGATTCAATTCCATTTATCTGCCCCTGAAGAAAGTGGACTTTGGTTATGAAGTTTTCTACATTTCCGTTTTTTATCTACATTGAATAATCTTTAATATAGAATAGGGTAGCGGCACATTGCTATGTATACCTAAGTTTGTAATTAACAAAAAAAAACTTCGGCCACTAACAGATATAAAAAAATGCTATAAACCAGGAAAAGCTTCAAAGTGTGCAAGTAAGATGCCAAATTTTTTTTAGTGAAAGCGTGTAAGAGCTTTTTTTTTCGCATTCCTAGAAATGCTGAAACTTTCAAAAAGGTGAAAATCTTTTTTTTCAAAAAAGTTTAAAACACTAGTTACTCATTATTTGAACCACTCTGTCAGTGATAAATATGAGACTACGATATACAAGAATGAGGCTGTTGATGCAGACAAAGATCATCTTTTATAATTTTTAACTGTGAAGACGTGGAAGGACTCCACACCATTAGCAGCAAATATTGCTAGGTTATTCTATTATCACATTTTTATTATGCATGCAGTGATATATTAATACAACAGTTAAATCATGTTTTTATATGTATTAAAATATATTACTCTGAAAACCATATAAGTCGCTAAAATAAATATGGCTACTTTAATTACAAATTCGCTACTTTTAGACCATCAGCTCGCTAATTTCAGCAATTTCCCTGCGTATACCTTGTATACCCTGCGTACTCTCCTAATTGTGCTTGTGGGGGTTGAGCTCCAACTATATGGTCCCGCATCTCAACTGTCAATCACTGACTAGTGCATTTCATTTGTGCATTGCAATGTATTGACTTCCGACCTATTTTTCCTCTATCATATCACCACACATATTTCTCTCTAGCACACAAACATGCATTCACGCCCCCGCACATATCCCCAGGATGCAGACCGTATCGCACATGTCTATACCCCTATTTACTGCTAGGTGACGGAGCACTGTGTATGTGTATAAGAGCTGTTAGCTCTTGGACCCTTTCTAATCGTCGATTTTCTAATGTATTGGACCACTTTTCCTCCATCATATCTACCACACACATATTTGACACATACATAAATCCCAGGAGGCAGCCCGTAGATGCTGTTCAACTCTCACGTAACTATTTACTGCTAAGTGAACAGATGCATCAGGTGAAAGAAACTGCCCATTTGTTTCTGGAGTATAACCCGGGCCCTTAGGACTACGACCCTCTGAGCGCTGTTCACTGGGCCGCGTGTGTCCAGGATGATGGAGTTAATAGGGCGTAGGACGGTGTTGTTTTAGCTTCAACTACTCTCAACAAAAGTTGCAAGTAGCACGGGCTATGGTGAGCCCGTGAAGGGAGAGAGAGAGAGAGAGGGGGGAATAGGAGTGTTATTGAGGTTGGGGGAATGGGGGACAATGGTGGGAGGGTTCAATAGGTTGTCGGTACCGAGGAGTCAGCCAGCCATGCGGGCAGTGTGCGGCCGGCCGCCCCAGAGCTCACTACCTGTCTCACGCGCTCCTCTTACCTCGCTTCTCCACGTGTTATTTCACTATTATCAACTCCCCCCAAAAAAGTGACTTGAGTAAAAGAAGCATAAGTGCAACAAAGATAACTTATTAAGTGCTGCTGAAGTTAGCACAGGTGCAGGCTTCCCTATGCCAGAAGTTAAAATAAATTCTGATGAGTGAGTGAACAATGCACAAGTTATCCTAGATTGCTCCTAGAGATAACGAAAAAAATATATGCTATTACACTTAAAACCAATTAAGTGGTGTTGACTACATATCTGAGCTCCGGTTGAAGTGTTTGGAAGCACAATGAGGTGAGTGTCACCGTTGTTGTGTATTGTTATAGTTTAACACGAGTCAACGAGGACCTGTTTACACGATGCAGCGAACCTCCTTTATATTGTGTAAAATAGACCTGAGTAACCCACTAGGCCTCTCGCTAGTCACTATAGGCCTCTCGCTAGTCACTATAGGCCTCTCGCTAGTCACTATAGGCCTCTCGCTAGTCACTATAGGCCTCTCGCTAGTCACTATAGGCATCTCGCTAGTCACTATAGGCCTCTCGCTAGTCACTAGGCTTCGCTAGTCACTATAGGCCTCGAGGGTAAAGGTTCAGCATGTTTACGGTCAGCCTCCCTAAAGTTCCCACTCGACCTCCCAGGATCGACTGGGAACTGGAATTATAATAATTTATATTATTATATAATATATATATATTATATATTATTATTATTATATATATATTATATAATAATTGATTTGCACTATATAATATATATTATATGTGAGAAAGCTGCAGGAACACGCAAACCATAAATCACAAAGAAATTTAATTGACCTGGCCAGGATTCGAACCCACGCCGCCAGAAATATGTAGCTCTTGAAATAGCACTTACTCTGTAACTAGCTGACATTGTAACTATAAGGTGTGAAGGATAGATGTAATTGTTAATGTAATAATCTAAGATGGTCTGATAAAGACCTTTTGTGCCCTCTGTAATGCTTTTGCGCTACCGCTCACAGGATGAGTATGGGGTGCACAATAAACTAGCCGCCTTCGGCGGCAACAATCAATCAAAGCCGTCCAGGATCCCCCCTAAACGTACACTGTACAGTACAGTACCGTGACCACCGGCATGGGTTCGAATCCTGGCCGGGTCAATTAGTGATTATATTATATTTGTTTTGTTTGAAATGTTACAAAAAATGAGTTACATGTAAGGTACATAGATGATTATCATAAGTTGAGTTCCTCGTTCCTCAGATGGCGGCCGGAACCCTGAATGCATTGTGCATTCCCCCCCTGTATCACCACGCTGAGGCGCCTGGAAAAAGCTGGAAGCTTTAGGGTCTCTTGTTTCAATTATTCTAGAACCCAGTTCCTTCGAAAAACGCACTCTTGCCCCAGGCGCCGAGTGCTTCAGAAGCAATGGTGACAAAATTGTAGTGGTGATCCAGTTCTCTGGGATTTGGCTGATTCCCTGTGAGTGGCAGCGCCACCCGGATGTACAATAATATTATCCCTGAAGGATTCGAACCCAGACAGCCAGAGATTCCTTTCACCTTGGCATGTCCAGTACTTTCACCACTAGGCCTCAGCGACTGTTAAAAGAATTGGAAGTTGTCAGACTAAACCCAATTCCCAACAGCACTCGATGACATTTTTCTGTCACATTTTTCTGTCACATTTTTCATCAAATCACCTCTCATACTTGGGCCACGTGAGTAACATTTGTGCATTTGTGCGAACAAGCTTGAACGGTCCCCAAGCCAATATGCAACATAAAACTCCTCACCCCTGAAGGATTCGAATCCAGGCAGATACAGCGACAATAGAAGACATAATAAAATGTACTTGGAGTCGGTCTCGAGTCCATTGTTGATTTGACGATGTGCATTGAATTTTGTAAAAATTTCATCAAGATTGTAACTTGCTGGGCTACATAAGATAACAGAACACAAAAATATAGTTTTTTGTTGGAGAAATGTTTGTGAAAGTAGTTGCATAATGTCAAATATACTGTATGTCTTTTTTAACTATTTGGGAGACGTACAGCTTTTAATTACATTTGATAAAGTCATTTCACAATTTTGAAACTTGATTTACGACATTTCTGCTTTGGTTGAATCTACAAATATCAATGACATTTGTTTCTCGTGTGGTGCCCACGGATTTTGTTACAGCCTTCTAGGAAGCACTTAAGGTCAGGATTAGCATTGTAGTGTAAAGTTTTATAGAGTAAAAGTAGTGTAAAGCATTGGAGTGTAAAGTAAGTAATTATCAAAAGGCACTAAACCGAGAAGGCTATGTAACACCATCGGGTGAACAAGGAATTTCCCATCTTTTCTGGATCCTATAACCACTGTTCCAACTGTGTAAATATTTCATTCAAAATTATCTGCTACCAAAAATGTTAGCCAAATATCCCCAGTTTGCTAACTGTAGGTAGTAACTAAGTGATTGTAACCTATCCACCGCTGCCCACTGGATGGGGGGCGGTGTGCAGGACAAACATATGAAATTGATGTGACTCCTCCTCCTGAATTTTGTAACTAGCTCATAAAGATTGTAACGTAAGCGAATGAATTGTGGGGATCAGTCCCAGAGCCCATCATGTGCCTCCGTAACACTTTCCACTACCGCCCACAAGATGGGTATGGGGTGCATAATAAATGAACTAAACTTCCCTGGTCATAATTTGGGTGTTAAGTCTTAGGTTAATTTGATTGTTAGAATGATTACTAAACATGTAAAACGTTTATCGATGTTAGATGTTAGCAGTTGTACGTCGTACAACACATGTACTTTTTTTTAGTTCAGTATTCACTGTGTAATTTAGAATAAGTGGGTTAGCATGGGAGAAAGTGCAAGTTGTGTCATCAGCAAATAGGTTTAAAGTGTTGAGTGTAAATGAGAGAGGAATGGACCACTCTTATGGACTGGGATGTCTTTAGCCGTTTAAGAATTTCTGGAAGTGTAAAGCGGTGAAGAGCTGCTACCATACAGTGTAGAAAGGTAACTGGATAAAAACATCGCGCTAGCAGCCGACAAGCCAGACGTCACATGTGACACAGCCCACAAGCCATAGGTCTAGTCCATAGATTAGAATATGCAGCAGACAAGGACCAATGGACGCATCCCATCCCTCAATCATCGTCACCTCTTAATTACAACAAGGACCGTTAACTTAGGCTACCATACACAGAAAGATTCATTTATCCGTTAAGTGTAAAAATGTAATTTATATTCAATACCAAATTATTAGTCTGCCTCGCATTATACATATACTGTTTCTTAAAAAAAAAATTGGTTCCCGGTGTTCTGCAGCTTCCGAATGAGAAAGTGAAAGTTGGTATGTGATGAAATATTTTGAGTCGGGGCCAGCATTTATTTTCGATGACATTCCACCTGCACCTCTGCCAGTCATTCCCCACACTCCACCCCTGGTTTTACTTCGACTGTTGCCTCCAGTTACCACCCCGCATGTTTCCTCCCCCATGCAGTTATACTTCTGCCTGTCACACCCCGTCGGTGTAACACCGCCGCCGATGGATTGATAAAGATTAAGCCACCCAAGAGGTGGCACGGGCATGAATAGCCCATAACTCCGCCGCCTGTTGTTGTTGTTATAGATTCAGCTACTCGGAACAAGTTCCAAGTAGCACGGGCTATGGTGAGCCCGTAACTTACCTGGCACAGGAGCTGGGCAAGAAGCACGGGCTATGGTTAGCCTCGTGGACAGGAGATGTCTCCCGTGTCATCCGCCTGTCAGCCTCCGCATTTATAACTCCACCTGTCACCCCTCCGCAGTCTATTGATACTGGTAATGGCTCAAAAGGGCCACCACTTACGGGCTATTCATAACCGTGCCACCTTTTGGGTGGCTTAATCTTCCCTCAATCAATCCCTCCGCAGTTAAGGTCCGCCTGTCGTCACCTAGTTGTACCTCTGCCTGTCACGACCCCCCCCTTCCCAGTTGTACCTCTGCCTGTGTTACTCTGTACATGGAGTTGTGTGTTTGATGTTTTATATGCCGCGTGTTTCCTTGCTTGAATGTCTGTAAATGTTATAAAATTGTTGATTTTCGGCATGTACTTTGTAGAGGGGTCAGTGATGGTTGGTGGTAATTATTGCTGTGTTGTTCATACTGTTATTTTTTCTCCAGATTAGGGAGGGGGGTATACTTCGTAACGGCCTACGTGTTTTGTTGGTCTCGATTTGATTTAACCTCTCACCTATGTAATTATGCCTGTATTTTGCGCTAGTGCACTGTGTTGCAGGTTTGTTGTTTCACATTGTTCATTTTCAGTGCTTCTTGTGCGTTTTTTGTATTGAGATGTATTACAGTACTTTTCTACTCCTTCCATCCTCATTCTATCTTTCTACTTCCACCTACTCTTTTCTACCTCTATACCGACGGTGACTGATGGTATCGGTGATATGTTTGTATTTCTAATATGTTTGTCCCTAGCTGTGCTTGCTTAGTAAGGCTGTGTTGTGTAACTGCCTGTGTATATGTAATTGTCAGGCGTTTTACTACTCATCTTCATATGTTTATTCACGTGAATAATGTTTGATGCTTGATAATGTTGATGTTTGTTGTATCTTAGTGTTCCTGTGGTCTATGTATCTGGAATTATGTTTGGTGTTGTATATTTTATTTGTAAATATTGTTTTTTTATAAATAAAAAATATTCTGAACGCCGAACACGGCTTTTCTGGTTAAAGTTAGGCTTTGGCGACGCCCCTTCCTCACAGTTTATATAAGATGACTTACTGGTAATCCAATTACTGGTAGATATCACTTCATTCGTTGATGATGCTGGATTAAGGTGACGCGTGCGTTCTCTAAGATTTATCTTACAGCTTCAACTGTAAATAATAATAATAATAATAATAATAATAATAATAATAATGAGACAATCAGTAGGAGCCATGACTGAAGGATTCAAACCTGTACTCTGGGTATTCCCAAGCAACGCCTTAGACAACTACACCACATATGGTCACACGCATTGAAACCTGGAATTCAACTGAATCCTTTAGGGTTACTGAGGCTTCCACTGAAGCCTAATCAGGGATTTCACCCTACAATTATTACCTGCAGTTAGCAAACTGGTGATAGTTGGTTAAAATTTCTGATAGATAATTTTTAATGAAATATTGAAACATTTCTTGAACATTTGTTATAGAATTCCCTGAATTCACGAATCTCTTTTGCACTCCATCACAAGTGACGGAGTGATGGATTCCATCACAGTGACAGAGGGTGTGCGAATAATTTAGTTGACACAGTTTACATTTGGTCAGGTCTACATCAACAGGTAATGAAAATTCCCAGAGACATATAGCCAGAGTCTAAGTCGAGCAGTAGTAACAGCAATAACTTCAGAACAAATCGGAGGACCTTTGACAAGCCGCCGGCTTCCTGTCTAAGTCGAGGCCACTAGTGTTAGTAGTCCTCAGGTAAATATGCTAATTCAAAATTGAAACTCCTTGCCAAGAGAACCGTCGTGAATATGTAGTTATGCGTAGTCTTACGTAAGCGCAGCACGCTGCTCTGGGTCTATTTCGGGTACCTTTTTTTTTTTTTGCCTGGTTGACGCCCATCAAGAGCAGCTTGCCTATTGGCTACACGGTTCATGACGTTCACAGGCCCTAGCTCACCTCTTGGCAAGGGTGGATGGGGGGCTGGAAGTACTGGTATGTGGTTGGCTGAAGCCTCTTGCCTGGGGGGATGGGTGACCACGCCATAAATGACGTGGAAAGTGGGCAAGTTCGTTTCTTAGGGTTATCATTCTACTTACCTGTCAGACCAGATTTTTTTTTTATTCTTGACTTCAAAGGTACAGAAGACCAGGTGTGTTAGTGCTGCGCTATTTACGCACTTTGCCACCAAGAAAGGGGAGACGGTTTGTTCATTCAATGCTAGAGAAACTACAGTACTCTCCTGAATTCTGGCAGATAACAAACACCTTTTGACATAATGTTTCTTTACTCTCTCCGAAGTAACTAATCAAACATATTATTCAATTCCCTTCTAAATTAAATGTGCCGTTGAACAGTTTTAACTGTTGTATTATAAATTTAGGATATGGACTCTTAATATTCTGAAAGTTTAACAATCTACACTTGCCGTGACTTATAGGTATACCTCGTCTTCACTTGGCCGTCACGTACCCAGTGTCCCTCTGGTGGCCTTCCAGGTAACAAATGCGCACAACGGGCTCAGATACTGAACCTTCATATTTGTTTGTTGATTGTTAATATATTATGCACCCCATATCCATCCCGTAGGCAGATACATTTAGGTGAGCAAGTTACAACATTGATGCATTAGTTACTGAGTTATTATATGCTATCTGCGCGCTCAGGAATGTTGTTAAAGTAATCTGCAAATTAATGCAACACCAGCCATATAAACCAAACAACCTGACCTCACACTAGGCTGTTTAAAGCAGTGGCCGTCTTCCTCAGACGCATTAATCATTTTTAACTTACTGTGTATTACATTGGTTTGTTCTCATATATAAATTAATATTACTATACATAGCCCGAAACGCTATGCGTACTAGTGGCTTTAGGTATTGTATGTACTAGCTCTATCTATAAATCAACATTGTTTGTAAATCAACTATGTATGTACTTTCCTCAATCAAATTTACTTACTAAAAATTCTATGTATAGTTAGGCGTAGGTAAAGTTAGATGTTTAGGTCTGTGGCGATTATTTGTATTTGAAGTACGTAGTGAAGCATTTAGAATTGGTGGTTCGAACAGAGGACGTGAGCAAAACACTTGTTCCGAAAGTGTTCGGCGTCATCGGTTGCGAGTCGGGGTAAACCGCTTCTCATTCATAAACATGGGGTTTGCGGCTGGTTAACGAGCTTGGATCTTTGTATGCGAGGACAGGCAAGGGGCTGCAACCCGTCCTCTACATTACGTTATCGATATTATGATAATAATAACAACTATAATAATAATAAATATACATGCATTTCTATTCAGAAATACATATTATACATAATAGCTTAAATTTAGTATTTAATAATAAAAGCGTTACAAGGAGTCACCCGGGGATAATAGCGGGCATTCTGCCAAACGTTTAGGATAGTTTACAGTTCTATATATGTAAAGAGCCTTGACCTGGTATTCACTTGTTGTGTTGACCTGAAGACCTGGTGACGATATTGCACAACACCTGTGGTCGTGTTGGAAAGACTTGTGAACGATATACACCGCCAGTCAATATCTGTGGTGAATTAATATCTGGGCGAATTAAAGTATTTGTGATCATTAAAAGCCACGAGTAACCGTGACAAAAAAAATACTTGCGCTTTGCAATGTCTAACATCACGTGAAACAATGGTTTTTAAATGATAGGCAAACCTTTGTTCTATAACGAGATAAAAATACCTTCGTTAATCTGGCAAGAAAACAGAAGGTTAGTGTAAGCCAAAAATAGTGAAGTTCAATTGGAAAATGTTTCAAGTGAAGTATACCAGCTTGTGTCCTGAGACCCCCTTGTTTTCACTATTATACTATTATTTATTATATATATATATATATTATATATATATATAATTATAATATATATATATAATGAAATGAAAACTCACACCCCAGAAGTGACTCGAACCCATACTCCCAGAGCAACGCAACTGGTATGTACAAGAGCCTTAAACCACTTGACCATCACGACCGGACATAATGAGGTGATAGCCGAAGCTATTGAACCACCTCACCGCCGGCACTCGGATGGTTATCTTGGGCATAGCATTTTACCAATCACCTCATTCTTTGGGGCACACGTGAGGAACACAAATGCGAACAAGCCTGAATGGTCCCAGGACTATATGCGAATGAAAACTCACACCCCAGAAGTGACTCGAACCCATACTCCCAGGAGCAACGCAACTGGTATGTACAAGAAGCCTTAAACCACTTGACCATCACGACCGGACATAATGAGGTGATAGCCGAAGCTATTTGAACCACCTCACCGCCGCACTCGGATGGTTTCTTGGGCATAGCATTTTCCAAATCACCTCATTCTTTGGGGCACACGTGAGGAACACAAATGCGAACAACCTGAATGGTCCCCAGGACTATATGCGAATGAAACTCACACCCCAGAAGTGACTCGAACCCATACTCCCAGGAGCAACGCAACTGGTATGTACAAGACGCCTTAAACCACTTGACCATCACGACCGGACATAAGAATGCCCCAAAGAATGATGTGATTTGGTAATGCTATGGCCAAGATAACCATCCGAGTGCCGGCGGTGAGGTGTTCAAATAGCTTCGGCTATCACCTCATTATGTCCGGTCGTGATGGTCAAGTGGTTTAAGGCGTCTTGTACATACCAGTTGCGTTGCTCCTGGGGTATGGGTTCGAGTCACTTCTGGGGTGTGAGTTTTTCATTGCGCATATAGTCCTGGGACCATTCAGGCTTGTTCGCATATATATATATATATATATATATATATATAATATATATATATATATTATATTATATATATATATATTATATAATATATATATATATATATATATATATATATATATATATATATATATATATATAATATATATATATAGATATATAAATCACTACATATATATATATTAATATATATAATATTTATGATATATAATATATAT
>WNGS01000543.1:10271421-10281612 GCA_020271785.1 Procambarus virginalis | reverse complement strand
CTACATAACCTATTCTGGTTGTAGATTCTATTAAGCCTGTAAGGCAAGATTTTACCCTCCCTGAACCCATGTTGGCGATGTCACGAAGTCCCTTCTCTCACAGATGTGTTACCAGGTTTTTTCTCACGATCTTCTCATCACCTTTCATTGGTATTACAGTCAAGGACACTGGCCTGTAGTTCAGTGCCTCTGCCTGTCGCCCTTTTTGTATATTGGGACCACATTCGCCGTCTTCCATATTTCTGGTAGGTCTCCCGTCTCCAGTGACCTATATACACTATGGAGAGTGGCAAGCAAAGTGCCTCTGCACACTCTTTCAGTACCCATGGCGAGACCCGTCTGGACGAACAGCCTTTCTAACATCCAGATCCAGCAGGTGTCTCTTGACCTCCTCTCTCGTATTTCGAACTCTTCCAAGGCCGCTTGGTTTACTTCCCTTTTCCTAGCACAGTGATTCACCTTGTTCTGTTGTGAAGACCTCCTGGAACCTCTTGTTGAGTTCTTCACACACCTCTTTGTCATTCTCTGTATACCTGTCCTCGCCTGTTCTAAGCTTCAATACCTGTTCTTTCACGGTTGTTTTCCTTCTGATGTGACTGTGGAGTAGCATTGGTTGTTTGGCTTTGTTTGCTAATCATTTTCATAATTTTCTGCTTCTCTTCTCACCCTGACGTACTCATTCCTGGTTCTCTGGTATGTCTCTCTGCTCTCTGGTGTTCTGTTATTCCGGAAGTTCCTCCACGCCCTTTTGTTCAGTTTCTTGCTTCCAACAAGCCCTATTATGCCATGGATTCTTCCTTTGCTTCTCGGATTTTCCCTTTTGGGCCGGGATGTATCTGCTTACTGCCTCCTGACACTTTTGGGTGACATAGTCCATCATATCTTGTACAGACTTAGCTCTGAGGTCTGTGTCTCATGGTATTTCCCTTAGGAAGCTTCTCATCTCCTCATAATTTCCCTTTCGGTATGCCAGCCTTTTATTTCCTAGTTCTTTTTTGGGGAGATAATTTCTAGCTCTACCAGGTACTCAAAGTTCAATACACTATGATCACTCATTCCCAAGGGTGCTTCCATCTTGACTTCCCTTATATCCCACTCATTTAGGGTAAATATCAAATCAAGCATTGCTGGTTCATCTTCTCCTCTCATTCTTGTTGGATCCTTGATGTGTTGGCTTAGAAAGTTTCTTGTTGCCACGTCCAGCAGCTTAGCTCTTCATGTTTCTGGTCCTCCATGCGGGTCTCTGTTCTCCCAATCTATCTTCCCATGGTTGAAGTCTCCCATGATTAGGGTCCAGATCCATTCCTGCTAGCATCAGAAACTGCTCTCTATATTATGTTAACAGTGGCCATGTTGTTTTTTATCATATTCCTGTCTGGGTCTTCTGTCATTTGGTGGTGGATTATATATGACTACACTATAATTTTTTTCTGTGTGTGTAATTACCTAAGTGTAGCTCTCATCCTGTAACTACACCTGTGTGTAGTTACAGGATGAGAGCTACGTTCGTGGTGTCCCGTATTCCCAGCATCTCTTTGTCATATAACACTTTGAAACTACTGACGATCTTGGCCTCCAAGACCGTCAGTGTGTGTGTGTGTGTGTGTGTGTGGTGTGTGTGTGGTGTATTCACTTAGTGTATTTTACGGGGGTTGAGCTTTGCTCTTTCGGCCCGCCTCTCAACTGTCAATCAACTGTTTACTAACTACACTAAATATTTTTTTTTTTTTTTTTTTTTTTTGTTTTTTTCCCACCCACACACACACACCCCCAGGAAGCAGCCCGTGACAGCTGACTAACTCCCAGGTACCTATTTACTGCTAGGTCACAGGGGCATTCAGGGTGAAAGAAACTTTGCCATTTGTTTCTGCCGGGTGCGGGAATCGAACCCGCGCCACAGAATTACAAGTCTGCATGCTATCCACCAGGCTACCTGGCCCCTATGTGTGTGTGTGTGTGTGTGTGTGTGTGTGTGTGTGTGTGTGTGTGTGTGTGTGTGTACTCACCTAATTGTACTCACCTAATTGTGCTTGCGGGGGTTGAGCTTTGGCTCTTTGGTCCCGCCTCTCAACTGTCAATCAACAGGTGTACAGATTCCTGAGCCTACTGGGCTCTATTCATATCTACACTTGAAACTGTGTTTGGAGTCAGCCTCCACCACATCACTTCCTAGTGCATTCCATTTATTAACTACTCTGACACTGAAAAAATTCTTTCTAACGTCTCTGTGGCTCATCTGGTACTAAGTTTCCACCTGTGTCCCCTTGTTCGTGTCCCACCCGTGGTGAAGAGTTTGTCTTTGTCCGCCCTGTCAATTCCCCGGAGAATTTTGTAGGTGGTTATCATGTCTCCCCTTACTCTTCTGTTTTCCAGGGATGTGAGGTTCAGCTCCTTTAGCCTTTCCTCGTAGCTCAATCCTCTCAGTTCCGGGACGAGCCTGGTAGCATACCGCTGAATCTTCTCTAACTTGTCTTGTGTTTAACTAGGTATGGACTCCAGGCTGGAGCTGCATACTCCAGGATTGATCTTACATAAGTGGTATACAGGGTTCTGAAAGATTCCTTACACAAATTTCTAAAGGCAGTTCTTATGTTGGCCAGTCTAGCATATGCCGCTGATGATATTCTTTTGATGTGGGCTTCTGGGGACAGGTTCGGTGTGATATCAACCCCCAGATCTTTCTCTCTATTTGACCTCTTGCAGGATTTCCCCTCCCAAATGATACCTTGTGTTCAGCCTCCTGCTCCCTTCTCCTAATTTCATCACTTACACTTTCCCGAGTTGAACTTTAGCACCATTTTCTAGACCATTCCTCCAGTTTATCCAGGTCATCCTGTAGTCTCTGTCTATCTTCATCCGTCTGATTCTTCTCATAATGTGTGTGTGTGTGTGTGTGTGGTGTGTGTGTGTGTGTGTGTGGCTCTGAATGCTAAATAGTATTCTCGAATACAGTTCGAGAACTGTTTCCTGTGCTCATGTATTAAGAGGCAAAATTATAGTAATATTTGTCAGCTTCTTCTTGGCATTAAATCGCCCGCAAAGTACGTGAAGTATCTTGATAACGACGGGTCTGATTCATCACGCTGTCACGCAAGTTACTTACTGGGGTCTGATTCATGAAGCTGTCACGCAAGTACTTACTGGGGTCTGATTCTGAAGCTGTCACGCAAGTACTTACTGGGGTCTGATTCATGAAGCTGTCACGCAAGTACTTACTGGGGTCTGATTCAACAAGCAGTCACGCAAGTACTTACTAGGGTCTGCTTCATGAAGCTGTCACGCAAGTACTTACTAGGGTCTGATTCAACAAGCAGTGACGCAAGTACTTACTAGGGTCTGATTCATGAAGCTGTCACGCAAGTACTTACTGGGGTCTGATTTATGAAGCTGTCACGCAAGTACTTACTGGGGTCTGATTCATGAAGCTGTCACGCAAGTTTGTAGTTCCTCCCTAGCCTCTCTGCACCATCCAATTAAGTTTCTGTAAAGGAGATCCATGGCTCACTGTGAGCCTATAAATGAAAGCAGGGTTTATATTTTATAGTACGTGAATATTATGACACCATCAAGAAGACCTTGACAAACTTCAGGAGTAGGCAGATAAATGATTGCTGGAATTTAATCCAAATAAGTGTAAAGTATAAAAATGGGTAAGGGAGACAGGAAACCTATAATTAACTACACCATAAGGGGAAAACAATTACAAGAAACGATAAGAGAAAATGACCTGGGAGCAGATGCTTGGGACTAGCCTCGCCCAACTTTTCCAGATGATAAATGAGTGGTATGGAAATATCATAAGCTAGGCGGGGTCAGCTCCAGTGCCCTCCTTTATGAAATATCTTGTTTATTTCAATAAGTCAGGGATTTGTTTTCATGTAGAATTTTTTTTAACAGGTTTTTGCCTGTTTGTAATACTGTATTAAATTTCCTGAGAATGAGAGATAGAGGGATGTTGGGAGAGAAGGGATGGGGAGATATAGGAGGATTAGAGAGAGGGAAGAATGGGGGGGAAAGATGGGGAAGAGAGAGAAGGAAGAAAGTGAGGTGAGAGAAAGGGAGGACAGAGACCCGGGCACAGCTGGGTATCCCATCACGTTAGATGTAAGACCAAATGAGCATGGGGAAATGGAAAACAGTTTAAGAAAGAATCAACATAGTTTAAAGAAAGCAAATC
Source organism: Procambarus virginalis (assembly GCA_020271785.1). Lineage (NCBI taxonomy): Eukaryota > Metazoa > Arthropoda > Malacostraca > Decapoda > Cambaridae > Procambarus > Procambarus virginalis. Next base: position 10,277,435 of record WNGS01000543.1, on the reverse strand, counting down.
ATGTATAAAAAATTAAAAGATTTTTGTGACATGATGGCTAAGATAAGTAGAAATGGAAAAGCTGGATGGAGTGCATATTATTAGTGCCAGAAAGCTTTAGGCGCTGTTCTTACAGAAAATTATTTTACAGAATGGAAAAGTAGGTTGACGAAGTTGAACTCAACATGTAAAATAATTTAGACAAATTGAACAAGGACTGGTTAATATAAGGTGAACAAGATTGAATAGGTGGAAAGTGGCAAAACAGACAATGCAAAAACAGTATTCCACAAGTGTTTGAGAGTAGTGAAGATGTGGAGTGAGCTTGCTTCTCTGCCTATGACTTTTACTCAGAAGTGTGTCATTCTCCGTCCCTCTTTGTCACTTTATGGTCATCCCCTTGTTTACAAGAATTCCGCTAAGCTTCTGGAGTTAATCTTTGACACTCGTCTTGGTCGGCCCATATATCTTACCTCCGCGCTGAATGCTCTAAGACCCTTTCCCTCCTTAACGCTTTGTCCCATACTTCTTGGGGGCAGATAGGCGTATGCTCCTCTCTTTACATTCCTCACTCGTCCTGTCTAAACTCGATTATAGTTGCCCTGCTTACTTGTCCGCTTCTCCTACTATTCGCCGTCTTGATGCTTTGCACCATGCTGGGTTGCGCCTCAGCTCTGGTGCCTTCGTTCGACTCCCGCCTCAGCTTGTATGTTGACACTGGCTTCCTGTCTCTCCAGGACTGCCGTGATCGCTACTGTCTTCACTATCTTGCGCGGTCCTTGCAACTCTTCGTAGTGTTCCTTCCTTACTCCCGTCTCCTTTCCGAAGTTTGTACATCCTTGACCCACGTTACTAAAGCTTTTACTCCTCCTACGGTTCTTACGGTTTGAGCACCTTTTTCTGAGCACTTTTCTTCACACTCTCGCTCCGTTTCCATCTTCATCGATGGGTCTAAGTCTGCGGACGGTGTGGGCTACTCTGTTGTTTTTGCTGACCGCACTTATGTGTCGCCTCCCTTTGGAGACTAGCATCTTCACAGCGGAAATTTATGCTAATCTCTATGCTCTCGTCTCCTGCTTTCTCGTTGTCAATCCTCTTTTGTGATTGTAGTTGACTCTTGTAGTGCCCTCGTGGCTCTCAGGTCCTTTAATCCTGTCCATCCGATAGTTGTCGAGATTCAACATTGGCTGTTTCTTATCTCTAGTAAATTTAAATCCGTCGAGTTTTGTTGGGTGCCCAGCCATATTGGTGTTTCGTTAAATGAGCGTGTGGATGCTGTCGCTAGAGAAGCTATCCGCTCTTGTCCTGTTTCCCGTAAAGGTATTCCTTTTTCAGACTTTTACCTGGTTATTCATTCCTCCATCCTTGCCCATTAGCAGGGTTGTTGGTCTTCTGTTGTTGGTAACAAACTGCATACTCTTAAGCATTGTGTGTCCCCGTGGCCTTCCTCCTGCCACCGTAACCGGCGGTGGGAAACGGCTCTAGCGAGGTTGCGTCTTGGCCATACTCGCTTAATTCACGGACACTTAATGGAGCGCCGCCCAGCTCCTTGTTGTCCAAATACCATTGTCCCTCTTACCGTCGTGCATATCCTTGTTGAATGTCCTGACTTCCAGGACGAGCGTGTGTCTTGCTTTCCGACCGTCCCTCGCGGTCACTTGTCCCTCGATAGAATTCTTGGTCAATTGGTTACTTTTGATATTGTTCACCTTATGCGTTTCTGTTCTCGTATTGGCATCCTTGGTGATATTTAGCGCCCGCTGATTATTCCGCACGTTTGATGGTGCTACATAGCCTTCCCGGTTTGGTGCCTTCTTTTGATAATTACTTACTTGCTTCTCTGCCATTCCCTATATTTGTGATGTCTTGGAATAATAAATATTTTGACAAATAATTTTCTCTATTTTTTATTGCTGTTTTATATCGGCAGGCACCTTGAACTTTTCACATTATAATTACTAATGCAAGCATTATTGGCTACTTATTTCATGAACACTTATCCAGAATTCTTCAACAATTGTGTAATGAATTACTGTTTAGTCTTTGTCATTTAAAGGTACAGTATAGGGAAAATTTGTGTATATCTGGTCATTGTGAGCTGTAAAATTATCACCAAACTTTTTTTTGTGTACCCCAACAGGTTGGTGTGAATCCAGAAGATGTTGAAAAGGTAGAAAGAGAAGGGCTAGCAAGAATAGATGAACTTGAAAATCAGAAGCCCCAGATACGAACTACAGTTTCTATGACCAAATCTCAAACGCCATTTATTCCTCCAGTCTATGAGGAGGAGGATGAAGAAGTTCCAGAGGAACCTAGCCAGAAAAAACAAACAAAAAAAAAGAAAAAGAAGAAGAGGAGGAGGAAAGGTCGCCATCAACTCCAGGAGGAAATGGAACGAAAGAGAATTGAAAAATTAAAGAGAGACAAGAGCGAGATTGACGATCCCAACATAGAAATTGAGTATATCCAAGACTCCATTGAATTAGATATAACAGATCCTAATTATCGTCATTTTACAAGATATTTGAAGCATTCAGAATTGCCGAGCCAGAACCAAAAGCAGAAGAAGAAAAGATACTGCCTAAAGTGGAGATTCCCTTAGTGGATATTAACAAAAAAATTGGCCCAAAAGTGCCAGGTATTCCACTAGATGATGATGACGACGATGACGATGATGATGACCTGAAGAAGGAAGAGGATGATAAACCAAAGCTATCAAAAAGGAAAATGAAACTTTTGAAACGCATGAGCATTGCCGAGTTGAAGCAAACTGTCAGTCGTCCAGATGTAGTTGAAATGCACGATGTAACGGCCAAAGATCCAAAGTTACTTGTTCATTTAAAAGCCACTAGAAACACTGTACCTGTACCACGCCACTGGTGCTTTAAGAGAAAATATTTGCAAGGCAAACGTGGTATTGAAAAGCCACCTTTTGAACTTCCTGACTTCATCAAGCGCACAGGTATAATGGAGATGAGAGCTGCACTTCAAGAGAAGGAAGACCAAAAAACACTCAAAGCTAAAATGAGGGACAAGGTGAGGCCAAAAATGGGTAAGATTGATATTGATTACCAGAAACTTCATGATGCATTTTTCAAGTGGCAGACTAAACCGAAGATGACAATTCATGGGGACCTATACTATGAAGGCAAAGAGTTTGAGACAAAGATGAAAGACAAGAAACCTGGAGAGATGAGTGATGATTTGAGAATAGCTCTTGGTATGCCTGTTGGAGCCAATGCTCACAAAGTTCCTCCACCTTGGTTAATTGCAATGCAGCGGTATGGTCCACCTCCATCATACCCAAATTTGAAGATCCCAGGACTTAATGCCCCTATACCAGAAGGTTGTAGCTTTGGTTACCATGCGGGTGGGTGGGGCAAGCCACCTGTTGACAACATGGGAAAGCCTATTTATGGAGATGTGTTTGGCACTCAAGGCAAGGACTTTGATACTCCTTTAACAGAAGAAGAAGTGGAAAGGACATTATGGGGAGAATTAGAGAGTGAAAGTGAAGAGGAATCTGAAGAAGAGAGTGATGAAGAATCTGATGAAGATGTCAGTGGGCTTGTAACTCCTGGAGAAACTGGTCTTGTCACTCCTTCTGGTATCAGTTCACTACCCGCTGGTCTGGAGACTCCAGACATGATTGAGTTGAGAAAGAAACGAATGGAAACAGAAATGGAAGGGGGTGATACTCCTGCTCTTTATACAATTCTTCCTGAGAAGCGAACTGAGACAATGGGGCGAGCAATGATGGGCTCAACACACACCTATGATATTGGTGCAGCTGCAGCTAGCGGCATTGCTAGTAGGTCAGCCACACAGGGAGTGGAAGTGGCCCTTGATCCCTCAGAACTTGACCTTGTAGATACAGATGCCATGGCTGCACGATATGAAGCTACACTTAGGGAACAGCAGAAGGGAGAAGAAGAAGATTTCTCTGATATGGTGGCTGAACATGCAGCCAAACAACGTAATAAAAGACGAAAGCAACAACAAGATCAGAACAAACCAACTAAAAAGTATAAGGATTTCAAGTTCTAAAGGAGATACAGTAATTACGTGTTGAAATTATATATATTTGTAGTTGCAGACAATTAAAGCAGCTTTCGTATATTTATTTCCTAGGTTTGTGTTTACAAAACAATGTGTCAACATATGCAACACAGACCTTTGAGCTAGCATTGCATATTGTTTGGGTAGATTTTAAGTCAATACAGTTTTTAAATATATATACTGTAATTCTTTTTATTAACCTTGTTCCAGATTTTAAAATTGAGTCCTGGTGAATGATGCAGTTGATAGATTGATTAGCCTTGCTTTTCTTGGAATGACTATGATAAAAGAAGCACTTGGTTTAACTACCAGGTGTCCCAGCACTGGCCTCAGAGCCTGAAGCTCATCATTAGGCTTATCGAGGTCTTCCTAGGTTAACGATTGACCTTTCCCAAAATGCAACCTACAACAGCTGTCTAATTCCAGAGTATCTTGACTGATAGGAGAATAGAGGCAAGATGTTTGCCCAAACATTTTGCCTTGCACAGGAATTTTATCTGGGCCCATTCAGTTGTGAGCCTGCTGCAAGATGCATCCATTTTTTTTATGAATTTGAGTAAATTACCATAAGTGCATTGTTCGTTGTGTGTCCTATCTTTAGGCTACATAGTAGGCTTTCGTCAAAGAGCGAGATCTGTAGTACTTAATATTCTTCTTCAGGTAAACTGAATTGTAATATGCCTTTAATTTCAAAAGTACCTCTAAAGATGCTTGTCAGGCATTAGGTCCATGGATTTACATAAAAAACTTGTTAATGAGATTTTTTTTTAAGGAATTAATGTGGTCATTCTCCATTACGAAGGAAAGCAGTTATGTATACATATTTCATTAACATATACTGTATGTACAGTATTATACTGTACTATAAATTGAGATGTTACAGCATGTTATGGATGGCATCTGGTTTTACTGCCAATTTTCATCGGGCTGATGCAAGGTATGTAAATGTGAGAGGTTTACTGTAATTTGTTTCTATTTTAAATTCTTGATGTGTTTCTATTTACATTTATCATTTATAAACTCTTTTGATAGTAGATTTCCTACGCTAATATCTTCATAGTGGGTGGCTAGTATTTGCTCTATTTTTTTTTTAATAATTGTTCCCTACTATGCATATTCCTTGCACTTACTGTATAATGATACTAGGGGAGTACCCAGTGGTGCCCGGGATAATGCGTCTTCTATCTCTTCCTTGACCCCACCCCCCTTGTTCTTTCTTTTCTTTTCTTTTCTTTCTCCTTCCCCCCCCCCATCCCCTTGGTCCTTCCCTCAGGAAATGTATGGGGGCTCTTTTTTTTTTTCTCTCCCCCCCCCACCTTTATCCTCTTTCGCATTCCCTTCTCTATCTCTATTCTACAATATTACTAATAATATAATAAGAACATATGTCATTATGTCTTTATAATATTAATGACATTCAACAGAATATAATAGTCCTCCCCTTTAGAATCTGTGGGTTGGTCCTCAGTTTTTGTGGGTAGGGGAAAAGGCAGAATTTAATTCTTTTATGGGATTAGGCCTTTGTTTGAATAACAGGAAATTTGTTTATTTTCTGGAGATCAATGAATAATGGTGTATAAAAAAAAAAGAAAAACTCTGTAAAAAAAATGTTTTGAATTTTCAAAATACTAGTATTTTTGCAGGTGTAGCTGGCAGCCAGTGCCAAATATCGTCAAGAGGAGTCTGAATGAGATCCTGGCATGCTGTTTGGTGACTGTGCACGTATCGTTGTTGTAGAGTCCTTATACAGTATTTGAGCATGCAGATACATTGATGAATAGGCGGTAAAGTGAACAGACAGGATCTTCTGCCTAAGCAGGAGACTACCGTATCACTGTATACTGTGGGTATATGAAAAGTATTCTCAAATTAGTGATTCTCTACATAAATGTGTTGGTATGGTATGTCTTTCTGCTTTCATTAATGTCTGAATATCTGGTCAATTTTAAATATTCTGAGACAGTGCTGCATAGTTT
>WNGS01000543.1:10243194-10270421 GCA_020271785.1 Procambarus virginalis | reverse complement strand
TAAGGCTGATCTGTTAGCCTCCACTAGCAAAATCTGGGCACAGCACAAGAATATCTTCCAATTTTCCCGAGAGTAAGTAGTTACAGAGCTCAAAGTACCCCATACCATTTGGTCTGAAATCACTGATAACAGAGCAATCACAGATATAGTGTTGGAGAGTATGTCCCAGCTCTTGTTCACATAGTTTACAATTGGAATGTTCACCATTGGGGGATTCATTACCTGCAACCACCTGCCATAGATAGCGATATCCCAGCCTAATTCTGGCAATTAGCCTAATGGCGAAATGAATGTCGCCTATCAGCTGTAACTAATGTGCCTTGCGGCAAATATATACATGTTATTTATTTATTTATTTATTTATTTATTTATTTATTTATTTATTTATTTATTTATTTATTTATTTATTTATTTATTATTTATTTATTTATTTATACAATATATTCATATATATAATAAATTATTATTGTTATTATAGTAAATAATCTCCGTCACAAAAATAATAAAAATGAAAGAATATATTTCACGTGAATTTGGATTTGTGTGAATATTTTGAGATTTGAGCTTAGACATTATATACGAACTATGCAATAATGAACATAAAAAAATTACGCAAAAATTTGATAAGTATATTTGTTTTTAAAAATAATTTTGTTTAAACTAAAATGTATTGTTTAAAATTTAACTATTTTAAGTAAATATTAGTTAAAGAAAGTAAATATTAGTTAAAGAAAATAGAAACGATTTACTTTTCAATGTTGTGCAAGCAGGATTTAATGAAGGGACGGTCCAGGCGGTGAACACCATATTCGTCAACTCAAGTTGCTGCAACATGGGAAAGCTAAACACAACATCGGTCAAGTAAGGACTGGTATTCATCAAACATCACTTAAATAAGAATCTGGTCCGTCTATTAGGAATGCCAGACGGCAGTATCAAAACTGCTATCTGGCATTCTATGGGTGCGATATGGGTAAAATCACACATTGGAACGTGAACCAGTGTCCCCCCCACCCCCTACCCCTGGCAAAGCAGGTGTCCAGACATCTGCTTGGCATCAAGATTAAACCAGGAGTCCCCATGGGACACTGTACTGGATACAAGATGGTTCACCACCTGATTTTAAACCCCCCCCCTAACTAAACTCAACTCAAACTAATCCAACTTGACTGAGCCTAACCTGAACTAATTATATCCTAACCTAATGATATACACAATTAATGTGTTGGCTTAAGTTAGATTGTGTTAGGTTTGATTGAGTTAGGTTAGGTTAGACTGCCCGAAACGCATTGCATAATAGTGGCTTTAGGCATTGTATGTACTAGCTCTATCTATAAATTGATTATGTACCTTACCTGAATAAACATATTTTATTTATATTTATTTTATATTTATTATTAGTTTGGGTTAGGTTACATTAAATATATTTTAAAATCCATTGGCAAACCAACGTGTGCGCGATGTGACTTCAGTCCATATAATTTGATCATACCCCGTTGTAACCCATCATGCTTCCATCTATGAAAGGCTCAACACAGGTTTACAATACCCCTCCAAGCACTTCCCTATGTAAATATATATTATTTCAGCACCGATCTTAAAGTAAAAATTTTAATATTTATCTTTTAGATTGAAGAACCAAAANATTAAAAGCACAGAATTACAAAAATCATTTTTAATACAAATTTAATATTTCATGAACCCATATTGTAGAGAATAATCAACAAATTTGATACTTTACTGAAGGATATTATAAATATAACTCACCTCTACAAGCTATACTATTTAGTACATATGTAATAGGCTTTGGCACAACTCCTACTACGCCTGCTGTCTGATGAAGCGTATGACACATGTCACGGACAATGCTCTCCACAATAGCACTAGCTGTTTGGCAACGTTTGTGGCGCACCTCATTTGCTTCTTTAGCCACCAAACAGCTTGGAATTGATTGAAAGCTCACTTTTGATGAACTTATCTAAAATAAATACAAAATTTATACAGTATGTGTGTGTGTGTGTGTGTGTGTGTGTGTGTGTGTATATATATATACTGTATATATAACGGTTGACAATGGCTTTAACAAGCCGAAACGTTCATCTCTCTTCTGCATTTCTTTGTGGTTTTTCCACATACAAATGACCAGTGTTTAGTGATCGTCAATTGCATGCATATATATATACACACACACACATACATATATATATATATATATATATATACACACACATAGGTTTCATGTCCCTGACAAAACAAATTATTATTATTACATATTATACGATCAGTGAGATCAAAGTCATCACATTATCTTTCTTTCTATACCACTAACAAAAAGTTCATAATCAGAATTCCTTCAAATTCTTTTTACAATCTTTTCACACTTATGTGAAAGATCAGATTTTAATCTTTATCATGAACTCAAACTAATTATCTTGCTTATGTTGTAACTACCTATCTTTTCGTTATGATGTAATGAATGTGACTATGTAATGAGATTTCCCCAACAGTTGTGACAAAAACAAAAGTACAGATTGTTGACTGTGTATTGTAACACAATACTGTCCATTATTTACTGTAAACTGTAATACAATACCTGTACTATACATTGTTAACTGTAATACAATGTGGTGTTTACTGTGAAATGTAATGCTATACATAGTTTCTGTTTACAGTCATACAATAGATTATAAGCTGTGTACCATGATAAAATAGTTACCTGAGTGAAGTGAAGACCTCGCTGGATAAATATTTCAGAAAATGCCATCATCATTCTCACTTCATCTTCTGGAAGTGACATCTCAAGCGGAGGGGTAATTGTTGAGCTGCGAACTACAGATTCCCCGGAGTCTAACACTTCAAAATTCTCTTAATAATGGCCTCTAAACGAACTCTCTCATGAACTGCATGTTGGTCAAAGAGGACAATCAGTTCACTAGGTCTCTGCTCGTGATAGTCATATGGTGGATATGTGATGCTGCAAGCTATAAATTTCTTGTCTAATTGTCCAATTACCTGAGAGATTGAGGAAATGCTTCATTATTGCTTTATCTATATTGCATACATTTTGTCAGACAACTTTCTACTTCACAAGCTTATTTTTTGGATATAGTAACATAACTACATATTTTTTTAGCTTTCTAGCAAATGCCAAAGCTAGTTTTCAGCAAGCCCTTATTTGACAATTATTGTCCAGTGTTCACATTTCCAAACATCATGTATATATTTGTGCCTAAAATCTCAACAAAACAGGAGACTAACAATTTCTGTCGCAGTCATAAACTGAAGGCCCCAGGTTTGAGAATCTGAGATCTCTTGTCATTATCTATCATAAATTAAAAAATATTAGTGTCTCAAAAGCAATTTATATATTTTATATATACAGTATCTACATAAGACACAATTTAGAGAGTGCAGCTCAACAAATATTACTGGCAGCTTTGTGAAAAAGCAAGTCAACAAAGATATTATTGACAGCATTCAGAGAAAGTATTGCACTTTCAGCTTAAATGCACGATGAAGAATAGATATGATTCATTCCTTCAAGCACTCCTGCTGTTTTAAGTCCACACATATATATAATGTTATAGATTTAACAGAAATTATCAGTCTGATATATAAATTGTATGCCAGTTTCTCCAACAAACATAAAATGGATTTTTTAATGGGCCAGGCAATAATCCATCCAGGATGGTGCACACCCGGCAGGCTCTTGCCACATTCAGCATCAGAGAAACTGCTGAGCTCTGTAATGCTGATGCTAGTTGGCCCACCTGGTCACTACCCCATCCACCACCACATGTCACTATCTAAATACGTATCAACAGGGTAGCCAAGCACCGGTACTCACATTTCACTAGACTAGAGCCCTGGATAACAAGAGGGAGGGAAAATTTAGAAAAAACAAAAATAAGAAAAAACATGAGCAAACTAAGTGGCTTGCTCATGGAAAAAGCTTTTCCTCAACAAAATACTATTTCTGAGCTGGAAAATTTGCTTGTTCCCTTAGGCAAGACTAATTCTTAGATTGTAAAAAAAAAGGCAAAACTTACTTGAACTACAGATAGTGTGAGATGGGGCAGCAGAGGAGGAGGAAGGCTGCAACTGCAAAGATCAAGAGTTTCAAGCCCTTAGACCCCTGTTTGATGAGAGGATCATCAAACAATGTTAGGGAGGCACAAGGATTCAAATATGTGGTTTGTTCTCCAGAGCTGTTGGCAACTTGACCACATGAGCCAGGCGGGTTGTAAGCCTCGCGGCAGCCACAAGAAGCTGCTGTGCATAAAGGGAAACCCTTTAAAGGGAGACAAGAAGTTGGCGTGAAGCACTTTCTGGAATAAAATAGGAACATAATAGAGTCCTATTGATTAATACAGGTTTCTGGATTTTGGATTAGATAATCCAACTTATCCAATCACATTAAAGATGAGAAAAACTTCCTTACTCTCCAATACCAGGATATGACAAACCAACTTCACTTGTGCACAAAAAACAAAGTACAGTACTGCCTGCCATCCATGAGGTATAGGGACACAGAACTAAACTTAAAAGAGCGCCAGCCTAGTTCCACTGTGCAAGGTTACCATTCCTCAACAAAATAAATGCTTACATAACTTAATATTTGTGGTCTTTGCAAATCTGCCTGTAACTGGGAAGAATCATGCCAATGTGAGGCGACACGTGGGGTGCTAACATCTGGTGAAGGCCGGAGGTAACAGCCAGGCAAGGCAACTACTATAGCAGTTAGCATAGTGCTGCTTGCCAGTTTCTTTGATGATGATGAGTAATGCTTGGAGTGGGTGAAGAGTTCATCTGAATGTATCTTTTGAAGGCCAATTCATACTTGTAAGTTTTCTCCATTGTCTTCCTTGTCTCAGTATGACCAAACATGGATAGTTAATAGGTCCCCACTGCACTGAGGCAAGATGTTGACTGCCTGATTGTGACTAGGCACGTCCAAGGAAGAGTATGACATTATTGTACTTACAAGAACAACCGAGTGCTTCAGCTCAGAAAAGCACACATTCTTTCCAGCAGAATTTGCTAACAAAGATTTACTTATTACCTATAATTTCATCAACTCATATATTACAATGATATCATATATTTACCTTACAAGATTGAAGCATTTCCCTAGAAAACTTGTATGGATGGACAATATTGTACACCCTCACCACAGCTCCCTTTTTTGTTATTGCTCCTCTTTCTGCAGTTGTTGCCTGAACCTCTGAGGTAAGAATGTCGGCATCCATAGCAAACTGTGGGGCTTCCCACAACTGGCAAATCTCTGCTACTTCTGCAGATTCTGGCTTGTCTTGGTGAAGCTCTGTGGGCTTGCTTGACCACTTAATGGTGTCTTCATCAGTTTCAGAGTCTTTAAGTAGTAAGGCTATTGCCTCAGAGACTTCAGCAGTTAGAAGTGAATCATCTTCACTAACAGCTACAGGGTTGTTACCTTCCTTCTCTTGAATATTGATATTAGTGTTATATGTATTATTCAATGAAGATTCCATATTTAATCTTGTGGAATATTTACTTTTTCTACTCAAGTCTTCATTTTCTTCAATATCCTTCGATTTTTTCCATGATAAAAGAGAATTAAAACCATGGCTGAGAGTAAATGCCTGCCTATTAGCTGTAACTTTTCCTAACGGATTATACCAAGGTTCATGTGTCAATGGTATTTTGAGAAGAGGAGCTCCAAGTGGTTGACTACTTGTCCATTCTGGAACAAGCTCTTGTGGTGGAGGATCATATGATGTGTTTCCTGTTTTCAGATGAATATAAACTTTTCTTCCACTTTTATCATATACTTCCTTCCACCTGTTACCTGGACAGGCAGCATTATTAACTCCTTGGGTGTTATCATCTTGTTCATTATTAACTCCTTGGGTGCTGTCATCTTGTTTATTATTTGTAACTCTTTGGTTGTCATCTTGTACAGTATTAATTCTTGGGTGCTGTCATCTTGTGCATTATTAATTCCTTGGTGCTGTCATCTTGTGCATTATTAATTCCTTGGGTGCTGTCATCTTGTGCATTATTAACTCCTTGGGTGCTGTCATCTTGTGCATTATTAACTCCTTGGGTGCTGTCATCTTGTGCATTATTAACTCCTTGGGTGCTGTCATCTTGTGCATTATTAACTCCTTGGGTGCTGTCATCTTGTGCATTACTAAATCCTTGGGTACTGTCATCTTGTGTATTGTTAACTCCTTGAGTGCTGTTAGCTTGCGTATTATTAACTCCTTGGATGCTGTCATCTTGCGGATTTTGTGGGTCAGCATTATTCTCTCTTGAAGAACACAGGGTTACATCATTATAAACTTGATTAGTTATTATTTTATTCTCTTCTATGTTTATAATTATATTATCGTTAGGTTTAACATCAAAAGATTCCAAGTCTGAACTCATTCTCGTACTATTTTCTTTCAGAGCACATGATTTTGCTATTAGTGATGTTGTGTTATTAGTGCATTGCAACTCCTCACTAGCATTTTCTAGATTTCCTTTTTGAGTACTATATTTTCCTCCAACATTAATCATCTTACCATGAAAAGTTATTTCACATGATGGCAATTGTTGCTTAGCCTTTGGTATCATCAAACTTGAACAGGAAGACAGGCTTCCTAAGGAGAAAACCACAGATTCAGTTTTTTCAGAGTCACATGTATTTAAACTGGATGTCCCCCAAGATTTTGGTAGAGCTGCTGCCATATCTTCTGGTATTGTGAGCTGGGAAAAATGAAGACTTTCAGAGAGTGGATTTGGTGACTTGGAAGAAGCCGAGTTAGTTTCCTCATCAACTACGTTTTTGCTACTGTCAGTGATATCTATGGTATTGTTTTGGATATCAAATGAACTTACTAATGGCAGAACATGCTGTTTTTTTATTTCAAAATTGTTTTCATCACATTGCAAATTTTCATTTTGAATGGTATTTTCACTGAAAAACTTTCTGCCTGTGACAGTATGTGATGCAAGAGTTTGGGAATGTGACCTTATGGCAACATTTATAATCTTTACAGTAGAGGAATTTATATCCTTTACATCCTCTTTTTCATAATTTTGGGGCAAAATGTATGATTGTTCATATTCTTCATGAATGTCATTTCCATTGTTGCATTCAGATGTAGTGTTTGTAATACCTCGAGTATCATCAACGCCTTCATAAATTGTTGAAGGGTTGGATTTAACATGAGTTTTATGAGCTGTCGTTATTGTAATATCATAGTTTACATTTTCATTTAAATCATCTGGGGGTGTAAAACCTTCAGAGAATCGTACAGCAGCACTGATATCTTCCTCTTTGTTTTCACAGTTCAAGCCACTGTATATCTTGTTTTGTAAACTTGTACATGAGTCTGAGAGTGTAAAACCCTGAGATTCTTGTATAATGGCACAATCTGTCCCCTGATTATCTTCAGAATGCAATCTGTTGCATGGATTATTACTGTAAGAAATATTTTCTAACTGAAAAGGCTGTGTTGAGGAGGAGGCAGAACACACACCATTGCTAGAGTCAAAGTCTAAGCTATGTGACACACTACTCTGGTCACTCTTTTCTGTATTCTCCTTTCTGGCATGCACAATATATGGTACATGTAACAATGGTGGATCATGCTCTGTAACAACTTCTAATGGACATGATGTCATCAGTTTTTCCTCCAATACTGTTGTACTTTTAACACAATTGTAATTGCTTCTTGAAGAATCTAGAGGATGAATTACTTTGTTAATGGGTTCAACTGGATCAACTCCTTCAATAGTTCTTTCAAGTTTATTCTGATAATGTGAAGTCTCCTTTTCATATGATGTTGAAACTTTACTATGCTGATGTATATATTTGTTTGGTGGTTCCAATATAGTATTAAAATAAGAGCATGTATTAAAATTCTCTGTTGTATCAAGGACTTCATGCGTTTCAAGATCGATCTGACGATGAACTTCTTTTGAAGAACAAAATTTATCAGAATGTTCCCTTGGAACAAGAGGGTCCCTCTCAACACTTATTGACTCCTGTCTTGTGGGTTTCTTATAACAAAGGGAATCATCCTCATTTATTTCCAGATTTTCCACAAACCTTTCTCCATCTGATAGAAATTCTCTCACATCATTCTTTGGTTCTATTTTCTTAGAAATGACTGGTTGAAACCTGAAGCTACTGTTAAAGTCATTCTTATCATCATTAAATATTTTGGTTTGCTTGTGTTCAGGGCCTTGTACACTAGCCTCCACTTCTTCCCAAGATGGTAAGATATTTGGCCGGGTCTTATCACAACATTTATCTTTTTGTTCATTGAATTTTCTTGCTTTGCCAGACATACAGTTTGTATAACCTGACATTACATTTGTTTTATTGTAGCCAAAATTTTGGAGTGTTTGCAATGTTTTTGTTTTGTTTTGGTGTTTTTTCAGTCTACTGCTTAGAGATTAGTAAGGGATTTGTTCTCATTAGTCTTTTTAATGTTTGATCTTAGATTAGTATCAAAATCCAAGTTATCTCCAAGTTTCTCAGAAGTCTGCAAAGAATTTCTTGTTATGTTTAGTAGAGGTGGTGTTGAAGGGGTGTGTCTCACTGCCTGTTGAGGAGTCTTGTACGACTCCAATTCTGTTTTTCTTTTGTCAGCATTGTAAAAATTCATGAATTCTTCTAAGGAACTCATATTTGCACTCACATTTTTAGGGAGTTTATTGTCATATTCCCCATTCTCAGAAATATCACAGTTTTTCTTTAACAATGGCACTCCAGTTTTTACAACAACATGATTAAGGTTTGAAGTGCCTTTCTCTTTTAATAATTTATCACTTTCAAGAGAATCATCTATAAATCTTTTAAATTGCTCTAAAGAGCTAGACATACCAGTGTTGGTATTTTCCGTTTCTGAAATATCTTTGGTATTGCTATTACTCTTGTAAATATTGCCTATTCTTTGCAGCTTTGAATCAAACGTGGAAATTATGGGTGGTGAGGAATCACATTCCAGGTGCTCATCCTGGGAAGTGTTATTTTTTCCACTCTCTTTACTAGTAAATGA
Source organism: Procambarus virginalis (assembly GCA_020271785.1). Classification (NCBI taxonomy): domain Eukaryota; kingdom Metazoa; phylum Arthropoda; class Malacostraca; order Decapoda; family Cambaridae; genus Procambarus; species Procambarus virginalis. Next base: position 10,261,386 of record WNGS01000543.1, on the reverse strand, counting down.
GCTTTCATGAACTGCATTTTTATGAATGGCATCGTCCTCAGTATTGTTTTCATTGGTATTAATGCTACTAAACCTGTCAAATTTGTTGTGACTCTTCTTAGCTCTTTTGACTGGAAGGCTGTGAACAGCTAGTAAGTTGTCCTGGGTGCACAGTGTGAGTCCATACTTCTCTTGAGACACTCCTTGTACACTGCTTTCTTCTCCAGCCCTCTTCAGGCTGAACATATCTAGAAGCGATGGGCTATTTTGGGTCATGGTCAAACTTCCTTCGTCTTCCATTTCTTGGTCTTTACCAGATCTACGATACCTTTCATCAAGTGAGATAACCAAGTTCTCTTCTTGTATGAATTTTATGATCATTTCCTCGATACAAAGTAACAACTTATCCCAGTCTTTAAATTCCACTAGAGTTTTGGTTGGCTCAAGACATATGTCATAGTCACTATAAGGGCATTCAATATTAATTAAATATATTCCGTAGAGATTCATTCCTTTTGCAGGACTTGAAGGAGTTTTTCCTGGTCCTGAACTACTTGGATGGAGTCTACTGCTAATGATTGAGCTTCTAGCCAGGAGCCAATTAAGTATTTTATGTATCTTAGTCTTCAAAATAACTCTCTTATTTACATAAACAAACTGAAGAGCCTTTGTCAAGTGTGGTTGTGTGCTAATGTAACCTGAAATTGAAAATTGATCAAGTGTATGTTCTACTTCTGCCAGGGCCTGGGCTTTGTCTGCACCAAACAGCTGCATAAATGTGGACATTATACTAGTGCACTTTGAGGTCTGCATTATCACTGTGCCATTCTTATCATTTCTAAAACTAAATGATACTTCAGGATGCATTAGGGCAAAACTTTCCAAACGTTTCCTTATGCTCTCAATATCAATTGCTTCTTTTATTAATTTCCTTCTAACTGGCATGTTATACATAAAATCTTGAACTGTTAGAGTGGTACCAGTACTTGGTCTTGGAATCTTAATAACACTAACAGACTTTTCTTGTCCATAAGTGAATAGCTTAGAGAAGGTTTGAGTAGAACCCCGAGGTTTAGTTGTGATGTCAACAATAGCTGCCATATCAACAATGCTTGCCAGTGCTTCTCCACGGAACCCATAATGTGACAAATTACTATTGAGATCATCAAGAGTATGACACTTGCTAGTTGCATGCCTGTAATTGTAAGATGAATGCATATTAATATTATAATGTTCTTTAATAAAACATGAATTACAATAATTTCTGCATGGAATCTAAGTATCAGCGTGTATAAATAATCTTTGACATCCAATTTTTCACACTACAGTATTTTTCCATTTAGTTTTATAATGCAGATTTTATTAGTTTTAAATATCCTACATAGCAACATATATTCTTAGGGCCATAGACATCACATGACACATATTTTTCACACTACAATATCTCTCACAAGTGCAATGTATTTTCAGGTGTTAAGATAACTCCTATCACCTTACACATATATTCACTTAGTTATATTAGCCACACATCTGCAGATACACATGATTGTGTCGATATTTTACATACATATAGCTTCCTCCCAGTTACTAAACACTTTCTCAAGCAGACTATTATATTTAAATACACAGAATAAGTATCATCAAATCAGAGAGCTGTATAGTGGAGGATAAATATATGCAGAGAAGAGATGGAAGAAACACATGGTTGGGATTAAGGTGAGGGGAAATATTAAATTCTAGAGAGCATGTGATAAAGTGAATGGAAAGAGTTTTTGGAGAACAATGAATATGTACAGAGTTGGATGTTATAAAATTAAGTAAAGAGAACTTATTCAGCAGGTAAAGCATGCATAACAATTAACTGCATAATTAATGAGTGGTATGAAGTTGTTAAGGTTGTGTAATGTGCTGTACCAAGTAGTTTTCTGCATATATGGAAGGGATCAAGATAAGAATACTATATACAAGGGTGTGAGAAGAATACATTGATTGCAATATATATATAATCTAAAGTATGCAGCTGGTGTAAGTTTTGGCAGGTTACAGACAAGGTTTAGTTGATGTATGTGAGAGAAGACCGACTAAAGTGACTGTGGACAAGTGTAACATAATGGAAGTAGAACAGTACAGAAATCCTACACATAAGAGGTAAAGGAAGAAGCCATAAAACTGATCAATCATTTTAAATAACTTGGGTCTCTAATTAACAAATGAGGAATGTTTGAAAGAGAAGAGAATCATCAAGGTGTTAATAATAGTTATTTCACTACTTTATAAAGTTTGAGTTGCAGTGAACAAAAAGTTTTTCATGTAACTTATGCACATCCATGCATTTGTCATATAAAAACTGTCATACCTTACCTTGTTCCCAAATATTTAAGATCTCTATGACGTATTCCATAACCATTGTCAACAATCTGAATTCTAAATATGCCAAAATCCACTCTGACAGCTATACAAGTTGCATTGGCATCAAGGCTGTTTAAAACCTGAACAAAATTTAAAACACAATTAATTATCATTTAATAAGCATTAAGAAAATACAGCCCAATATATATACTGTACAGTGGAACCTCAGCTTACGAATGCCGCTACTGTATTTACGAATTTTTCGGGTTACGAGCTCAATTTCTTTGTAAAATTCTATTCAGTTTACGAACTTTGCTAGAGTTGCGAGTTTGTTGATACACCTATGGGTCGACCGAGCGCATGGTTCCCGATAGAACGGGCAACCGTGCCTCAGTTTAACAGTGCCTCCTGCGTAGTGACAACCGCGCTTGAATTCTTTGTAAAGAATTTCATTGTTTTTCAGCTTTTTTTTATTTCTAAACATAAAAGTAATTATTATATACCATGCCATGGACCCCAAGAAAGTCAGTGGTAAGGTTCAACCTATGAAAACACATGTGAGGATGACCATAGAGGAAAAACAAGTCTCTATGGAAAGGTTCTTAGTGAGACAAACAAGCAGTGAGCCTCAGCCAGGTCCTAGTGGTATGCAGGCAAAATGTAGGAGAAAGAGTACCACAGAGAAGTCATCACTGCATGATGTTATAATGGAAGGGGACTCCTCTTCCAAACACTAACACCTCTCCACCTTCCCCCCTCCCCTCCCTCCTCACCGTCTTCCATATGAAGATCTTCCATAGAAGATCCAGACAATTTCTTTATGCGGGATATCCAAACCCCTGTAAATATAACTGATATCAACACGAGCGCACTAAATTTTGAAAGAGAAATTGAAAACATGCCCATGCACTCGGCCCAGGTCCAGACTCATGGAATTCAATATTTATAAAGAAATGCAAAGTGCCGGTAGCACAGGCACTCAGTATAGTGTGGAGGAAGAGCTTGGACACGGGGGAGATACCAGATGCACTTAAAGTAGCAGACATAGCCCCTCTACACAAGGGAGGGAGCAAAGCATTGGCAAAGAATTATAGACCAGTTGCACTAACATCGCACATAATAAAAGTATTTGAGAGAGTGATTAGGAGTCAGGTCACCAATTTCATGGAGACCAATGACCTTCACAACCCAGGCCAACATGGATTTCGAGCGGGAAGATCGTGCCTCTCACAGCTACTTGAGCACTACGATAAAGTCACTGAGGCATTAGAAGAAAAACAGAATGCTGATGTGATATACACGGACTTCGCAAAGGCATTCGATAAATGTGACCATGGCGTGATAGCACACAAAATGAAGTCAATGGGAATAACCGGTAAAGTAGGACGCTGGATACTCAGTTTTCTGTCAAACAGGACTCAGCGAGTAACGATCAACCATATAAAATCTAGTCCAAGTGCAGTTAAAAGCTCTGTACCTCAGGGTACAGTCCTTGCACCGCTGCTTTTCCTTATTCTCATATCAGATATAGACAAAAATACAAGTCACAGCTTCGTATCATCCTTTGCAGACGACACAAAAATCAGTAAGAAAATTACCTCGGCTGAAGACATTGAAAAACTTCAAGCTGATATTAATAAAGTTTTCGACTGGGCATCAGAAAATAATATGATGTTTAACAGTGACAAATTCCAGGTACTCAGGTACGGTAAAAATGAGGACCTTAAACATAATACAGGGTACAAAACACAATCAAATGTGCCCATAGTAGGAAAACAACATGTAAAGGATTTGGGAATAATGATGTCTGACGACCTAACGTTTAGGGAGCATAACCAAGCAAATATTGCGACAGCCAGAAAAATGATAGGATGGATTACGAGAACTTTCAAATCCAGGGATCCCATCACAATGCTTGTACTCTTCAAGTCACTTGTGCTGTCCCGTCTTGAGTACTGTTCAGTACTCACTTCCCCCTTTAGAGCAGGAGAGATTGCTGAAATAGAGGGAATACAGAGAACATATACGGCACGCATAGACGCGATAAAGCACCTAAATTATTGGGATCGTCTCAAAGCTCTCCAAATGTACTCACTAGAAAGAAGACGAGAGAGATATCAAATAATATACACCTGGAAGATACTGGAGGGCCAGGTCCCAAATCTACACAGTAAAATAACAACGTACTGGAGTGAACGATATGGAAGAAAATGCAGAATAGAGCCAGTGAAGAGCAGGGGTGCCATAGGCACAATCAGAGAACACTGTATAAACATCAGAGGTCCGCGGTTGTTCAACGTCCTCCCAGCAAGCATAAAAAATATTGCCGGAACAACCGTGGACATCTTCAAGAGGAAACTAGATTTATTCCTCCAAGGAGTTCCGGACCAGCCGGGCTGTGGTGGGTATGTGGGCCTGCGGGCCGCTCCAAGCAACAGCCTAGTGGACCAAACTCTCACAAGTCAAGCCTGGCCTCGGGCCGGGCTTGGGGAGTAGAAGAACTCCCAGAACCCCATCAACCAGGTATCAACCAGGTATGCCAACAAGAGTCATCAATAAAGGTGAGCTACAATATAACTTGTACATAATATACTGTACAGTAGTACAAAATATTTGTGTTATTATGTATGAAATGTATTTTGAAGTTAATATTTTTGGGAGTGTGGAATGGATTAATTCAATTTACATTATTTCTTATGGGAAAATTTGTTTAGAGTAACAAATTTTCGGGTTAGGAGCCATCTCTGGGAATGGATTAAATTCGTAAACGAAGGTACCACTGTAGACAATATTAATTTGATTAAAATGCTTTAAATCTAGATATTACACAATATTTAATAATTCAACAAAGCAATACTGTACAGGGATGTATCATTTGGGTACTATTTTGTATATAATAATTTTAATTTGTAATAATTCAGGGGACAGGTAGCCAGTGTATGTATATATGTTAGGCTGATGTCAAAGTATCTCCCGAAGGTTGAATTATAAACCCTTCCCAGGATGCAATTATACATCACTTAACTAACTCCCAGGTCCTTAATTACTGCTATGTAAACAGAGACATTAGGTGAAAGGAAATGTGCCCAATTATTTCTGTCTTGCCCTGGATTCAAACCTGGGATTATCATTTTGTGAGTTGAGAATGAACCCAATTTAATGAAGATGGAATTACAAGCATAACACTGATAGGCCCCACAAAGTGCCCTATCAGGTCTTCTAAATAGTAATTTAATTGGATCCCTTTTTAAAGCAAATTTACAAGGCAATGTCAGGAAAACTGACTATTACAAGTGCTGACTCCCTTATAGCACACTGCACACTTCTTCAGAGATTCAGCATCCAGAAGCACACTATAAAACCACTCATCCATAACAGATACTAATATATTCAAAATTACATATTATTTATTAATATTATTTAATATTAAAGACTACAGCATTACTAATATTAATATGTAATGTTACTGCATTAAGGATTTTTAAGTAATTTACCACTAATTAAATATGAAAAACTGATTACCTACCAATTCCTCCACACACTGTGCAACAGAGATAATGGTAATCCCTGACCGCAACTGAGACCGCACTGACTCTGGTAGTGGAAGAATTTTCCCTGACATGGTTAACATGTGTTGCAACTCCTGCAATTAAATTTTAATGTGTGTAGCAAAGTTTGTATACAGTACGCTATAAAAAAAACAGCATTGAATGTGATGAAATGCCTCTTTCTGGATGAGCCCCAGTGGCTCCCTGAAGATACCTCAATGCGATGGCTCTCAACTACTAGGTCACATCAGTCACGGAGTTCTATTTGGCCTACGAGAGACCTGAACCAGAAATTGGCTCTCCCCCTCACAGAGGCACAGAGAGCAGGTGCCAATCGGCCGGACCAGAACCAGAACCTTACTCATCCCCTCACAGAGGCACAGAGAGCAGGCGCCACTCTGCCACACCACTGGGAAAGCATTCAGAAAGTCAGTGAACCAATACAGACCACTGCTGGTTTCAAAAGAACCAAAGCCTCAAAACTGCCTAATGAACTCTCCAAACAATGTAAACAAATGATCGAATCTCTCGAAACTAGCACAAGCTCATTATCACTAATCTTCTGCCAATAAGGAGATGAGGGGGCCAAGCTCCAGGTCTACCCCAGTCTTCCAAGCTAGTTCTGATGCAGATGTGAAGAACACAAACACCAACTGACGAACCTGGAAGGGAGGGAGGGAATTAGGGAGTAACCAGGGCTCATCCAGAAAGAAATATTTTATTATATTCAATGCTGGTTTTCTGGGGAAGCCCCTTGTGACTCCCTGAAGCTAACTGCCTATGGAGAAAGACAAGGGACTTACCAGGAAGGAGGAGAGACTGAAGCAATCAAGACAATGAAGAGACAACTGGATGAGAGAGACTACTCAAGGTAACAAAGGCATGACAAGGCCTGGGAACATAAACTAAATACCGGACTGTCAAGATCCTGTTAGACAACCAAAACTCCAGCACTCGAACATCAGTTCGGGACATGTCAGCAACCATCACTACGATAGCAGCATACTTACAAACGTCATGCGCAAGAGCTGCACGAGTCATAAGACTGCAGACTGGCTGAACTTAATGACACTATGGATGACCTGAGAAACAAGAGCTTTGGAAAAAAGAACTAAGTAAGAAGGATCAACCCACAAAGTATCCGCTGAGGAAGAACCAGTGGCACAAGGATAGAAGTGAAGAGCCGCCCACTGAACACAGCCATTCACCTCCCGCGAAACCAACCAAGAACCAACAAACATAGGATCCATCCAGAAATCTGCTGACTTATTCTTCATCAGAAAAGAAGGAGACTGTTACAAACGAATATACTGCCCATCCGGGTCTAAAGAACAAAAATCCTGCCTCTGGAGAAGAGCATGCAACTCCCTGATACTACAACCAGAAGTGAACACTAACTGAAAAACTGTTTTAAAGAAAGAATCATGGCCATAAAGGGAAACCATAAACCAAGGGGAAAAGGAAAGGCAAGAACAGGCCAAGAGACAAGGCTCAGGTGGTGCACGAGCAGGCCTTAAATGAAAAATGTGCAAGACAGTTTCAGAAACAGCCAGAAACAACTAAGAGAGAAACAAAAAGGACGACACTACAAAGATGGAAGAATGACAATGAAGGGACAGGAAGTGATAAAAAAGAGTGCCAAGATACTTCATGCTGCTGCTGGAAAGACAAACACAGGTGGGACACTATCAATTCAGCCACCTGCTCACCATAGAGATGGTCGTAGAGATACGTTAGAAAAACCAGTCACAAAGAGCCAAAGAGTAGATCGAAAGTCACTCAGAAACACTGTACATTTTGTTCCACAGCACAGAGCTAGCCACAGTAAGTAAATTTTTTTACCGAGAGTGTGTGGGCAATGAGGACATGTCGTATACTAAACCAACATGGCACCGTAAACCTCTTCTTTCCAAAAGCTGTCCTCAAGCCCCTTAGCTGCCTCTGTCATTCTTTTCCTTGACTTGTTTGTGGGAGTTAATCACTGGAATGCATTCTCTGGCACACCTAAGAACTTCGTTCTCATTCACTGGATGGTAAACTCTTTCAGGTTTCACACACTCCCTAAAGGAATGATCATCAGCTTGGCTCCAAAGGCACTGCTCATACGCTGCTCCGGGTATACAACAAAGGCAGACACATCAGCTGCCCCCCTCGTCTACTGCTCCTCCTCTTACTGTCACTAATCATGGACCATGATTAGTGACAATTAGATTAGATTATTGATTGATTATGATTAGATTGGATGATTACATGATTAGAGATTGGTCAATATTTCCACCTCAAAACTGAAGAGCAATAAAATTTGTCTCTTCCCTCTAACTTCCCACACACTAGTGAGGTTCCAGCCAATCAACGACCCTCACCTCCTTCCATGTCATGGCCCAGCCACTGCCTATTGGGTAACGGTGGTCATTCATCCTTCTTAATCAGACTGCATTCTACTGGTACCACATTCCCCCAAACTCAACATTTTTTCTCCCAAATGCACCAGAGAAGAGACATCTGTCAGTGCAGGGGCAGTGCTATGGAGCACACAGAGAAGATCGCCCTGAGCATATGTATCTTCAAGCACACTATGACCCAGGTCCTTACAGCACAAACCGGATAGAAAACATGTTCATGAAGCTAACTAAAATATAATTATGATACCAAGCAAATGGTCCCTGCAGGGCAAAGTTCAAGGATGGCTGGCATGTAGCCTAGAAGCAGTGGGATCCCATGTGACTGGTTGACGACCCAGCAGCCTTACAGTGGACAACAATAGGTATCCACATCAGGGACAGAACTGGCTTGGAAGCCTGGCTGATACATGAAACTCCACCCTACCCTTTAATGGAGGGAATTAGTACTAACAACCTCATACTAGTTTTGACAGATTTGACAGATTGTTTACAATGTTTTGGGAGTTGTTTGCCAGTTTCGAGGCTTTGGTTCTTTTGAACCCAGCAGTGGTCTGCACTAGTTCGTTGACTTTCTGGATGTTTTCACAGTGGCTGACAATGTCACCTGCTCTCTGTGCCTCTGTGATGGGGAAGCCAGGTTCTGGTCTGGTCCCTGATAGATCAGACAAAACTCTGTGACTGATGTGACCAAGATGTGCGTCATCAGAGAGAGATAGCTTCGGTGAGTCACAAGGGGCTCCCCCAGAAAACAAATAAATTATGTTAAACATGCTTTGAAAATAAAGTGCTTATGATTTATTCATTTTTGAATGATTTTTAGCAAAATCAGCTAAAGTAAGCTTATATTTTTTAAAAATTTAAATGATGTATAGAACCAAATATTTGCACAAGCTAATAATGTCACCACAATACTTGGCTTGTCTACTTTTTAAAAATTAAAATAATAAAATAAGTTTAGGTAAAAACAAAATATTATACAGTGTATTAGTATTGTATAAGAACAATTGAAAACACACTCAAAATACACTGTGGTGTTAATATTTCACTGATCCTGTATGGTAGAACTATTTGTCCACTACAACAAAAGAAAATTTTATATGTTAAAAGTGGATTAAAAAATTCAGACTTTAAAAATGTTCAATAGCTCATATCTGAGCATGGTTATCCCTAAAATATGATCCTAATGATCCCATTGCAGGAGCTGAAACAATCAGAGCAGGTACACACTCCACAACAGAGCTGCAGGAATCTTAAAACTTCCTGCCTGGGTATACTGGTGCTAAGGAGATAAGTGTTCACCAACAAAAATTAATGAAACGAAGTAAAACCACAACAAATTCTAATCATTATGACAACTTTCATGGTATAATATGAAATTCACAATAGTGCTACAGGTAGCAGCTATTTTTAAGCAAAACAAATTACTGTAATGTTATGCATGATTAACCATAGCAATGCTTTTAAACAAGAATTTCTGTGCCCTTTCAAGGCCAAATGGGAATAGTTTTAGATCAGGTGAGATTTGGCTGTGACAAAAAATCATCCCAGAATTAAATTGACTCTAATTCCAGGAACGGCTGAGGGCCACAGGGCTAGCAACACTGCAAACTAGACATGACTGGGTTGATCTCGTCAAAACTTTTAAAGTATGTACTGAACAATTTGGAGGATATTGATTCATCCCACCTCTTTTTAAAGGCCAGATATAACTCATACAAGGAGCAACAGCTTCAAGCTTAACAAGCCACAATGTAGAACAGGAAACAGGAGATGCTTTTCACCCAAAGGATTATAGGCCCATGAAAATGCCTACCTGCCAAAGTTGTAAATGCCAAATCATTGCTTCAATTCAAGATCCAGCTGGATAAACTGTTTGTATTTAGTGGCTTTAGTTATAGTATGTACTAGCTATAAATCCAACATTATGTTTGTAACTCATTTTGAATATATGTACTTTTACCTGAATAAACATTATCGATTATCTTATCTAAAATCATCAGGACAAATGGGGTGGGGGTCTTTGACAAGCCACTGGCTTTCTGTCCTTATCAAGGTCACTAATGAGATGGTTCATTATAAATTCATTTAAATAACAATAAAAGTAAAAACATCAATCAACCATAGTTGTAGTTATATACCTAGCTGGTTTATATCATAAAATCTGAAGAGTACATACAGTTCATTGTACAGTATATTGAAGTAAATTGGATTCCCATTGTCAGGGACAGGAAGCCTGTTATCCTTATCGAGGACCAAAAAGCAAAAGGCTGGCATTCCAAAGGGGAAATTATGATGTGACAAGAAAATTTCTAATAGGAATACCATGGGAAACAGAGCTCGGAGAAAAGAATGTACAAGACATGATGACCTACATCACCCAGAAGACAGGTTTATCCCAGCCAAAAAAGAATAAAATGAAAAGCAAAAGATGAATCTGTGAAAGTGTAAAATAAAAAATGGGAGGCTATCCCCCAAACAACAAAACATACACAGACGAGAAAAGAAAGCTGCCGAGTGGCACTGCCCACTGGACTCGTATACCTCCAACAGGGCAGCACTGGCCACCCAGATCACACACTACCAAAGATCCAAAGCTCAACCCTCACAAGTACAACTAGGTGAGTGGCATTAAATATGCCAAAACTAGAAGATTGAAGAAAAAGAGGCAATATGATCACTACGTACAAGATAGTAACAGGAATCGATAAAATTGATAGGGAAGAATTACCGAAGCCTGGAACTTCAAGAACAAAAGGTTATAGATTTAAACTAACGAAACAAAGCTGCCGGAGAAATATAAGAAAATTCACGTTTGTAAACAGGGTGGTAGATGGTTGGAACAAGGTAAGTGAGAAGGTGGTGGAGGCCAAAACAGTCAGTAGTTTCAAAGTGTTATATGACAAAGTGTGCTGGGGAGACGGGACACCACGACCCTAGCTCTCATCCTGTAACTACACTTAAGTAATTACATGGTCTTCTTCTTCTTCTTGATAGTAGGCGCAGTTTGCATGAAGAATTTGTCCTCCCGATGACTGCAATTACATGGTAACAACCCTTGAGGAGCGGGAGCAGTGAGTGTTGTTGTTGTTGTGAAGGCTCACGGTGGTCGGTTGGAGTACAGTCACACCACGTTTTCTTTAAAGGTAAGTCTGATTTATGAGTATAACTTTTGTCTTGAATTGACTGCTACTTTTGTCCCCGCTAATTTGTCTTGATGTTCTTGTAGCAACTGTATTAAGAAGTAATATTCTTGCTCCAAATTATCAGAAGTTTCAGTGCTAGATGTGCCTGTTAATTCCACATAACCTATCCCTAAGAATGTACACAACTGCAATGTGAATAAAACTCCGTAACTGTAAATGTAATTATAATTTCATACAAAACATGTATAATAGCTTTGTAACAATGTCAAGCAACACCTGCTGGGGGTTTGATTATAGTCTTTTATCCTCTCTGGAATCTTTTTTGCTCTACAACTCATTGGCGTCAATAATTAGTCTATAAATCATAATGTGCACCATACAGTATAACAAATAAGATATATGTACCTAACAAAAACCTTATAACGCTCATAATAAAACAAGGGGTGATATGTGCTCTACTGAAGCTTTTCACATCTATAGATATGAACATATTGAAAATAAGTAATTTACGTAATTATTATGATTTTCTTTTGCAGGCTCTCAAAATTACTTTAAAGTAGCTTCAAACAGACATCATGGGAAAATAACTCGTTTTTAATGCAATGACAATTGTTTTTCCTTATATCAGAATTGCCATCCCCGCATCTTTACTCCATTTAAACCATATATTATTGACCAAGTTCACAACCTCTGGCATTAATAACCCAAAATTAATAGACTACCTGGAAGACGCATTCCTAGAACATAACCATTTCCCATCGTTCTCAAACGACTGACATAATACAATAACTGGAAACAGAACACGGTATACTACACATTTCTGCAAGCAAAATGGTCTCCTGTCACCATTGTTACTGACATTGCTAAGACCCTTTGTAAGAACCGATGAACCTTTAGCCAGAAGTGGTCTCTTATATTCTTTAATGTTTGTGTCTTTGCTCTTTTATATTCTTTAAGGTCTAATATTTTGTATTATGATTTTTCGCATAATGTAAATAGAGCTCGATGAGTGATATGATGAGGAGACGACGATGTGTTGGTCCGTCATCAAGTGATTTGGACCATTATCATTATGTGGTTTGGTCAGCATAAATAGAGCTCTATAAAAGCTTAATTAAGCAACGTTGAAGTATTTAACACTAATATCAGCGTTTATACTTTGACGTTTGTTCACACATACTTTATCGTCTTGCCAAGTATGTTTATTATAGTTATCAAATTATCTCAATTCTACGTCATATTAAATACTTTTGATGTCACCATATAAGCATCAGTAAGATCCCACTCATCGCATCTCAGTGGTTCAAGAGACTTGAAATCTTCCTTTCCTCTCAGTGTCATACACTTAACCTATTTTGAAACAGAGATAACAAGGAATGTTTTCATTTCTTGAGCGCATGTTGACTCTACTTTAAATATGCAGCGCAATGTGTATTTAGGTTTATTTTTTACAACAATATTTTTCCTTTGCATTTATGGTAGTAACCGTTTTCACGATTTTTTTATATTTTACAATTACACTGTTGCAACACTGTAGACGCTTGCAATGTTGTGTTGCGGTGAAGTATCAGCAGCAACATTCACGGGTGGTGTAGGTGGGCTTGCACCTTTTGCTCTGCTGGTAGGGGCTGTACACCACTTGGCAGCTGATAGTGTAATATTTGCACATAGCTGGCTGTTTCTGACCGCTACTCCCACCACTTCCCCACGGCTGTCTGTTGCTGCTGCTCCATGTCTGCCCCCAAGACTTTCCCGAGGTCTTCATACTACCGACGCCACCCCACGACTTGCCGGGTGAAACTGGTTGTACGAGCATGGACGAGTGTGTTAGCTCTGGGTTGCGAGGCCTCAGGGACTCCATGATGAGCCAGGGTGCAGACTCTGACACTTGACCTGTAGCTGCTGCCTCGACTCTTTGTTGGGAATACAGCCGCTGCCTTCCAGGCACTCCACTCACTTGCCTGCCGGATGTGGACGTTGTTTCAGGTGTTCGGGAAGATGGCGCAGACGAAACAGGTGACTGAGAATGTTCGCTACCACTGAGAGTAACGTGGACTCCTGGCACGTTATCTTCAAGTAGGTGTTGTGAAGTGTGAGGTCCACCAACGGAGGCGAAGACCACGCTGGGAAGAGTGTCCTGCGGGGTGAGGCGCACGTGTGTGTTGAAGCCTTCCACCACCCGCCGGGAGTCTGCCTCTACTGGCAATTTATGGCCCAGAATTACATGTCCGCGGAAACCAGGTGGAACCCTGTAGCCAGGCGCTCCCGGGATCTTTTCTCCCGGCTGGATGGGGCTTCCGGGACGCTGGGCGAGCAGGGATGAGTTGATCATGTTTTGAGAGGCCGACATAGTCATGACGTTGATGACGGGTCCACCGGTGGTGCCTGGCAGGGTGATGCTGGTCCCCGGACTTGTGGCCACCAGCGGCACCGTCACCATGTCTTCTGTCCCTTTCACTTGCTGCGCTTCAGCTGTGCCCACCTGACCAACCCAGGGTCTGTGTTCAGGTTCTGCATCAGCTGTGCCCACCTGGCCAACCCAGGGTCTGTGTTCAGGTTCTGCATCAGCTGTGCCCACCTGGCCAACCCAGGGTCTGTGTTCAGGTACTACATCAGCTGTACCCACCTGGCCAACCCAGGGTTTGTGTTCAGGTTCTGCATCAGCTGTGCCCACCTGGCCAACCCAGGGTCTGTGTTCAGGTTCTGCATCAGCTGTGCCCACCTGGCCAACCCAGGGTCTGTGTTCAGGTTCTGCATCAGCTGTGCCCACCTGGCCAACCCAGGGTCTGTGTTCAGGTACTACATCAGCTGTACCCACCTGGCCAACCCAGGGTCTGTGTTCAGGTTCTGCATCAGCTGTGCCCACCTGGCCAACCCAGGGTCTGTGTTCAGGTACTACATCAGCTGTACCCACCTGGCCAACCCAGGGTCTGTGTTCAGGTTCTGCATCAGCTGTCCCCGCCTGACCCACCCAGGGCCGTGCTTCATCTGTCCCCGCCTGACCCACCCAGGGTCGTGCTTCATCTGTCCCCGCCTGTCCCACCCAGGGTCGTGCTTCATCTGTCCCCGCCTGTCCCACCCAGGGTCGTGCTTCATCTGTCCCTGCCTGACCCACCCAGGGCCGTGCTTCATCTGTCCCCGCCTGACCCACCCAGGGCCGTGCTTCATCTGTCCCCGCCTGACCCACCCAGGGCCGTGCTTCATCTGTCCCCGCCTGACCCACCCAGGGCCGGTACTCTGGCTGTGAAGATGACGCGCGGCCCTCGTCACTGTTGGGCTGTTGGTGTAGCGCAGGCATTATGGTTTCTACAAGAGGGAGTGGCGGTGAGTGAGGGGATGGCGAGGGACTCCCACCGGGTAGGTGAGGGGCGCTGGTCTGGACTTGATGGATCACAATTGGAGGGTCTGGTGGGACAGCCTTGTCCTGCCCCCCGTTCAGCTGCACTGGTGCTTCTGGAGTCAGCACCGCTGAGTCCGTCGGTTGGAGGTGTTCATAACTCAATTCTATGGGTTGTAGATTGAAAATTTCAGGTCCTAGATCAAAATAAGGTGGCTGTTGACTGGGAACAATGTTATAATCATTATCATAGTATTCAGAACTGGTGTGATCATAGTCATACGGTGAGAGAGACGGTGAAATATTGACAATCTCGCCTGGTGATGGGGCAGGACCCAGGCTACCCTGGGAGTAGGTGGCCAGGCCTACTCTTTTTTTTATGTTCCCTGTTAATACCCCAACACCTTCATCAATGTAAGGGCGAGTATGAATCGGCGCCTGCCCCACCTCGCTCTCCTTAGGCGGTTGGCCAGAACCGCCCACCAAGCCTCCGGCATCGATAATATGACCAGTGTCAGGGTAGCTATCCACTATATGTGGCTGGTGGACAGTTTCCACGATGCTACTCAGCATGTCATGAGCCGATGCTATATTTCTACCTAGGTCAAGCGTGCCGGATTCATCCAACCGAGGCGAGTCTTCCCTCCCTCGGTCCTGCAGCAGTCCGGGATCAGCCAAGTCATCAATCACTATTCCTTCCCATTTATCATCTTGGTCCTCTTGTTCTTGTGGAAGGGAATCACGGATCACTCCCCCAGGAACAAAATCTGTATGCAAGTGTTGCTCTTCAGAATATTCCTCTAGTCCTGATTCAGGTTTTATGAAGTCAATGTGTACAAATTCCTCTTGTGACTCGTCTCCAGTTAGCATATTATCGTCGACAGAAAGATGATTACCAGTTGAGTGTTCAGGAATAAAATGTGCTTGGGATGGGTGTGTATCGGCTAGGTGGTGCGTACCACTGCTGGAGTGTGCCACACCCAGGTATGACCCCCGAGTCACCTGGCCTGTGAGGGTAGCCAAGGCTGACCCGCCTTCAGAAGTCATCGTTGCAGATGCCAGGCCTTGACCTCTTAGCCCGCCAGTTTCGTCATAGTGTTGTATTGGGTTGAAGTCCATCTGTGCCTGGCTCTTGGCGGCACTGGAGCTGTGGGCCTGAGCTCCAGCGCTGCCACCCAGCTGGGTGGCATCCACGCTGGAGACGAGTATAGAGGTGCCTTCGTGTGTCGAAACTTGAGCCCTCGACGAGGAATGAGCCCCCATATTGACGTGAGCTTGGGACTGGTGGCCATTATTGTGAGTCACGGCAGAACCCTGAACTCCGTGTATGTTGCCCATTACTTGTGAGTGACTTGTGCCTCCAGGATGTCCCCCACTCTGGGCCTGTGCGGAGAAGAACCCTCCGACGCCTGCGCTGCCAACTACCTGTGTGGCTGGCCCAGAGTCAACCACAGCCTCAGCCGTGGCTCCGTGTGACCTGTCACCTATGTGTGCCTGCGTCTGTACCCGAGAAGGTCCAATATAGAAGTCGAAGCCATTATGTGAGAGAGGATATCCGACTTCAGAGACGTCAGACGTGCCGCTGGTGGGAAGATGGTCGTCTGAAGATTGTAGGTCGTGCTGGGCAACGTTCTGGTTTCCGTCATCACTCAGATACTCACCATCTCTCGCGTGACTTCGTTTACTTTGACCTTTAATGCTCTCATTGCCATCTATTCCACCATCGTATCTATAGAAAACTTGTCCATCCTTCACGATAGTTTCTGGTATGGCAAAACTCCTAACGTTGGGTTTGGCATGATTTCTACCCTCTTCAAATGCTTCGTTCTCAACGTCGCCCTCTTGTCCTGATTCTTGGTAGAAATCTCGGTAGTGCTTGAATCCCTGGCCATCGTCATCCGTCCTAGAGAAGGAAGGAGACAAGTAGGGGTCCTCCTGCAGCACCACCTGGCTGTGTGGAGCCACTGACGTGCCGGAAGCATCTGTAACAATACGAAAATGTAAGCAAACACAAGTTCACACAATGTTCACCATAATCCACAACACCATATGCAGACGATGAGTCACAATAACGTGGCTGAAGATGTGATGAACAAACCACACATCAGAAGATGGAGACGACCACGTTTCGGTCCGTTCTGGACCATAATCTCTGAATATGTTAGATATTAAGTCACTGCACATTCTCTCATGTGTATTATACATATATAAAACGCTGAAATGTAATGCCAATCCTGACCTCAAAAGCTTCATTGAAGGTTGTAACAGAACCATGAGCACCACACCAGAAACAAATAAGAACATAAGAACAAAGGCAACTGCAGAAGGCCTATTGGCCCATACGAGGCAGCTCTATCTATAACCACCAATCCCACTCATATACATGTCAATACCGTTTGATATTCCAAGAGTACGACTTAATCAAACTAGAAATGCTCTACAAATCAAGGGACCCAGAATGTGGAATGACCTTCCCAATCATGTTAAAGACTGTACCTCTCTCAACCAGTTTAAGATAAAAACTAAGCACTACCTAATAAATCCCCGTACCTACCTTACTCCTCTATTGTCACCCATGTCTGTTTTTTTAAACAACGCTGTTTTGTCGACCTAATTGTATTTGTGTGCTGTTTCTGCCATATTCCCCCCTTTTTTATTTTATTTTTAATTGTTTCAACACATTTTATACTTTAATCTCAATTAGTATAAGTTTTAGTCTTTAGTGTTTTCCTGCCCGAAACGCTTTGCGTAATAGTGGCTTTAGGCATTGTATGTACTAGCTCTATCTATAAATCTATCAATTTTGTGTATAAACTCTTGATGTATGTACTTTACCTGAATAAACATTTATTTATTTATTTATTTATTTATTTATTTATTTATTTATTTATTTATTATCAAGTCATGTGTGAGGAAGAGATTGATTGATAAAGATTAAGTCACTCAAAAGGTGGCACGGGCATGAATAGCCCATAATGAGGAAGAGAGGAAGGAACGAACTAATAAAAAAGAGAGTGAGGTGGGGAGCAGGTAAGAGAAGAAGGTAATTTCTAGAAGAAGGATAAGAATGGGATGAGCGTAAATGGGACAAAGGAGAATGGAAGAACACACCGCTAACGTAGCAAAAATGGGTAAAACAAATTTCATTTCAGTTACCCAAAGAAAGTCGGAAATGAGTTAGTGAGAGTCTTTCAGAAGGAAGATAAAGTTTGGGTGCAAGAGTCTGTAAGATTCCTTGTGGTGGTTGTAACAAAGTTTATTATAGCCAAAACAGACAGGGATCTATAACCCCGCATCACCCACACAACAGGTCACTGTAAGATATGGGCCAAGAAAGCTCAGCTTTGTATGAACATGTAAGTGAGACCGAACTAAACCAAATTAGTGTGGATAATTCTGGTATAATTTATTGTGCCAACACTGTGGCTTCAAAA
>WNGS01000543.1:10189830-10225568 GCA_020271785.1 Procambarus virginalis | reverse complement strand
AGCAGTGAGTTATGTACATCACAACAATATATCCACTACTCTCTCTCCTTGTGCCTTACATTTTACACTGCATCTAAGTTTTGAACATTATATCACCAACCACATATCATGCCACCAAAGAAAAGCAGCCCTAAAACAAGGAAAAGAATATTAGAAGGAAAGTAATAATTATCAAAGGCACAAAGCAGGAAAGATTATGTAGCACCATCAAAGACGCTTTTAAATTCATCTTTTAAAATAAATTTAAAAGGCATTAAATATCACTAAGGATGCCAATACAAAAACAAAAGTACATAAGACGAGGATATATCAAAGGTATCAGATTCACCAAGGATTCGATTGAGGGACAAATGACCACGAGGGAGAGTCAGGAAGCAAGATACACGAACATCCTGAAAGTCGGTTCATTCAACAATGAGATGCATGACTAAGAGGGACAAAATGGAGCAGAGTGGTACTCCATTAAGTGCCCACGAGTTAAACGTGTATGGGCAATACATAACTTTATCAAAGCTGTTTCCCACTGCCAGTTACAGTGCTATTAGAAGCAAATTAATGCTGGAATAATAAATTCAACCAATATTAATTATGTTACCTCATCCAATATCTTGTGATACTTTTTAAATATCTTACACATTACATTATATTAATTTGTCCTTGTTTTAGAGTTCATTATTATGATGACTGGTAATTCAACCTGATACCTTTGATTTGTGTTATTTCATATATCATGTAGGGAACAAAGTTGATTAAAGATGAGAAACTAAAATCTAATATATTATTTACCCCCAGCTACTTCATATATCTTCCCCCATTTTTATCCTACAGTTCAAATCACTAAATTTAACCACTAGCAGCCCATGATGCCCAAAGCTACCTGTGCAATACCACCACCAGGCATAAGGTACAGGGAACCCCATCACAAACAAAGTGTGAATACTGTAACATTAGGGCCATGATGGTAGAAGAAACAAAGCAGTGCTATAAATTAGTTTGGTGGGCAAAAGCAATGTTAATTTTCATCCACTATTTTTCTAGTAAAACTTTAAAAGCATAGATGAGCTTCCCAAAACTACACTGTTGGAACCAAAGCCACTATTGATTCTAGATTATTTTAGGGTTTGGGATAACGAAGCTTCTGATTATGATACACTCATGGCTAGAAGTGTGTAGCAATGCCTACAATTTTTTTTTTGCAGTTATTGAGCATATGATTTATCAGATAGACTCACTGCTCCCATTTAAAAAAAACAAAACTGTACATATACAAATTGCATCAAAAATAAAACTTACCTCTTCCTCTAGTAACTTCTTTAATTCTCCCTGGCAGTCTCTTAGGCGGTCAACATCAGCACTATCAACCACCCATATAAGTCCGTCAGTGCACTCAAAGTAGTTACGCCAATAAGATCGTAGGGAACTCTGCCCACCAACATCCCAGATGTTTAATTTATATCTTAAAGGGAATAAGGGATTCACTGTTTAATATACAGGATAAATATATACATCTGTACATAATATATACTGCATTAACTTGTCAGCCATTATGTTTATGGTCTTGGAGGACAAAATGACTTTTGTAAGAGTCCTCCATTTTGTCTAAGCTTTTAAAGTTGTTTTAAGTTGAACAATGATCTTGCTCCAACTGATTCAGTAGGTAGATACTTCCACAAATTAACTGTTCTGTAGAAATATTTCCTGTTTTCAGTTTTGAAAGACTTGCCAAATTTCAAATTTTGTAATACCTTATTTAAAATACACCATCTGGGTAGTTACCCTTCTGTATTATCAAACATCCCCATCAAACAAGATGGTTTGTCATTCACACAGTTGTGAATACTCCTAAGAAATTTAACTGATTAATAATTATGGTATTTCATACATGTTGGTCTGAATTCTCTGATAAATGAACATTCAATCAATTACAGTATATAATGCAAAGAGTATGTCCGTGACTCTTAACAGAATTTACATTTGAAGTATCCATAGTTGGTAGATCCCTTACCTTCAGCTATACCTTCTAAGTTATAATACCCCCAACCTAATTCTGACATTTACTATATATCATACTGAACAATGAATATATTGTCTTGTGCTTGCAAATAGGTTTGCGATCTGAACAAAACTAATTCTTAATTCAGTGATGTGCTTTTTGACTTTTGAGAATCTTTGAATTCTCTTTTCAATGACCAGACCTATGTGGATGATGCCTTTCTCCAGGTTGTTCTGTCACCTCTATGGGAGGTAGCTAGCAGATCTCATTATTTTCGGCTTATGGATTGCTTCCAGGTAACCTAGGAAGCTTTCCATCAATTCTTAGCCTTTCATCAAGCATTGTATATTTCTGGTCATGTGTTTTCTGTCCTGGCTATTTTAAGATTACCATCACATGCCAAAAATTATTGCCTATCATTCAGCTCTGTTCTTGTGTAATCCATTCTAGCAAGATTTTTTTGATGAAGGAATACTGTAATAAACAAGGATGACACAGTCTGCATGAGACACCTATCCAGTTACTGGCTTTGCTCAATGGGAATTAATCTAAATGATCCATTTATATATCACAGCTTTAAGCAAATTATACTTTCATGAATTCAATTATTTTAGGAATAAATCTACCATAGAGGCTACAGGATATTATTCCATCTACTGTACAGTACAGTAGCTACAAGATACAATTATTAAAACTATCATGATATAAAATATATTTAAAAGAAAAATCATTACACACTTACAAGCCAAAAAATATCTACTTACCCATACTTATCAACGATATGCTCAACTGTCTTTATGTTGAACCCATATGTTGGAGATATGGTGCTTATGTCCTCACCACAAAATCGTTTTACTACAGTAGTTTTCCCTGCATTGTCTAACCCACTATACATTGCAGTTAAGGTTAAACCATGTTATATTGTACAGTACTGTATTAAGATACAGTACTGTACTGAATGCTGTTCATTATATCTGAACTGACAGCCAAATAGAAAAAAAAATGGATACAAAAAAATCTCCCAATGCAGATATTTACAAGGTTTCAAATCCTTGAGTATAATTATAACATTGTAATAAACAGCACAGTACTAATATTATATCAACAGTATTTTGAAAAACAAACAGTATGTATACTGTATACAGTACCAGTATTGAAAAACTAAATTAATAAGTTTATTGTGCATTTTAATTCACAACCATATTGGAAACCTACTGACATACAGCATTTTAGTATGTGGACAGAATGCTTATTTCCTGCAAAGATATGGCTTAAGACCATACCCATACTGCTGAAGCTTCATATTAGTTTTAAAATTGGCCAACAAAAGATTATATGACCCACTTACAAAAATGAATCTTACTTAAAAAAGATTCTTAATCAAGAATCTTAATCAAAAAGGACATAAAACAAAATGCTTTTTCACCCATAGGGTTATAAATCCATGGACCCACCTACTCAAAGAAGTCATAAATGCTAAAACACTGCTGGATTTCAAAATCCAGCTTGACAAAATCATCAGGACAAATGGGGAGACCTTCGACAAGCTGCCAGCTTCCTGTTTTTGTCACGGTGACTAGAGAGATGGTGGCTCTCAGATAAATTTAGGTACATATGCAGAAAAGTTTCACAGTCTCCGTGGTGTAGTGGTAAGACACTCGCCTGGCATTCCGCGAGCGCTATGTCATGGGTTCGTATCCTGGCCGGGGAGGATTTACTGGGCGCAATTCCTTAACTGTAGCCTCTGTTTAACGCAACAGTAAAATGTGTACTTGGATGAAAAAACTATTCTTCGCGGCGGGGATCGTATTCCAGGGACCTGCCCGAAACGCTATGCGTACTAACTAGTGGCTGTACAAGAATGTAATAACTCTTGTATATATCTCAAAAAAAAAAAAAAACTATGTACCCAAATAGGCTAAAAAAAAAAGGACAATAGAGAGAATTTTTCAGTGTCAGTAGTGAACAAACGGAATGTATTAAGAAGTGGTAGAAGTAAACTTCATACACAGCTTTAAATGATGTTATAACCGAGTCCAATAGGCTTGGAACCTGTACATCAGTCGTTGAAGGTTATGAGGCAGAACCAAAGATATGAAGCTTCACTCCTGCAAAGCAAAATATAATGTTAGAGAAGCCTTACTTAAATTAGAGATTACAAAGGTCTCATGGGAAGAAAACATATTTTAATATAGATCCACTAGGTGTTGCATTATTTGGATATAGGTCCATGGCGTGCCACACAATTTGGGTACAGGCACATGGGACACTGCTGTTTAGATGCAAAACAGTATCTGAATAGCAAGCAAAACGTTCTTGTCAATTCTAGTAGTCAAGAACCTATAAGAATAATTGTGAGAACAGTAAGCTAACAACTGAAAGATCTTGTGCAGACGATGAGCCTCAATAACATGGCTGAAGTTATAATGACTTGACCACACATCAGAAAGTGGAGAAATGACAATGTTTCGGTCTGTCCCAGACACAGCTTGATAATGGTCCAGGACAGACCTGAAACATTGTCGTTTCTCCACTTTCTGATGAGTGGTTTAGTCATTATATGAAAGATCCTGGGATTGACTTCTACTCAAGTTGTGATGTTTTGACATATTTCCTTATAACCAACTTAATATTTCCTTAAAATTTTCCAACAAAGTTACTGATCATTTTGTTCATAAGACAAGAGGAATTCCATTGAACTATGTATAAAATGGTAAGGCAAATTATAAAATAGGAAGTAGTAACATAAATTATATTAAATGAATTAATATCTTTTTATTAATTTTTATGCTTGAACCATCAAAAATCTTAAGTGTCACTTGTTTACCCAAGCATTTTTTCACGACATGCCTCAGAGTTCATCTACTCAGTACCGTGAGTACACAAATCACTCACTAAGTGTATGATACAGTTATCCATGCATTACCTGTACACTATTAATTTTTGCTATTTGAAATACTAGTATCCTACTTATTTATTTATTTATTTATTTATACATATACAAAAAGGTACATTGGGAATGTGGGGATAGATAACATGGTAATTACAATCTTGTATAGCCACTAGCACGCGCAGCGTTTCGGGCAGATGTACTTGATGTGAGAGAGTGAAAAAATGAACATTTGAAATGTTACTACAGTACTGTACTTGGAATTTTATCATACTGTTCTGAGCCATTTCATAATGTGGACCTTGAAAGTTAAGTACACTTTTTTTTCTTCATAACTTGAGAATTGTTCAGAATTATGAACAATGACCTAATCAAAAGATTGATTAAGACTACCATGTTTTAAAAAAAACTTTCACACAGTAAAATGTACAAAATAATAATAATAATAATAATAATAATAATAATAATAATAATAATAATAATAAAAGAATTAGTTTGGCTACCCAAACTCTTCCGTACAAAAAGGATACAGCATAAGGATTCGAACTTCATGCTCCTTTTGCTTCAGCTTCTTAAGTATACTGTGCAACCCCATCTTTGTCACTGGTGGTGCTTCAACAACGTCGCCTCAGAAGAGAGAGTTCTAGGGTCACACAGTAGCCACAGAGCACAGTGCTATGTTCACAGATTTTGCCGACAGTAGTGTTGGGAGACCACAGACGTGGCTTCGGGTAGTGTTGAGAGGCCACAGACGTGGCTTGGGGTAGTGCTGAGAGACCACAGACGTGGCTTGGGGTAGTGCTGAGAGACCACAGACGTGGCTTGGGGTAGTGCTGGGAGACCACAGACGTGGCTTGGGGTAGTGCTGGGAGACCACAGACGTGGCTTGGGGTAGTGTTGGGAGACCACAGACGTGGCTTGGGGTAGTGTTGGGAGACCACAGACGTGGCTTGGGGTAGTGTTGGGAGACCACAGACGTGGCTTGGGGTAGTGCTGAGAGAACACACACTTGAGACCACTGCACTTGAGAGTGACAGTTGAGACGTTCCACTCTTGTTGACGTTCCTCGCTCTCAACTCCCACACACACACACACACAAACCCTCTCTGGAAACATGTTATAAGTATAATAATTATAAGTATAATGTGTAATAAACATGACTTCGTGAGTTTTGGGCTTCACGATATCGCCAAAATTTACGGCTGTTGGAAAATTTATTACTAGGCAAAATTATATTAAAAGTAGAGGCCACCGAAATAAAAATGATGTGCAAACAAATAATGTCCATTACCGAAGCTGAATGTTGAACGTACTTAAAATATTTGCTATAAATACTTCTTGCGAGAATGATTAGTTTATATATTTGTGAATAAGTTATTGGTGCGAGAAGAAATAGTGGCGTGGGAGAGGTGGTGATGGCCGCCGGTACATCTCATGCTTATTTGTCTCATTCTCCTCCACCAGTTTGGTACGCATTAGTCTCTCATTAACTAGGGGTTGATACTTGTAAATGACACTGTCATTGTCTACTACTGCATTGGAAGAATGAATAGAATGAGGTAGCTGGAACTACGAGAGGATAGGGTGCCATAGAAGTCTGTTAATACATTTGCATGACACCGGCAAGTTTGTGGCTCCTTGGATAGGGCAGAAGCCCCGGTCTTTGGTGTGGAATGTTATGAGTGGTCATAATGGCTGGTGGATAGCTATATAGTGAGACATAGTGTAGGGGGAAGGCGACCTCAAGGCTCCGCACTCACATGTTCCCTCTAATGTGTGGGTCACTGTTTTGGGGGCGTCTCCTGCCTCTACTGTGGACTCTGTGTCCCTCTAGGGCTTATACACCACCACTATGTCCACTCGGCTCACTTTATCCACACTCTTTGCAATTAAATCGATTAATTTTCAATAATAATGCTGGAGAACCATCGTACAAGTCCAGTAATGTTTTGGGTAATGAATGGTGTAGTGGGCGAGTGTGTTGTTGTTTACTGGGTGTAGTGGGTGTAGTGCTGTAGTGTGCCCTCTGGGGCTTCTTGTCTGGAGTACACACCACCGACTAACCCTTCAAGATGCCTCTCACGGAAGAAGAAATCTCGCAGTTTAGAGTTGTGGACCTGAAGGCTAAACTGGCGACCTTTGGGCTGCCGACCCACGGTATGTTGCAGGCCCCAGACTGGGCGATGGCTTCACTGATCCATTATTTAATTTTTTCATTTAAAATACAAGATGTACAGTCGCTGGCAAGTCTTTCCTGTGTGGAGGTGGAGGAGGTAAAACTTTGTAACACTGTTTTTCAAGGTGGCAAGATGTGTCAAGAATTACAACATTTTGTTTTTACATTAACCGATTGGTTTTAAGTATTTTTTCCTGTATTTTCATTACTACACTTGTCAGTGATAAAATTAAGGGGGGGGGGGTCTTCCATGCTGCCACTTTTGTAGATTGGAACTATGTTAATTTTTTTTCATACATGCCAGGGCTCGTGTACACAAAATCCTGAAAAATCAGTTGAATTGAACTGGGCCTGATGGCTGAGGGGACAGCGCTCGGGATTCGTAGTCCTAAGGTTCTGGGTTCGATCCCCAGTGGAGGCAGAAACAAATGGGCAGTTTCTTTCACCCTGATGGCCCTCTGTTCACCTAGCAGTAAATACGTATTTGGAATTTACATAGCTGCTACGGGCTGCTTCCTGGAAATGTGTAACGAAAAAGGAGGCCTGGTCGAGGACCGGGCCGCGGGACACTAAGTCCCGAAATCATCCCAAGATAACCTCAAGATAGTGCACATTTATATAATAATTATATAATAATTATATAATATAGTTTGCTAGTCCTCCAAAATTTTTTATTCTATTGACTTCAGGGTAGGTATAAACTAATTACAGTATATTATATGACAAACTATACAATACCACTTATTAAATTAAGAGCACACAAAATAAGAAAGAGGAATTGTTATAAAGTTCTGTACAGTAATGCAAGGTGGACAAGATAATATGAAAATTAATATAAAAATAAACTGAAAGAAATTCAATGAATACAAAGCATAAAGCTATACTTGTGTACTGAAGACAGCTACCATACCACCATGGTATCAGACACACGGCGTAGGCTGAAGGCAGACGATGGGTGAGAGAGACCAAGGTGATCCAAGAGCACTGAGAGAGAGAGTGGCTCTCCAGGTTGTTGTTGTTGTTAAAGATTAAGCCACCCAAGAGGTGGCACGGGCATGAATAGTCCGTAAGTGGTGGCCCTTATGAGCCATTAACAGTATCGAGAGATGATACTGGAGATCTGTGGAGGTGCGATGCACCCTGCGTGACGGGAGATGTCTCCCGGACCAAATGGTGACCAAATGGTGTTCTCCAGGGAGGCAGTGCCCTTTATATAGTCCGGTGGTGATGACTCACCCGGTATCAATGCAAGGTAGACATCTGGTCAACTAATGTCTATATATATAAATATATATTATATAGACATCTATATATAAATGTATATAGATGTATTATATATATACATATATTATATATACATATATATTATATATAATGTATATATATTTATATATATATATACTGATATATATATTATTATTTATTAAAAAATACAATGGATTTTCTACACATTTTGGTACTGTATATAAATGGTATATTCTTGCAGAGCCAATAAATGGTTGATATTTGGGCAACTTTTGAAGCTTACAAAGTAGTTAAGATATACATGGAGAATTTGCAGTACTGTACTGTAATATGAAAGGTAAAAGAAATGTGATTAATTGAAAACTAATAGACATTTTAGTTTAAAAGAGGGCACATGCTTGCTGTTAAAAGTTAGGTAATGACTTTATATAAGAGCTAGGAAAATATAAAGCAGAATAAAGTATAAGAGAAGCAGAATTCATTGCATCAAGTATCAGAATGATACTATGTTTCAACTTAGACATTCAAACCTGCCCAGCATTTCCATCTTTTCTAGACATACTATTCACCTATACAATACTCACATATTATGCCCGAAACGCTTGCGTAATAGTGGCTTTAGGCACTGTATGTACTAGCCTTATCTATATCTCCATCACTCTCTGTACAATCACTTGTATGTATGTACCTTACCTAAATAAACATTTTCATTTTCATATGCATTCCTCTTCTTCCTCTTCCCTCCAACACATTCAGTCACTCGTGTGTTGGAGAGGCTACTGCTAATGTAATAGTGGCAATTAATAAATGAATTTGTTTGGTAATATAATAATTTGTGATCATTCATTCCAGGTCTGAAGAATGAATTAGTGGATCGTCTCTACAAGCATTTACAAATTGTTGATGTGCCAAAGATGCCTGAAGATGTAAAAGGTAAGGAACTTATATGGTAGTTACATGTTAGAAGTAAGGGATACTGCACAGGGTCTATGTACATCATTTATTCTGGCATCATGTTTATTCAGACCATAAGTTTTCTAGTAAGCCTATACTATATAATTTTTTGTTTAGTTACTGAAAATGTCAATAACTTCCCTAAGTAGTCGGGAACTTATGACTTTATCTAGAAGTGCTATTAATAAAACATCTTGTATTATTTCACTCTATCTTATCCTTATTAGGACCTATGTATTTTGATTATGTAGTCATCTTTAGACAGTGTTATAGGATGGTTTCTCTGATCAGCGTACTTCATACTTTGTCCCTATCGAGGCCACTAGAGGCAGTGACCTTCAGATCAATTCATATTAGAAAGTAGTTGATTTGTTAATTAGTCAAGGTGTTAAATATATGCACCACAGCCTGGCTGATAAGGATTTTCTAGAATAAACTGTTACATTATGAGAGAGCATTACCTGTGTGTCTTATATTCTAATAGGACTCTTTATTTCAGTAACAAATTTGTATGCATGTAATGATGAAATTTGTAAACTGCATTAATTAAATATGCTTTATATTTTGCCAGATAAATTGGGCAGTCATCATGGAGGTGTTGAACAAAGTCCATCGGGAGAAAAGAAAGATGGAGGTGTGAGTGGGTCGGATCACCAGAAGCTTGACCATTCTCAACAAGATGAACAGATGCAGCAGGAAGATATGGTCATGGAGGAGGATGAAGAACAAAATCAAAACCAAGGCCAGAATGAGCTCATCAGGAAGGCTAGAGAGCAAGAAGAGGTAATAAATATTATTTATTGGTAGAAAGAGTATTGTATTGTACTTTTTTGTGAATATGGTAAGCAATTGGGATTGAAATTTAGGCCTCCAGGCCTAGAAATCATATAGGGTACGTTGTTTAGTTTCACAACTGATAAAATGTGCTGTATACGGAATTTATATTATTGCAATTGTATCAGGAATGCTATTCAGTAAAGCTTGTCATATTTTAATGGTTTGGGATGGGCTCATTTGAATATACCTATAGATGCTGTATAACAAAATTTTAGACATTTTTGCTGTATAACAAAATTTTAGACATTTTTGCTAACATAGTCTAACAGGCCTAATTACCTATTGTTGTGTACAATTTAAGCTGAAGAAATCAAATGCACAGTGACAATGTAGAGGCAAACTGCACATCACCTGTTTTTTTTTTGTTTTTGTTTTTTTTACCTTAGGCAGCTCCGAGCATAAACACTCATTTCTTATCTCATCTTTATTTATTTGTGTGTTTATTTACCCATTTAAATACATATTCATGCAATTTTTATGTTAATCATTAGTTTATTTAATGAGACATGATCATTTAGACTGTAGAAAAAAATTGTACAATGTAGTCTTTATTACTTGTATATTCAAATACTGTACATGGTTATGCTCCTTTACAGTATTATATATTAATTTTTAAATTAGGAAACAAGACAGTCATTTTGTTTAAGAAATGAGTTGGAAGTTATCTGCATTTTACTAAATCCATTTCATTCCTAGGGGGCTGGTTGGCTAGCTAAGATATATAAATATTTGTATCTTTTTGTTTGTCTATTAATACATTATTTTGATTTACTCCTTTGTGGAATGATCAAAGTTTTGGCAGTGTTAATTTATGACAATATGGTAACCATTTGGGTGATGATTAGTGCTAGCCATTCTCAGGGTAAATTGATTCTAATGACTAGCCAATCACCCTGATTAAACACCTGGATATTTATCTAGATATTTGTGGTCTGAAAGCATATTACAGTTTAAATATTAGTCTACTTGTGAACTGGCAAGTGAACCCTTTTCCTAAACAGATAATATCCTAAAACTGTTACTTTATTGTATTAGAAATTGCTGGTTTAAAATATAAAAAGTCTATGCTTAACTTGTTTTCTTTGAAATGGTCTGAAATTTTTTTTCTGTAAAAGAAATTCTAGGCGATACTCAAATAGTTTCAAAATTTCATCTCGCGTGTTTTGAGAATAATACACCATATTAATGTAACCAAACCTAACAAAACCTAACCTAACCGTGCCTAACCTTAATGCAATCTAACCATGGATAGGGAGCAGATAATAACACTAATTACATAGTTGATTTGAAGTGATTACCCCAAGGTACCTCCTCCCAGAGGGCAGGTTGGGTTAGTGAGGGTTGGTGGTAGTCCGTGTAAAGAATTTTCACGAGGTTTGCACTGCGTTGTAAGCCACACTACAAATTTGTTTGTGAAGAAATGACATACATTACATCCACTCCCAAGTCCTTTTCTCGTTCTGATCTGTGTTGCCTTTCCCATAATGATTTAGATTCCTTCTGGTCTTCAATCTTCGTTAATCATCTTCATTACCTTAGGCTTGTTAAGGTTGAACTCTCATGGCTATTGTCTGTTCACTCTTCTAGTCTTACTGCAGCTCTATACAGTCCCCCTCAGTTTTAACTTCCTTTATTATCTTGTCCATGTTTGCAGACAGTGAAGTGTACAAACTCACTTCCTCTGATTGATCATTCACATAGATTAGAAACAGCAAGGGTCCTAGGAGTGAGTCTTTGTGGATCCCACTTTCTATTCCCCTCCAACTTGTTGCATCCCCTCTCCTCTTTATTTTCTGATCTTTGTTTCTTGTTTGTCAAATGCATCTTTACCCAGTTCAGCTTGCCTTTCCATCTTATACAAAAATCTTTTGTGTGGAACTCTCGTAAAATTTGGGACTAAAAAGATGCAGGCTACCTAATCTCCTTTCTCCTGGTGTATCTTAGTGACCCAGTCATTGAACTGAACTGGGTATCATATATTAATTGACCTCTTAGAAAAACGAACATGTTTTTAAATAAATACAACACTTTATTTTGTAAATTGTTATATATTGCTCCTTCTATATGAATAGTTGACAAAAACTATGTTCTCAGATGATTAGCCGTCAACGGGAGATGGAGGAAGAACGTCTGATACAGCATAAAGTACGAGAACAGCAACGGCTTCTTGAACAACAGCAGCAACAGAAAAAGCAGGAAGACCTGTATCGCTTACAGCATGCAGCCTTCATGGAGAAACAGAGAGAGGAGCAGGAGAAAGAAGTACAACTCTTAAGGCTACAAAGAGAGGCTTTAAAACAAAAGGAAGAAGAAAATATAAAGGTGAGGGCTTATTAACTTACTGTATCATAACCATTGTTACTTGGTGGAATCTTGTTAAGATGTTGACATACATGGTGACATATTTGAATATTGTTTTTGCTGGGGAAGTATAGTAATTATGGTTGTTTTCTTAGCATGTGTCTGCTTGAAGAGAGAGCTTCATTTAATGTAATACTTATTTACATGCTTGATCGTGTACTTTTTTGAATTGCAAATCATAGACACTTTGTTTTATTTGGGCCCCCCTTTTTGTATTTTCTGTGTGTGTGTGTGTGTGTGTGTGTGTGTGTGTGTGTGTGTGTGTGTGTGTGTGTGTGTGTGGTGTGGGTGTGTGTGTGTGTGTGTGTGTGTGTGTGTGTGTGTGTATATATATATATATATATATATATATTATATATATATATATATATATATATATATATATATATATATATAAAATATACATACATACATACATACATACACACACACACACATATATCAATATGCAAAACGGTTGAATAATTTGGCAAATAAATAATTTAATCCTGGAAGTTCAAGCAATTGTTTTTATAGGAAGTTAGACTGTGATATTATACTTTATGTACAGTCATAATCCTAGATTAAAAAATTTATTTGGCCAATATGTTAAATAGCTATATTCTATGTAAATTACATGAAAGGTAATTTGATTTTATTTTGACAGCTTCCAGCTCCTGGAGTACCCCCTGGAGTTTCAGCAGCTTCAGCACGTGCCTCTGTGCCCCATCAGTTGGCGCTAGACCCGCTAGTGTGGGCACTGTTCCAGTCTTGGGTCCACCAGGAGTTAAAGCATCTGTTGTTGTACCGCCTTCGCCATCTTTTGGTCCTAGGCCCCAAGGGCCAATAAATGTTGGTGGTCCAACAGGGTTTACTGGCCCTAGTCCTGTGCCCAGCACAGGCCTACTTGGTCCAGGACCTGGATCATCACCAAAGCCTACTCCATCCCCACAGCAGCCTTCCCTCAGACCCCCACTTTTACAGTCATCAAGCCCACGCACTGCCACACCAATGACTCCCCAGCGTCCACCTGTAGCAATGTCAAACTCGCCTGCTAGACCCCCTGTAAGTTTTTTATTATTGTTCATTATGCAGAAGTATCATATATTGCACTACCAAAGTATAATCTCATCTTAGGCTTAAATAAGTGATTTTTGCAGTCATTAATCCTTTGCATCCTGTGTTAGTCAAAATCCAATATTGGGTGCTTTTAATCTCTAGCAGATTTAAGTAGGTTGAGTTTTGCTGGGTTCTCAGTCATATTGGTATTTCCTTAAATGAGAGTGTGGACTCTGGTGCTAAGGAGGTTATCCTCACTTGTCTCATTTCCTGAAAAGACATTCCTTATTCCAATTTCTACCCAGTCGTTCATTCCTCTATCCATGACTGTTGGCAGGCTTGTTGGTTTTGGGTTACTGGTAACAAACTGTGTGCTCTAAAGGGTAGTCTGTCCCTTAGCCTTCCTCCTCCCACCATAACAGGCAGTGGGAAATGGTTCTGGGAAGGTTACATACTGGCTATACATGTTTAACTCGTGGACACTTAATGGAACGCTGCCCTTCTCCTTATTGTTCGAACTGCATTGTCCCTCTTACACTCGTGCAGCTCCTTGTTGAATGTCATGATTTTCAGGATGTTCGTGTGTCTTGCTTCCCGACTGGCTCTCGCTGTCATTTATCCCCCTCAAGAGAATCCTTAGCAAATTCAATATCTTTGATTTTGCTTGCCGTATGCACTCTCATATTGTCATGCTTAGTAATATTTAGCAAATTTTTAATATCCTGTGACTTTGATGGTGCTATATTGTCTTCCTGGCTTAGTGACTTCTTTTGATAATTAATTGCTTACATAAGTGATATTTTCTGTGGGGGAGCCACGTCAGCTCCCTGAAGCTATCCGTACTGATATGTGCTATATTAGTTTGGGGTCATTAGTCACAGGAGTTCTTATGCTTACCAAGAACCACGAGCCAGAACCTGGTCCCCTGAGAGAGGCTCGGGAGCAATGGCCTATGGCCACTTTATATTTAAAGTACTGTACAGTGCACTGTCATAATTGCCATCGACCGGGGAAGGACCCAGAAAGGTATGCGAATCAAAACGGACCACTGTCCTGTGTAATCTACATCTCAAAAGATCAAAATAACTCTTCTAGAAAGAAACCAAACAAGCAATCCTTCATGCGCCTAGCACTTCTGCTCATTAGCGCTACCCCCTCCCCCATCCTATGAGAGAGCTGGCTCGCCAGAGCCGACAGCATACCACTCCAGTTATTGGACTGATGTGCTAGTGGTCACTTCAGTCAACTCTGGCCTCAAGTTCCTGTTCTGGATTTTGGCCCTGTGTAGCTGTTCCAGCTGTGTTGATGTGATGGCCAGGTGTCTTAGTGTATAGGAGCAACATGTGCCTAGAGTGACCTTCCCTAGGTGCTCCGTGAGTTCTGCCCTAGTGTGTTGGGGTTATGTTCCCTGGGGCATTTGGGAATCACTCCATTTGAGGCCTTCATCGCTTGATGTTGTCTTCACCCTTTGGGTACGTCAGGGATCGAGGGTTTTCGATCTTGGCCTGGGTAGAGGAATGTTATTGGCTGGGTGGGATGCAGCTAGCTTTACTTCAACGCAGCGGCTGATGTTTCTCTCTTACTGCCAGTTTTTGTTGTGTTTCTTCGGGGGGTTTTGTTTTCATTTTCTTTTCATTCAGTGGCATTCTCCTTGTTTAGATAAAGGAGGTCTGCTTAGCTTCTTATTAGGCAACCCTATGTTGTGTTGGTAGTCCCTCTGTTCCCGCGAGGTTTCATAGCTGCTTTTGGTGGTCAGTTTGTTTGCTACCCTATGGGCCCTGGAAAACCCCTGTGGGCTCGGTTGTACAATGGTTACTTCTTCCAAGCCCACTCTTGCCTTGTGCGAGGTTGAAGGTTGTTCGTTGCCCCTTCCTCAGGGAAATGGTCATCCGTACTGCCTCTGTCATGCTGCCTGTTGGGTCGGGGACACCACCGACCCGGAGTTTTGCAGCCTTTGTTCCCCACTTGTAATTCACTTTACTCATTCCTTGTCTGTTGATCTCGAGGATCAGGCAGCGGCTGCATTGCATGCTTGATTCTCCTTACTGCAACAGGCCAGGTTGGTTGCCTGGTTGGAGACCCCGGAGCTGCCCCGCTTGGGTTTTAGGGCCCAGAATTTGGGGGTGTTGGTCGCTTCGACCTTGGTTCCTTCTGCACCCCTGCTTCCCCCCCCCCCATCTGCTTCCGGCTCCCGAACGTCTGAGGGTTTCGGAGTCGGGGCAGGGTTTCGCCTGGGATGAGGCTTGGGTGGCTTCAAGGGCTGCCTTTTCAGATTCGGGCGCAGAGGTGGTCGAGTCCGATTTTCCAAGTCCGCTTGGATCACTTGGGCTCCTTTTGCCTCAGCTTGGGCCCTTGTGCCTTCTGGGCAGGAGTTATTGCTGCAGGGGAGGGAGTTTGACTCCCTTCCTTCCCTTTCTGAATTAGTTTTACTATATTTGCCAGTGTAATTTACACACCCTTGCGTCGGGCACATCCATCTTTTGCTTGGATGTTTTGTTTGGGGAAGCAAAAAATATTAATATCATGACTTTTTTGTTTTGTTCATCATACATTTATTGCACATTATTTTCCGGTGCTTTGGGTGCTCTTCCCTGTTCTCAGATCAGCGGTTTCATTTATATTTTTAGCATGTATTTTGCTCTACAGTTTGAGTTGCCGCGATTGGTCACCAGGGCAGAGCTCCAGTCGTGGTGCACCATCCCACAGTTGTTGTTTGTTGTTACCCACTCTTTGCATATGGCAGCTGGCCCGTTGAAAGTGTATCATTTTTCTCCTGTTTTTTTGGCATTTTACATTAATAAATGCGCTCTTGTTCTTACCGGTGACTATCGTTCACTTTTGTTTGATATGTCTCGGGTATGGGTTATGCTTGCTATGAAAGGGGTGGAGATGTAGCATTGATATAGCCTTTGCACAAGAGTAATGGTTATGATTGTGTTTCAGGGTG
Source organism: Procambarus virginalis (assembly GCA_020271785.1). NCBI lineage: Eukaryota > Metazoa > Arthropoda > Malacostraca > Decapoda > Cambaridae > Procambarus > Procambarus virginalis. Next base: position 10,209,127 of record WNGS01000543.1, on the reverse strand, counting down.
CAGGTCTTCTGGGTGCAGCTCCCCCAGCAATGACTCCTCCTGGAGAAAGCCCAGAGAAGGGAGAGAAGCCTCCACCACTCATGTCCCTACAGGTCTCTGCCCCCAAGGAAGAAGCACCCAGAGAAGTCAAGCTTCCACAAGCACTTGAACAAGCACTGGCATTCAAGTCAGAAAGGGCCAAACAGGTATGTTATTTGTAATACTGTATAAATGTTAATATTTTATGAAGTAATTTCTTGCACTAAGGTCTTATTTGTTAAACCCATCTTCACATTTCCAGAATGTTCATTCTCTTAATACAGTTTGGCCAGTTTGAAATAAAGTACAATAAAAATGTACTTTATTTTTCATTAATATAAGGTTCTACATTCATTATCCTCTATCTCTGTATGAGTTGCTTCAGGACCTCTCTGCTCAAAATATTCACAAGTTAAATATTATAGTTTTCTAGCTTCCTATCATTGGGTCAGTTTTCTTTGCTTGTAGTTCCTTCCCTAGCCTCTCTGCACCATCCAATTAAGTTTCTGTAAAGGAGATCCATGGCTCACTGTGAGCCTATAAATGAAAGCAGGGTTTATATTTTATAGTACGTGAATATTATGACACCATCAAGAAGACCTTGACAAACTTCAGGAGTAGGCAGATAAATGATTGCTGGAATTTAATCCAAATAAGTGTAAAGTATTAAAAATGGGTAAGGGAGACAGGAAATCTATAATTAACTACACCATAAGGGGAAAACAATTACAAGAAACGATAAGAGAAAATGACCTGGGAGCAGATGCTTGGGACTAGCCTCGCCCAACTTTTCCAGATGATAAATGAGTGGTATGGAAATATCATAAGCTAGGCGGGGTCAGCTCCAGTGCCCTCCTTTATGAAATATCTTGTTTATTTCAATAAGTCAGGGATTTGTTTTCATGTAGAATTTTTTTTAACAGGTTTTTGCCTGTTTGTAATATTAAATTTCCTGAGAATGAGAGATAGAGGGATGTTGGGAGAGAAGGGATGGGGAGATATAGGAGGATTAGAGAGAGGGAAGAATGGGGGGAAAGATGGGGAAGAGAGAGAAGGGAAGAAAGTGAGGTGAGAGAAAGGGAGGACAGAGACCCGGGCACAGCTGGGTATCCCATCACGTTAGATGTAAGACCAAATGAGCATGGGGAAATGGAAAACAGTTTAAGAAAGAATCAACATAGTTTAAAGAAAGCAAATCATGTATAAAAAATTAAAAGATTTTTGTGACATGATGGCTAAGATAAGTAGAAATGGAAAAGCTGGATGGAGTGCATATTATTAGTGCCAGAAAGCTTTAGGCGCTGTTCTTACAGAAAATTATTTTACAGAATGGAAAAGTAGGTTGACGAAGTTGAACTCAACATGTAAAATAATTTAGACAAATTGAACAAGGACTGGTTAATATAAGGTGAACAAGATTGAATAGGTGGAAAGTGGCAAAACAGACAATGCAAAAACAGTATTCCACAAGTGTTTGAGAGTAGTGAAGATGTGGAGTGAGCTTGCTTCTCTGCCTATGACTTTTACTCAGAAGTGTGTCATTCTCCGTCCCTCTTTGTCACTTTATGGTCATCCCCTTGTTTACAAGAATTCCGCTAAGCTTCTGGAGTTAATCTTTGACACTCGTCTTGGTCGGCCCATATATCTTACCTCCGCGCTGAATGCTCTAAGACCCTTTCCCTCCTTAACGCTTTGTCCCATACTTCTTGGGGGGCAGATAGGCGTATGCTCCTCTCTTTACATTCCTCACTCGTCCTGTCTAAACTCGATTATAGTTGCCCTGCTTACTTGTCCGCTTCTCCTACTATTCGCCGTCTTGATGCTTTGCACCATGCTGGGTTGCGCCTCAGCTCTGGTGCCTTTCGTTCGACTCCCGCCCTCAGCTTGTATGTTGACACTGGCTTCCTGTCTCTCCAGGACTGCCGTGATCGCTACTGTCTTCACTATCTTGCGCGGTCCTTGCAACATCTTCGTAGTGTTCCTTCCTTACTCCCGTCTCCTTTCCGAAGTTTTGTACATCCTTGACCCACGTTACTAAAGCTTTTACTCCTCCTACGGTTCTGAAGCACCTTTTTCTTGAGCACTTTTCTTCACACTCTCGCTCCGTTTCCATCTTCATCGATGGGTCTAAGTCTGCGGACGGTGTGGGCTACTCTGTTGTTTTTGCTGACCGCACTTATATGTGTCGCCTCCCTTTGGAGACTAGCATCTTCACAGCGGAAATTTATGCTAATCTCTATGCTCTTCGTCTCCTGCTTTCTCGTTGTCAATCCTCTTTTGTGATTGTAGTTGACTCTTGTAGTGCCCTCGTGGCTCTCAGGTCCTTTAATCCTGTCCATCCGATAGTTGTCGAGATTCAACATTGGCTGTTTCTTATCTCTAGTAAATTTAAATCCGTCGAGTTTTGTTGGGTGCCCAGCCATATTGGTGTTTCGTTAAATGAGCGTGTGGATGCTGTCGCTAGAGAAGCTATCCGCTCTTGTCCTGTTTCCCGTAAAGGTATTCCTTTTTCAGACTTTTACCTGGTTATTCATTCCTCCATCCTTGCCCATTAGCAGGTTGTTGGTCTTCTGTTGTTGTAAACTGCTACACGCTTAAGCATTGTGTGTCCCCGTGGCCTCCTCCTGCCCCCGTAACCGCGGTGGGAAACGGCTCTAGCGAGGTTGCGTCTTGGCCATACTCGCTTAATTCACGGACACTTAATGGAGCGCCGCCCAGCTCCTTGTTGTCCCAAATACCATTGTCCTCTTACCGTCGTGCATATCCTTGTTGAATGTCCGACTTCCAGGACGAGCGTGTGTCTTGCTTTCCGACCGTCCCTCGCGTCACTTGTCCCTCGATAGAATTCTTGGTCAATTGGTTACTTTTGATATTGTTCAACCTTATGCGTTTCTGTTCTCGTATTGGCATCCTTGGTGATATTTAGCGCCCGCTGATTATTCCGCACGTTTGATGGTGCTACATAGCCTTCCCGTTTGGTGCCTTCTTTTGATAATTACTTACTTGCTTCTCTGCCATTCCCTATATTTGTGATGTCTTGGAATAATAAATATTTTGACAATAATTTTCTCTATTTTTTATTGCTGTTTTATATCTGGCAGGCACCTTGAACTTTTCACATTATAATTACTAATGCAAGCATTATTGGCTACTTATTTCATGAACACTTATCCAGAATTCTTCAACAATTGTGTAATGAATTACTGTTTAGTCTTTGTCATTTAAAGGTACAGTATAGGGAAAATTTGTGTATATCTGGTCATTGTGAGCTGTAAAATTATCACCAAACTTTTTTTTGTGTACCCAACAGGTTGGTGTGAATCCAGAAGATGTTGAAAAGGTAGAAAGAGAAGGGCTAGCAAGAATGGATGAACTTGAAAATCAGAAGCCCCAGATACGAACTACAGTTTCTATGACCAAATCTCAAACGCCATTTATTCCTCCAGTCTATGAGGAGGAGGATGAAGAAGTTCCAGAGGAACCTAGCCAGAAAAACAAACAAGAAAAAAAGAAAAAGAAGAAGAGGAGGAGGAAAGGTCGCCATCAACTCCAGGAGGAAATGGAACGAAAGAGAATTGAAAAATTAAAGAGAGACAAGAGCGAGATTGACGATCCCAACATAGAAATTGAGTATATCCAAGACTCCATTGAATTAGATATAACAGATCCTAATTATCGTCATTTTACAAAGATATTTGAAGCATTCAGAATTGCCGAGCCAGAACCAAAACCAGAAGAAGAAAAGATACTGCCTAAAGTGGAGATTCCCTTAGTGGATATTAACAAAAAAATTGGCCCAAAAGTGCCAGGTATTCCACTAGATGATGATGACGACGATGACGATGATGATGACCTGAAGAAGGAAGAGGATGATAAACCAAAGCTATCAAAAAGGAAAATGAAACTTTTGAAACGCATGAGCATTGCCGAGTTGAAGCAAACTGTCAGTCGTCCAGATGTAGTTGAAATGCACGATGTAACGGCCAAAGATCCAAAGTTACTTGTTCATTTAAAAGCCACTAGAAACACTGTACCTGTACCACGCCACTGGTGCTTTAAGAGAAAATATTTGCAAGGCAAACGTGGTATTGAAAAGCCACCTTTTGAACTTCCTGACTTCATCAAGCGCACAGGTATAATGGAGATGAGAGCTGCACTTCAAGAGAAGGAAGACCAAAAAACACTCAAAGCTAAAATGAGGGACAAGGTGAGGCCAAAAATGGGTAAGATTGATATTGATTACCAGAAACTTCATGATGCATTTTTCAAGTGGCAGACTAAACCGAAGATGACAATTCATGGGGACCTATACTATGAAGGCAAAGAGTTTGAGACAAAGATGAAAGACAAGAAACCTGGAGAGATGAGTGATGATTTGAGAATAGCTCTTGGTATGCCTGTTGGAGCCAATGCTCACAAAGTTCCTCCACCTTGGTTAATTGCAATGCAGCGGTATGGTCCACCTCCATCATACCCAAATTTGAAGATCCCAGGACTTAATGCCCCTATACCAGAAGGTTGTAGCTTTGGTTACCATGCGGGTGGGTGGGGCAAGCCACCTGTTGACAACATGGGAAAGCCTATTTATGGAGATGTGTTTGGCACTCAAGGCAAGGACTTTGATACTCCTTTAACAGAAGAAGAAGTGGAAAGGACATTATGGGGAGAATTAGAGAGTGAAAGTGAAGAGGAATCTGAAGAAGAGAGTGATGAAGAATCTGATGAAGATGTCAGTGGGCTTGTAACTCCTGGAGAAACTGGTCTTGTCACTCCTTCTGGTATCAGTTCACTACCCGCTGGTCTGGAGACTCCAGACATGATTGAGTTGAGAAAGAAACGAATGGAAACAGAAATGGAAGGGGGTGATACTCCTGCTCTTTATACAATTCTTCCTGAGAAGCGAACTGAGACAATGGGGCGAGCAATGATGGGCTCAACACACACCTATGATATTGGTGCAGCTGCAGCTAGTGGCATTGCTAGTAGGTCAGCCACACAGGGAGTGGAAGTGGCCCTTGATCCCTCAGAACTTGACCTTGTAGATACAGATGCCATGGCTGCACGATATGAAGCTACACTTAGGGAACAGCAGAAGGGAGAAGAAGAAGATTTCTCTGATATGGTGGCTGAACATGCAGCCAAACAACGTAATAAAAGACGAAAGCAACAACAAGATCAGAACAAACCAACTAAAAAGTATAAGGATTTCAAGTTCTAAAGGAGATACAGTAATTACGTGTTGAAATTATATATATTTGTAGTTGCAGACAATTAAAGCAGCTTTCGTATATTTATTTCCTAGGTTTGTGTTTACAAAACAATGTGTCAACATATGCAACACAGACCTTTGAGCTAGCATTGCATATTGTTTGGGTAGATTTTAAGTCAATACAGTTTTTAAATATATATACTGTAATTCTTTTTATTAACCTTGTTCCAGATTTTAAAATTGAGTCCTGGTGAATGATGCAGTTGATAGATTGATTAGCCTTGCTTTTCTTGGAATGACTATGATAAAAGAAGCACTTGGTTTAACTACCAGGTGTCCCAGCACTGGCCTCAGAGCCTGAAGCTCATTAGGCTTATCGAGGTCTTCCTAGGTTAACGATTGACCTTTCCCAAAATGCAACCTACAACAGCTGTCTAATTCCAGAGTATCTTGACTGATAGGAGAATAGAGGCAAGATGTTTGCCCAAACATTTTGCCTTGCACAGGAATTTTATCTGGGCCCATTCAGTTGTGAGCCTGCTGCAAGATGCATCCATTTTTTTTATGAACAGAACAGAATATATATTTTTTTTTATGAATTTGAGTAAATTACCATAAGTGCATTGTTCGTTATGTGTCCTATCTTTAGGCTACATAGTATGCTTTCGTCAAAGAGCGAGATCTGTAGTACTTAATATTCTTCTTCAGGTAAACTGAATTGTAATATGCCTTTAATTTCAAAAGTACCTCTAAAGATGCTTGTCAGGCATTAGGTCCATGGGTTTACATAAAAAACTTGTTAATGAGATTTTTTTTTAAGGAATTAATGTGGTCATTCTCCATTACGAAGGAAAGCAGTTATGTATACATATTTCATTTAACATATACTGTATGTACAGTATTATACTGTACTATAAATTGAGATGTTACAGCATGTTATGGATGGCATCTGGTTTTACTGCCAATTTTCATTGGCTGATGCAAGGTATGTAAATGTGAGAGGTTTACTGTAATTTGTTTCTATTTTAAATTCTTGATGTGTTTCTATTTACATTTATCATTTATAAACTCTTTTGATAGTAGATTTCCTACACTAATCTCTTCAAAGTGGGTGGCTAGTATTTGCTCTATTTTTTTTTAATAATTGTTCCCTACTATGCATATTCCTTGCACTTACTGTATAATGGTACTAGGGGAGTACCCAGTGGTGCCCGGGATAATGTGTCTTCTATCTCTTCCTTGACCCCACCCCCCTTGTCCTGTCTTTTCTTTTCTTTTCTTTCTCCTCCCCCCCCCCATCCCCTTGGTCCTTCCCTCAGGAAATGTATGGGGGGCTCTTTTTTTTTTTCTCTCCCCCCCCCACCTTTATCCTCTTTCGCATTCCCTTCTCTATCTCTATTCTACAATATTACTAATAATATAATAAGAACATATGTCATTATGTCTTTATAATATTAATGACATTCAACAGAATATAATAGTCCTCCCCTTTAGAATCTGTGGGTTGGTCCTCAGTTTTTTGTGGGTAGGGGAAAGGCAGAATTTAATTCTTTTATGGGATTATGGCCTTTGTTTGAATAACAGGAAATTTGTTTATTTTCTGGAGATCAATGAATAATGGTGTATAAAAAAAAGAAAAACTCTGTAAAAAAAATGTTTTGAATTTTCAAAATACTAGTATTTTTGCAGGTGTAGCTGGCAGCCAGTGCCAAATACTGTATCGTCAAGAGGAGTCTGAATGAGATCCTGGCATGCGTTTTGGTGACTGTGCACGTATCGTTGTTGTTGTAGAGTCCTTATACAGTATTTGAGCATGCAGATACATTGATGAATAGGCGGTAAAGTGAACAGACAGGATCTTCTGCCTAAGCAGGAGACTACCGTATCACTGTATACTGTGGGTATATGAAAAGTATTCTCAAATTAGTGATTCTCTACATAAATGTGTTGGTATGGTATGTCTTTCTGCTTTCATTAATGTCCTGAATATCTGGTCAATTTTAAATATTCTGAGACAGTGCTGCATAGTTTTCTTAGCTTGGCACCGTCTTTTGATAATTACGCATACTATATGCCTTCCTCCTACCACCGTAATTGGCAGTGGAAAATGGCTCTGGCAAGGTTATGTATTGGCCATACATAACCTTGCCAGAGATTATGTATGGCTGACGGGCACTTATTGGAACAGTGCCCTCATTATCCGAACTGCATTGTCCCTCTTAGTCATGCATTTTTTTGTTGAATGTCCTAATTTTCAGGACATTCGTGTGTCTTGTTTTCCTGACTGTTCCTTGCGGTCATTTGTCCCTCGATAGAATCCTCGGTGAATCGATACCATACTGTACTGATACTCTATACCTTAATAATAAAAAGAATTGGTGCCTTTCTTTGACTAGTAATGTATGCAGTACAAGTAAATTACCAAATTCATGCCTCTACATAAGAATTCAATACAGAATTATATATATTGCAAATCAAAATATGTAGATTAATATATTCACAAGTGTATTTGCAAAACCAAAATACAAATATTTAAAAATTAAGTGAAGGTACAACGTCATATATCTTGTACTAATTTATTTTATCAAAGTAAAACTAAAAGTTTGCCAGAAATATTTTTCATAAATAAATATTATAAAAACAATTAACAAGTCCCTCCGTATGTAACATTATTCAATGGTAATAATACTGTATGGTACTGCTTGTCAAATCCTTTGCAACATTATAATTTTCACAGTAAAACAAAGCTGGTGTCACATGCTCGCTAGCTGGTGCCATGTAAGAATGTGATCACTGCATACAAAAAAAGGTAACGGGAATCAACAAAATTGACAAACAACTCTTGAAACTTACAGCTTCAAAAGAGAGAGATCATAGATTTAAGCTAACAAAGGTGCTGGAAAAATATTAGACAGTTCTCTTTAGAAAAAGTGGTAGACTACTGGAACAAGTTAAGTGAGGAGGCCAAAACCATCAGTAGTTTCAAAGCATCACATGACAAAATGAGTGCTGGGAAGACGAAATACCACGAGCGTAACTCTCATCCTGTAACTACACTTGGGTAATTACTCATTGGCTGTGGGTTCCATTTGCTCACAGATTGCTGGTGCTGTACACTCGTTAGGTAGCAAGTGTTTGGCACAGCCAGCTATTAGTACCTAATAGCCAGAACTGCACTATTTGGCCTAGTATGCAAGGTCTGATTTGCCTAACAGGCCAAATAATTTTTATTATTTTCAAATATACTTTTCCAGATTGATTTTTTAACAATGATAATCAGTTATATTAGGAACATGAATTACTGTACTGCCATAGGTTACATTTTACAATTTTGTTTTAGTTTTGACTCATAATTGCAATTTTATGTAATAGAATGAAAACTCTCATTAGAATTATTTTGAAAATTTAAATATTTCATGAAAAATTTGGCTTGCTAGAGAACTCTGGTTATTAGGTATGACAGCTACATCGACACACTTTACTGCACTCCATATGTATTAGTTTTAAATTTATAATTGGCCCTTCAAATGGATTTGATTACATTAAGTCAAGAAGTATAATGTGTCCTATTTTCTGAATCTCTGATGATGAAGATTATAAAATGCAGCAATACATTTAAATAAAATTGGAAAATACAGTTTCAAACTATACTTTGTATATATGTGAAGAGGTAATGTTGCATGAATACTAACAATGAATGTCATTATAGGCAAGCAATTATGTACTTTGGCTGCACCCTGGATATGGTTAAAAATGATTCATTTACTCGATTCATAAAAAAAAAAATAAGGAACTGGCTATACTGTTCCTTCTGTGTATAATTTTCACATATCTGAAATATATTGATGTGACCTTAAATAGCTCAGAGTGAGTGAGTGTGTGAGTGTGTGTGTGTGTGTCTATATATATATATATATATATATATATATATATATATATATATATATATATATATATATATATATATATATATATATATACACAGTACAACCTCGATTCAACGTACCCCGATTCAACGAATCTCCGGCTAGTTTGCACACTTTTCAGACCGGATTTACTCACCCGGTTCGACGAACAATGGTTCGCCGAAGCGGGGGATGTTCGGATTTGCTTACGATGTCCAGACAGAGTTCACAGACTGGTGGAAAACTTTCCCATTCTATCACAGATTACAATTAATAATTCTCTCATATGACAAGTTGGATCACACAAGTGGACCACACAAGTGGACCACACAAGTGGACCACACAAGTGGTCCACAAGCTTACGATTTTGGGACAAAGTTCACAGAACGGTGGAAAACTTTCCCATTCTATCACAGATTACAATTAATAATTCCCTCATATGACAAGTTCGATCACACAAGTGGACCGCACATGTGGACCGCACAACTGGACCACACAAGTGGTCCACAAGCTTACAATATTGGGACAGAGTTCACAGAGTTGTGGAAAACTGTCTCATTCTATCACAGTTTACAATTATAATTCCTTCATAAGACAAGTTGCATCACACAATTAAGTGGACCACACAACAAGTCAACCATATGAACCAGATACCAGCCAGAGTGGTCCACACAAATGAACGACCGAGTTTCCATAATTTTTGTTCACTGATTTGTGGCAGACGTATCTTTGTAAATTAATTTAAAGGCTGAAGCGTGATTAGCTTAATGCACTACAGTACCTATTTACTGTAGAGCATTCACAACTTCACAAAACTTCAAGATGGGCATAACTCCAACAATAAGGTAAATACATGAATTACAGTATTTTTTAGTAGAGTAGTAAAATATAGGTATAGTATGTAATATGATAATGCATTTTTATTGTGTACAAGAAAAAAAAAGACACTGACGCAAACGCCTCCTGAAGGTCACCTCTTGCAACGAATCCAACGCTCCAACGAACTGGGGTGGTCCCATATAGTACGTTGAATCGAGGTTGTACTGTATATATATATATATATATATATATATATATATATGTATATATATGTATATATATGTATATATATATATATATATATATATATATATGTATATATATATATATATATATATATATATATATATATATATATATATATATATATATATATATCTATATATATATTGCACTTTAAAATGTTTGTGGGATATAAAATATTGCAATTTTTTATTCTACACTTGCATATGTGACTACTATAAGCCACTAAATACACTTCATGTGTGTTATTGATAACACAACATACTTGGTAAGATTAACACTCCATACCAAAAATCTTGACATGACGTAAGAAAAGGGGTCAACTTTTTATAGTTTTCCCAGCCTGGCTCGGATCATAATGGTGAGCATTTCTTTAAGTACGATACATTTGTCAACAACATTACATTTAGTAATTTATCAGTTTTGAATAAAGATTTGGTAAATCTTAACAAATTGATTCTAATGTCAATGATTAAACAATAGGAATAACATGTTTGAGTAGAAATAAAGACCATTTTATAACTGCTGTATGACTACATAACAGGCATTTCTTATCCAAACACTAATGTATTATCATATACATTGTAAACTCTCTTCTTTCTTTTTACCATACAAATAAAGTTATAAACTCAGAAGTGATGAGAGAACCCATAAGGGTGAGGATTGGCTGTAGAGAAAAGTTTTAGTTGGAGGTCGTATATTGATGAAATACCAGTACCTCGATCGTAGTATGTAGGAACATAACACAGGTATGTTAGGGAATACCATATGTGCCAAGCTCATCAAATTATGAGCTATATCAGCACAAAACTTAAACTTTGTAAAACCACTTTTTAAATGGTGAATATTTAAGTACTGTAATGAACACCCAAAATATGTATGTTGTTTAAGGCATAGTTCTTGGAATACAAGACAGAAACCTCTGGTGAACTGTGTTGGTCAATAATACCATCCATGCATCAGTCTCCTGTACAGTCTAGTAGTGCATCCCTCAGCTTACGTAAATTCGGCTTGCTTTCCTGAAAAATTAAAATTAGTAATTCATTCATTTTTGTAGTTACAGTATACACCCTCCTTATCAAAAGTATTTCAGTTATTTAAATGCTTTATCTTTCCCAAGCAGCATCTTGGTTGCTCCCTGAGCTAGAAGGAAGGAAGGAACTATCAGGGGGAAAGCGCCAAGCCACTACGACTATATAAGCCAGGGACTACCCTACCCAGGACACTGCTCACAATCCAGGCTCCAATTATATTTTGTCCTAGCAAGCCAAGCAACTTTTCAAAGTCTTTGAAAGTTTCAAAGTACAGAAAGTTTCTGTACTGTACAAGCAGTACAGAAAACCACCTCCAAGCAATAACTGGAAATGCAAGGAAAGCCAGATATCACTGCTAACTGCAGTACTGAGAAAACCAGTTGCAATCCGACCATCACCAGGTGGTAGTCAGGTCGCCACTACAGGTCAGAGGAGCCAGCAACCCTTACCAGAAGCCCATAGTGATCCAGCACACTCTGGAAAAGTGAAAGCAATGGAAGGGCTTCTCAGAAAGGTCCATTTCAATATACTCAACTTATTTCTGGGCAAGGTCCTCTTTGTTGCTCTATTTACCAACTCTCCATGAACCCATCACCCAAAAGGAAAGAAACCTAAACAAAAAGTGATTATCCAAACAGAAATTAATAGCTAGACAAGGATGCAAACTGGACCAAGATGCCCAGGGAAAGACTACTATGACCCCATCCAAAGGTCAGACTAAATGCCTGGTGGAGAAGCATCTGAAAGAAAGAAAAACATTGACACAAAACACTAAGTTGTAGTATAGCCCAGCAGGGCATCATAGAACAGCCACCAAACAAACAGAAGAACAAACAAGTCCTACATGAAGAGAAACCTGGCTGGTAAAAATGAGCAGAAACAAAAGAAGTGTCTCAGGGGACATGGAACACCTGCCCTGAGCAAGTCAAAAATGGGACCAGGTGACAGATCAACACGCCAAAATGACATGCAAAAGGAATGCAAGGGCTAGACTGATGGGAACCTCACCTCTGAACACATCAAAGTTTAGGTGTTCAATCCCACGAACCAAGAGAATTATATTGGGTAGAGGAAGAGGTTGTTACCCAGCTCCTCAGTATTGTGCCCCTATCCAGACCATATTTTGGGACACAGAACATCTTCCAGGGCAATGCCTGGTGAAACTGTGCACAGCACCAGAACTGGGGAATTCAACTAGGAGACTCAGATACCATAATAAAGAAAATGGAACCCACAAGAGTATCGAGANTAACCCTCCTAACTCTGGCACCAATTTTGTTACAAATCTTGTACTTTTTTAAATTTGGCTTGATTCACAAGGTGCAGATTCCATGCCAATGATGCATATTCCAGTATTGGTAACAAATGATGTGTAGATTGCCTTGGAGTCCTGATTTAGGTTTCAAATGATGATCTTATATTTACCAGCATCCCATATGCTGCCGATGTTATGGTTATGGGCCTCCTGTTTGTTGGAGTTGTATCCACTCCAGATAATTCTCTCGATTCCTGCAGCTGCCTTCCTATTATGGTGTAGATGCCTTCTCGTCTTCTCTCTCTTGCCCATCTTCATTACCTTACACAAACCCATCAAACCCATCCTATTCTATCCTATCATGTCCATCCAACCTTATGAAAGTAAGATACAAAACCACTTGTGTCCTTTTAAGATCTTGCACCTCTTATCTTTTTTTCTCATGATGGCTTAGTTTAAGCCATTAAGCTCTTAGCTGTACTAGGCAGTTTTCCTCAAACTCAAGATGACCTCGTAGTGCTTTGAGCTTGTAAACTGGCTTCCGAAAATACGAAATTAAATTATAAGAAATTAAATTTCATTGCAATGCTAGAAAGTTTATTTTTTGGGATAGAGGGAAGAAATAGTTTTGTGTGCTTTGTTTATATACACATTCTATACAGTATACAGTACGTACATATAATGTGCCCGTCAAAATGCTTTATACTACATTACAATTAAATGTTAATGCGTATTAAATGTTTGCATTTTAATAAAGTTCAATGATTTGTTAGTGCAAGTTCACTAACAACTAACATTAAACATCGAAAAGACTTACTACATCTTATTTGGAAGCAAATCATCAAATGCAATTCAGCTACAGATAGACAACATTAACATCAGTAATAAAAATGATGGCAAGTTTCTTGGCCTATTCCTAGACAAGAGACTCAACTCCAGCACCCACATTCAACACATAACTAAGAAAGTCTCTAAGACAGTTGGTATACTCTCCAAATCAGATATTATGTTCCTAACTCTGCTCTCCTCTCTCTTTATTATGCTCTAATCTACCCCTATCTTAATTATGGATCTGTGCATGGGGTGTCTACCACTGCAACCACCTTAAGCCCATCATCAACCAGCAAAAATCTGCTATCAGAATAATAACTAACTCTGCTTTCAGACAACACTCAGCTCCCTTGTTTAAATCCCTAAACTTGCTAAATATTAACTCCCTCCACACATTCTCTTGTGTCAACTACATCTACAAAACCCTGTTTAAATGCAAACCATGCTCTGAAACTCTCTCTGGACAGATGTAATAGGACCATTATCACCACACCAGAAATAAATATCTCTTTGATATCCCCAGGGTCAAATTAATCTGTGTAAACACTCTATGCAATTAAGGGACCTAGTCTATGGAACTCACTCCCTAGTGAATTGAAAACTGTAAACTTTTGCCTTATTTAAAAGCAAAACCAAAAAGTACTAATTTCATCTTCTTAGTTTCCTACACTGAGCTTTATTTTTTGCTCTGTATCTAGTGTTACCCAATCTCCTAATTCTTATGTACTTAACCCAAACAACCTTATCATTGTGTTCATTGCTGTCTTCCTTATGTGCTAGCCATTTGCTGTATTGGCCTACCAAATTTTGTCAACTACCATTCAAGCTTTCATTGCAATCAATCTTAGCTACCTAAGTGCTTTATTATACTGTACCTACAATTTTCTCTCATCTTTTTTTTTCTTTTTTCTTTTCTTGCCATGTAACTGTTATCATTTCTTTTATAATTTTTGCTAGTATTTACCTACTAAAAATTTTCTTAGATTAAGGACCTGCCCGAAACGCTGCGCGTACTAGTGGCTTTACAAGATTGTAATTACCATATTATATATTCTCACATTCCCAATGTACCTTCTTGTATATGAATAAATAAATAAATAAAATAAATAAATAAATGATAATTTTATATTGTGGTTTGATTTCCAGATGACAAAGGGAGAGGTTTGAGACAGTCTTCATGATAAGGCGGGACAATGAAGATACAGTTTAGAGAGAAAGGGAAATATCAGGGGAAGTACTGCTGGAGGCACTTGAAAATGAACAGTGGCACCGAGAGCAGGCATACCAGCAAGAAAACTGTACAAGAAAATTGTTACAGAGGTGAGGTTCTGAACTCAGGTAATTACTGTACTTTACTATGTTTGGTGCTTGACTGAAAATAAGGCATGGATGGGTGTGATACCTTTGATTCAAATTATTTGAATTTTTCTGATTCAAAGTTTTGTACAGTATTAAACATTTACTATATTATATTTTGGGGAAGGGAAGTTATCTGAACATTTAATATTTTCACTGCAAACCAGGCATGATGGCTGATCTCATCGAAACTCTTAAAATACGGAACAATTTGGAGGGATCCGGGCAATTTCTTCAGTCAGGTATAACACAAACAATTCATTGTAATAATTCATTACAATATAATATATGTAGAATTATGTAATATAATTCATCGTAACTAAAATTCTAGCTTCCAATACATTAGTAAACCCAGTTCAATATTCACAATAACACAATGTTGCGTTTGATAGGGTGATTGTCTACACCAATCCAATATGCATTTTTTTAACATCTCTGTCAAGTCATTTTGGTGTTAGTGAGGCACTGGAGAAAAGCTCATTCTAACTCAGAGTGAGTACTGAAAGTTCTCATAACTACTCAAAGCCTTTCCAAGCTCCTCTTGGCATCACAAGGGGCTACAAAGTAGTGCTCCCAACAAGCCATCAATTATCACTCTGGCCACTGCACCTGGCAGCATCTTTGCCAACACCAAATCTCCAACCTCGAGTCCCATCACATTCTTCCGAATTTTCCCTTGGTGTTTAGGCAGACTTGAGATTGGGATACAGTAAGCGATTTTTTTTTTTTTTACATCCTTAAAATCTAAGTTTCACTGTTTAGTTACCTCATGCTGTGTATTTTTTTTTTAATGCAATCGTATATTTGGAAGGCTTCTCGTGTGTGTGTATATGAAAAGCTTGTCTCGAGTATGAAGCATTATAAGGAGATTGTCTAGTTCCCAATTGATTCTACTTGATTGTTGATGTCCAGGCTGAAATGACAGATCTAAGGGCTGAGGAAATTGTCTCCCTGTTCAAATGATGCTACTTTATTTCACCCTGGTCAGTTTGGTTCGTTGTGCTACAGTTGGAAGATGTTTTAGCACTTGACTGCTTTTCAGTCTTGTCTCTCTGTAGTTATGGTTTGGCATAACAGGACATGAATTTTTTTTGAGCAATGGAGATTGCACATTTGAACCTAACCCATCTTTGCTCAAGTTTGTTCATCATTTGCCTTTTGGCTTCAGCATTGTCCTTTCTTTGCTGGCAAACATTCCTCTATTTTCTATTATGTCAGCCTTTTGTTCTCGAGTGGAAGGAGGCTCTTGCCCCTTCCATGTGCATTTAGTGGGTAAGAATTCTGATTTCTGGGATTTTCACAGTCGGTCTGCAAGAGCCTAGTGTTGAGCAAGTTCAGGAATCTCCCTGGATGTGTCTTCAGTTGCACTACTCTTCCTCCTTGTTCCTACTTTTCCATAATCAAGAGGTACAGCAAGATCTGAGTTATGCAAGGTTATCCTTTCAGCCATTGACCCAGTTATGGATGAAATCTGCAGCTCTCTTCTTGAAGGCAGGGACTTGTAGTTGTGTTTTTGTTGGCCTTGTGCTAGGAGTAATGTTCCTGGTGAACAACTGGAAGGTTCTTATACCTGTTTGTCTGGTCTTGAGAACCAAAGAAGGGCCATACATCCATTTATTGAGCCACATCTTTAGCATTTAAAGCTATTTTGGTATTATTTGTAGTGGCAAGATGGTGAATTAAAATACAGTATGAATGTCCTGTAAAGAGTGAGAGCTGCTTGAGACAAAGCTGATCAATGTGTGTGTGAACTGTAGAATACAAACAACATTTATTTACAGTGTTAATCATTTTTACATTTTTAATTTCTTCTCCAGTTTACGAGACAAGTGCTGTGGAGGCTCGTGGCTATCGCTAGTATTGTTAGTGAGCATAGTGATTTTCTCCCAAACATGGCTCATTCTTTACTTGTTGAAGATTTGGGGATCCTTTTATACTCCAGCTGGTCATATAGTTTACAAAGATTCTCTAGGAAAGGCAAGTATTAGAGAGATGATCTCGCCATTTATTCATCTTGTTTGCCTTCTATACATTTACTAATGTTTCCACATTTCACGAATGTTGTGTATGGATTTGCTAATACACGTACTCAACATTCTTCTGGTCATCATATTGTTCATATGTTTTTAGTTTAGTTTTTTAGGGGCTTCAACATATTGATCTTGCCTCTACAGTTCATTTATAATTTATTTAATTTAATAAAGATAGCAAAATGAGACTGCGTAATTATAAAATTGTTATTTGAGCTGTAGCAGTTGAATAAGATTATTAGACTTTGATTCCCACAATCTAATATGTAATTTTTTTTTCCAGTTGCATCATGTGCATTTTTCCTGGTCTAACTGTGGGGAATCTTCAGACCCTGTTCAGGTATGACTTAATAATACATTACTGTGCTGGATTTATATCAAGAGCTGCTGATTTGTTATATGCAGCTACTGCATATTGAACCCTCCCTCTTATTCTGAATGACACAGTGAATACTGAACTAAATAAAGTTCATCTTTGGCTAACTGCTAGCAAACTCACCCTTAACATTGACAAAATTTTCTATATTTTGTTTGGTAATAAATCCTCAGATCAAATTAATCTAAGAATTAACACTATCCAAATTAGTAACAAAGTAGAGGGTAAATTCCTTGGTATTCTCATTGATAACAAGCTGAATTTCCAGGACCACATTCAAAATACAGCAAAAGAACGTTTGTAAAACTGTTGGCATTTTTTCTAAAATCAGATATTACCTGTATGTACCTCGCCCTGCCTTGGTAGTATTCTGTTACTCTCATCTATTCTTATCTCGATTATGGTATGTGCTTCGGGTTCTGCTACCCAAAATTGTCAACGTTCTCTAATTACTCTACACAAATCTGCTATTAGAACAGTAACAAACTCTGGCCCCAGACAGCATTTGGCTCCCCTTACTTAAATCTTTGAATGTGTTAGATATTAAGTCACTGCACATCCTCTCGAGTGTACTGTACGCAATATATATAAAACTCTGAACTGTAATTCTAATCCTGACCTTAAATGCTTCCTAAAAGGTTGTAACAGAACCCAT
This sequence comes from Procambarus virginalis, assembly GCA_020271785.1. Classification (NCBI taxonomy): domain Eukaryota; kingdom Metazoa; phylum Arthropoda; class Malacostraca; order Decapoda; family Cambaridae; genus Procambarus; species Procambarus virginalis. The sequence goes on along the minus strand of WNGS01000543.1, from coordinate 10,191,396 downwards.
GGGCACCACACCAGAAACAAATACCTATTTGATATTCCAAGGGTGCGACTTAACCAAATTAGAAATGCTCTGCAAATCAAGGGATCTAGAAAGTGGAATGACCTTCACAATTATGCCAAAGACTGTCCCTCTCCCAAACAGTTGGAGAAAAACTAAGTACTGTACTTCCTAATAAACTCCATGTAACCTACCTTCCTCCTAAATGTCAACCTATGTCTTGCTATTTTCAAATATGAATTATTGACCAACTACATAACTGCTGATATCCACCATTCATAAACTTGTAGTCTTCTGTTTATTGAGTTAAAATTGCTTCTGCTGTTCTGTTGAAATTTCTGCTGTTCCATCCATATCATTCTTTTTTTACTTTTCCCCTTTTTCATTTCAATTTATGCTTTGATCTCAATTAGTTTTAAGTTTGTCAGTGTTTTTCCCTCATCATGCGGGAAATGCTGTGTGTATTAGTGGCTTTAGGCATAGTACTAGCTCTATCTAGAAATCCAACATTTCTGTTTGTAACTCATTTTGAATGTATGTACTTTTACCTGAATAAATATCATTATTATTGTATAAAGCTACAATTAACTTGAATTTACCTGAGGAACTACCATCCTTAGTGGATTCACTAGGTATAGGAAGCCATCAAAAGTCCCCCCCCCCTCGGGTATAGGTAAGGTGCTTCAATAAATCCCTAAATTCTGGACCAAATCTTTAGTAGATAAAATAGAAGAAATGATTTATGCAGACAGCAATTTTAGATCTCCAATTTGTGGTGGCAGTACAAGTTGTCCAAGTGTTCTTATTCTTAAAATGTTAAGAGGAAAATTCAATTTTGCTTTAAGTGCAGTAATTCATTATAGATATTTATCATATGAATACAGTGTACATAAACATGGGTAGTGCAAGTCAGATTCCCATACCAATGCAGGCTCCAGTTAGGTCAGCGAGGCCATATCTTGTGTAAAGAATCCTTGTGTATATGTAAATCATAAAAAATCCTTTCACACATCTGTCCACATGGAAAAAAAATAGTATTGAAGCATTTTATGTTGAATCTTCCTGTAGTAAAGTATTTCAAAATACTTCTTAGTGCATTTATAGTAAAGCCCCTATTAAACAAATTTAATCTTTGGCTTGTTGCTAATGTTAACCCTTGCATGCCAAATGCGGGTGAAGTTATGGTGGGGAAGTCATCAGTGTGCCTTTCAGCAGCTGGGTTTGGTCCCCATTTTATTTTTGGGGTTCTCTATGCTCTTCCACTGGACTGCAATTACATCTGTTAAGTATTGTCCAGAGGGTATTGCTTCGGACCTTTTTTTTTTTTGGGGGGGGGGTCTTCTCTCATTCATACCACAATTACAAAGCAAGGTTTGCACTCAATTTAATTTTCAACTTTTCTGTAGCTAGCTCCTTCATCCCCTACTTAGGATTGTCTGCTTGGCCTGACAACTCTTTCATCTGATATTAAATGGTATTTCAGCTGAAGCTATTAAAAGTGAATCCAGATCCTGTTCTCCTAGATGGCAACATAACTTTGGATCTGAATTCTGTATTAACAGAGAACTT
>WNGS01000543.1:10159649-10173091 GCA_020271785.1 Procambarus virginalis | reverse complement strand
AAGAGCTGTTTCAGGCATTTTAATGTGCTGAATTAAAATATAATTAAAATTGGTTTATTAGCTATTGTTATATATGAGGTGGTAACAAAATCTTGCTGTATTCAACAAGTGTTGGCTGCTGAACATTTTTACCAGGCTCCAGTGATTGCCGCAGTGGCTAGTCTCTCATAACATAATGGAATTCTCTCTCATGACTATCCCACTCGCAAAGGAAATGGGAATACTTTGTGTATCCTCCTTGCAGGCCCGTCACAAAGCAACAACCTTTGAGTCACTAATAAGCTGCCACTGATGGTCATTGTTTATGCCCCTCAAAGCGCTTCCTGTTGTCACAAGTTTCCTTCATATGGGCTGCATAACCAATGGAATTGATAGCAAAGCACATCCATTATGCAGCAAAACTGCTAGTCTTGGATGAAAACTAGCATTGATCAACCATTTTAAACACCATTTTCAATGACTCGGAATTAGTCAAGATTGACTGTTTCAGAAGCAGTTTAGCTGTAGACCAGTGATATTGAATCAATGAGTGGAACTGTTGAAAGAAGTGTCTAAGTCTAGAGAGGCATATCTAAGTTCAATCACTCCCCATGCTGCAGCAAGTGAGGCCTGGGAACATTTAAACATCTGAGGTCTAAGATTTTTAAAGCCTACCTATTCAGCAGTTGATTCAGATTGTCAATTTTGAATCATTATAGTACATGAATGGTTTTGTTGGGGTGAGAACAGCATAGTATAAAATACCATAAGTTATTTTCACTGAAGAGATAGCACCAGTGAACAATGTAACTGGTATACCACATAATTTTACTCTTGTCTGTAGTGTATGGACCAACTCGATAGTGATTTTGAAAATGTTTCACAGGGATTTGACTAGTTGTGACTTGTCATACTCATGGTGTATGGAGCAACTGCTTACAAGCTTTTTTTTTTTTAAACAAAATTGCATTGCTTTACAATGCAATAGGTCCAGAATGAACTTTTTTGGAAAAACTTGCAATGTTCTTCATGAATGTGACATCACCATTGAGCCATATATTAGATGTTACCCTAACTCAAGATATGCCACACCAATGATACCTTTTAAGACATTAGTGCTCTCTAAAATGCTATATTGTTGCACACTACAGCCCATTTAAAGCTGTGGAGAAATTGCTGACCTGGAGAGCATGCAAAGATATTTTACTGCTTGAATCCACTCAAAAATCTAAATTATTGGACCCTGTAAAAATTTGAAATCTGTATTCCCTAGAGCACAGGTAGGAGAGATGCATAATAATTTTTTAAACTTTGAAAATATTAGGAGGACTGGTTCCTAATCTGCACACAAAAATATCACACGAGACCAGAAGGCATGGCAGGATGTGCAAAATAGCCCCACTGAAGAGCAGAGGTGCAATAAGCATGCCAAGAGAAATTCGATCAACATCAAAAGGCCAAGACTTCTCAACACACTTCCCCCTACACATACGTGGCATAGCTAGCCAACCTCTTGCAGTGTTCAAAAAAAAGAGAACTTGACAGGCACCTTCAAAGGATACCTTATCAACCAAGCCGTGACTCATAAATCGGGTTGTGAGGAGGCCCATCTCCCCTTCCCCTTTTTTTCTTTCTTTAACAGGCATGTTGGTCCACTCTTGAGAAACTAGTGGTCTGGTTTCATCAAGAAAGGTAAAAAGACTCGATGCTTGAAAGGTGAAACATTATACAGCGTACTTACATTTACAATGCACCTAACTTGCATTAAACTTGCCACAAAACCAAGGAGCAAACAAGATGGGAATGGTTTGCCATTCCTGTCAGAAGTATATAATAAAAAAAAAATTGAAAGAAGCCCTATGTATCCTGCAGTAAGGCATGGCTACACTTGGTCCAATAGATAGGGTAGAAAATTGCAAAATCCCAAATTTGAAAACCAATGTAGCTGCTTCTTGATACAAAAACGTACACTGCTGCACATTGTGATACTCTAGTTGCAGAGTATAAATATTTTCCGAGGAAGAACAAAACTAAATTTAATTTCTGGCACATGCCAAGAGCATATCTTTCTACTAGAAAGGTAATGACATTCACCCAAGGTGTAAACACAACCAAAACAGAGTGAGAGTGTACACTAGCAGAAATGTTAATGCAGTTAAATTGTTTTGTTTAAATTCTTGTACATCTGCATATCATGAATGTAGTCTGTACATCACAGCCAAGATCACACCCACAAGTTTTAAGGAATTGTATCAGCATTAAGGACACACTACAGTAATATTTTTGATACAGCTAATAATAATTTTTTTTTGTTTTAGGTAAACAGCACGGTGCCAATTGCAGCAGAAGTATACAAGAAGGCTGGTGTTGATGCAAGTCACATTTTTGGAGTTACTACTCTTGATATTGTTCGTGCAAACACCTTTGTTGCAGAGCTCAAGGTATTGCCAATCTCTTGTTCTTTAATTGGTATGTCATATAACTGAAATTATAAGTACTTTTTTTGTAATTGTTCTTGGTAAATACTTGTATGTAATTATTAATTACCTTACATTTATTTTAAAGGGGCTGGATCCCACGACAGTGAATGTGCCAGTAATTGGCGGCCATGCAGGTACCACAATTATTCCTCTGATCTCTCAAGCCACACCTTCAGTAGAGTTCCCCAATGACCAGCTCAAGGCACTAACTGAAAGGATTCAGGTATGTATATACCGTAATGGCAAATGTTTGAAGATTAGGCCAGACTTTGTTGAACTATACTTTCCCCTCAAGGTATCCCCCAATCTCATATTACTGTACTATGTTTGATTTTGTTCATGTTTACTATTTATTCAAAGTTATTTTTTGTTGTCTTGGGAAAGAGAAGGGGTGAAAAATGATAAATAGTAATTTATTGATTATGGAAGACTGCAGTGTGAAAGTTATAAAATGATGAAACATTATGGTACGAAAGACAAATGTAACAATTATTAGAACTGAAGGAAACGAGTTTGTGAACACACAAAGGATAAAGTGCAGTAAATGAAAAGGATAAAACAATGCTTTTGCTTTACATCATAGGCAAGTGCAGTATGGCTATTATGAATGCAATCTTAGCACACACGTGTGTGAATAATGGAAGAATTTTATAATAGCATGGATGAACAAGGGCACATGGGTTCATTAAGTAATGATAATGTCTTCTTGCAGACTTAATAACATAGGATAAAAAATAACACACTTGTGTATTTGTGAAATTTATGTAAGGAATTTAGTCTTTCACACAGAGTGCTTTGTCAAGGTCTGAATGTGTAATTAGGACAAGACTTGCTTCCTAATCTCACACACACCCCTTGACAAAGCACCCAGGAGAGTGCCAAAGACTTGGTGTAAATTCCTTACATAAATTTAAAAAAATAAAAGTGTGTTTATTACATTGGTTACTGTTGTGAATAGAATATTTCTGAATATTTTATATTATAATTTTTACTAAGGATGCAGGCACTGAGGTAGTAAAGGCAAAAGCTGGAGCAGGATCTGCGACTTTGTCTATGGCATATGCTGGTGCCCGTTTCGCTGTCTCCATGATCCGTGCCCTAAATGGAGAGGCCGGTGTTGTAGAGTGCGCCTTTATCAGGTTAGTATGGAACAGGTTTAAAGTGAATCTTATATACATGGCGGCTTTATTGTTCATATTCTTTACCATTTAATTTTGAAATTAACATTTACTTAACCCTCAGGTGGATAATAATTTTTTTTTTTTTTTATTAGATCTAATGTGACAGAAGCTACTTATTTCTCCACGCCACTTGTTTTGGGTCCCAATGGAATGGAGAAAAACCTTGGTATTGGTAAACTGACACCATTTGAAGCCAAGCTTGTAGAGAATGCAATTACAGAGTTGAAAGCCAGTATCAAGAAAGGTGAAGATTTTGTAGCTGCCATGTAACTTGTATGTTGGTAACATTTTTATTTAATGTATTTATCTTGTCATGTTCTCCATTATAATTGTACATTTAAATTTGAAATGAATATTCGCTAAATAGCAAGTATTTTTTACTTCACTGTTTTTCATCTCATTTATATTGCAAGGTTTAGGAATTGCCCCAGATGTTGATAGTTAATAAATTTATAGCATGTTTATTAGGCCACTATTGGATATTGTACATCTGCACATAGTATAGGTCATCCCAGTTTTATTTTAAGGAAGAACAGTCCTTTTTGAAGCTGTACATAAAACTAATTGTTGACTATGAATAAACTAAAGAAAAAATGATTTTATACTTAACCGAAGCAAGGTGGTTTGTAACCAACTAACCAACGATAAGAGCCACACCATATATAACTTAACATTTATTGACCAAGTGTTAAAGAGTGCAGTAGAAGCAAGGCATTGGCCCCTTGACCCACCAGGCCTTCTGTGGTGCAATGCATGGAACTTGATCGTTGCTAAATTGAAAAATTACTTTGAACACAGCCTCTCAGAATTGGTTGGCAACAACCTCGCCCCATGTCGGCAAGTGTAAGTACAAAATGAACCTTGTTACATAAAATTGGACTTCAAATTTGTAACCAAAGAACTAATAGTGTACTGTACTTCAGTTTAGACCACTCAAAGCTGCAGTTGTTGTTTGGGATTGTATATTGGAATATCTGGATTATTTGTAATTTACTTAAACTTCATGTTTTTAAACAAGATGTTCCCTGTGTTCCTCCAGGAAAAGATGCCTATTGCTCATCCTTGGAATTTTGAGGTTGTACCTTTTAGAATAGTCTAAAGTGGCAATTTCCAACCAGTGGGTCACAACCCACCTGTTGAAAACTTAAATTGAGTACTAGTACTGTGTATTTAAATAATTGAATATTAGCAAGTATATGTAATATATATATATATATATATATGTCATACCTAGTAGCCAGAACGCACTTCTTGGCCTAGTATGCAAGGCCCGATATATATACAGTGGTACCTCGGAATGCGAGTGTCCCTGTATGCGAGTTTTTCGGAAGACGAGCAGGATTTCCTCGAAAATTATGTCTCGGAACGCGAGGGTTACCTCGGGACGCGAGTTTGTTGATACGCGTACAGGCCGACCTAGCGCGTGGTCGATCGGCGATCGTCGCCCCTCCGCCCCTCAGTTTACCATTGTCTCGCGCCCAGTGACTATCCCACATCAATTCTTCACCTGGATTTTCAGTGTTTTGTTGGATTTTTGGTCATTTGACTACACAGTTTATTATATATTCACCATGGGTCTCAAGAAAGCCATTGATAAGGTTCAACCTAAGAAAATAGCTGTGAGTAGAGGCAGTAGAGGATGTCCCTCCTTGATTAAGAAAATGTGTGAAGTATGGGAAGAACTGCAAAGTTTTGTTGAAAATACTCACCCAGATAAAGCTGTAGCAGGCCGTTGCATTGACCTTTTAAATGATAATGTGATGTCTTACTACAGACAAGTGTTAAAATGTAGGGAAAAACAAGTGTCTTTAGAGAAATTCTTAGTAAGACAAGCAAGTCCTAGTGGTATGCAGGCAAAATGTGCCAGTGTGTGCATACCAGTGAAGTCCTCACTGCCTGATGTGATAATGGAAAGGGACTCCCCTTCCAAACAGTAACTCCTCTCCTCCTCCCCCTCCTCACCATCTTCCATACGCCTACAGCATTCAAGAGCAAGGTAAGTAATAACTTGAACATAGTTTTGTAGGTTTATTTAGATGAATTAGGTATAAAAATTTAGTTTGATATGGGGTTTTTGGGGTAGTCAGGAACGGAAATTCATTTCCCATTATTTCTTATGGGGAAATTAGCTTCAGAATACGAGTTTTTCGGAATAAGAGCTGTCTCCAGGAACGAATTAAACTCTTAAACTGAGGTACCACTGTATGTTGTAGCTAGAATGTCATACTCTGCCAACTAAGCAAGGCCCGATTTGCCTAATAAGCAAGTTTTCCTGAATTTATATATTCTTCTAATTTTTTTTCTTGTGAAATGATAAATCTGTCAGTTTCCTTATGTATCTGTTAATTGTTTAAATTTGAGTTAAAACTAATGTAGATATATGACCGAACCTAACCTATCTAAACCTAACCTAAACTAACACAACTAAGTTAATAATTTGTTCCTAATATAATATAATAATAATAATAATTCAAATTAACTAATTGGAAACAATCTATTGAAAATAATATCTCTGTCTATTAGGCAAATCAGGCCTTGCATAGTAGGCAGAGAAGTGCGTTCTGGCTACTAGGTACGATATATGTATATATGTGTGTGTATAATATTAATATATATATATATATATATATATATATATATATATATATATATATATATATATATATATATATATAATATATATATATATAATACATTTTTTTATTTATAGTACAAAGATGTGGCGAGGGGCTGCAGGTCTTTTGACTCTTAGAAAATAGGGTAGTCTAAAAATGTTGAACTGCTATAAATATTTGGTATTATCCTAGTAAATCCTTTTTAATTTAGAAAGATGTTCTTTTTCTAACATTAAATTTGAACACTTAAAACTAATCAATGCAAATTTGCATAATGCTTCTATGAATAGTATAAACTTTTTCTTTATACAAAGTTTTATTGTTGATTTTAAGATATATTTTGATCTTTTACCTGAACCAGTAACACTTTTAGGTAATTTTAATTGCATTTATGCATATTTCACGTAGTGATACCAGCACCCCCGTGTGTGTATTTGAAACTTTTACCTTTTCATCATCGAAATTGCTTTTAAATATTGTACTGGAGAACCAACTTATACTTGGCTTGCATTTGTTTTAGTGGTCTTCTATAATTTAGAGCTAATTTAACAGATACTCAAAGACCCACCTATAACAGCAACCAATTCACCATCTTGTACCACAATCATGTCATGTGCAGGAACATTCCTTCCTCTGGAAATTTGGCCATGGTACAATAGTATTTTATTGTATTTGTGGTAAACTCGGCTATATTAAGACCACTTGCAGGCTGTTCCCAGAAGTGGCCTTCCTCTGTGAACATACCATTCCTCATTTCTATCACCAAAAGTGGAAGGCAGCTACCACCACCTTTTTTAAGGATTAGAAAGCCCGTGTCTGACCCTTCAGTCCCATCCGCTTGTTTTAGAACCTAGTGACAGTCTGGAACCAGAGTTGTTTCTAGTTATGAGTCATCTCTGCCTTATCTCCCATATCTGAATTTGTCACCTGTGTTTACAGATCATATCTATTTTTACTTTTATGCTGTTTTTTTTCTCTCTAATAAATATACATTGTTCATTTCAATACATCCGGCTACTTTTTATGCAAGTACAGTATCTCGGATCAGATGCATGGTCACTTCTGTGGACAGATGGTAGTGACGTGCTTCAATGCAGGTCAACGTTCAATCCCTGACCATCAAAGTTGTTGGACATCATTCCTTCCCCACGTCTAATTTAAAATCCCTATCCTGAGCCCTTCTAAGTACTATAGTTGTGTTGGTTTGGTACTTTCTCCTTATAGTTCCCCTTGTCCTTTTAAGTCGGATACTGCTGCCATTTCAATCCAGAAGTAGACTCGCTGCAATTCCATTACTAATATCTATGGCAATCTTTCGGAAGTTTGTTAAAGGCCTCGCTGATATTTAACACAGTACAATACTGACGAACACTCGCATACATCTGATACTGATCTTTTGTCACCAATTCCATTAAGTATATGGCAGGATAATCACAAGTCCAGTTTATTGAGAATAAATTGTTCAAGAATATTGAGAAATTGGGAGTGATGAGCAAGGTGGGCTCACTGATGGAACTGTGTAAATTAGATATTTACATTAAGGGGCCCAAGCCCGTTTTTAATACTTTGCAACATTGATTTTATTGCAATTCCAAAAAATTAGTTTGAAAGAAATTTTAACTAAGTATTTTGTTTTTGCTATGAAAGTCATTGTAAAGTAAATAATTGTATACTTCTATATAGAACTTCTTTTGAACTTGGATAACAAATGACGAAGTAAATATTTGTTTAACACTACAAAATCACTTTTCAGGGCACCACATCAGACATTTGCTAACATTTCTTGCTAAGCATTACCATGGCCAAAGTAGTTAGGTGTACCAATGTATTTCTCCAACCCTCTTGTTTGGGTAAAATACTTAACCAAGAAAGTAAGGATTTCTAGGGTTTAAAAATCTCATTGTCCACACATATGTATACTCGGCCATGGCCAAAGATGCGTCACACATACCAACTTGTACTGCCAGCAACTCTAACAATGTGAAGCTGCAAATGTTAAAAACATGAAGTAAAGAGAAATGTCAATGACGACGTGTTGGATTATGATTGATAACTTCTTTACATGTTACAAAAAAAATCATTACCGTCTTTTTAACTCAAATATACCTGAAAATGGTCGCAATATCCTTAATAGTTTTGGTTATTAATGTGTTGCTGGGTGTACACTTGCAATGAGAAAAATGTAGGCATCATTTTCTTTCAAAACGCCTGACTTTTATTACTTTTAACTATACTAACATAAGAGTACAGTTTAACCTACGATTTAATAACAAATCGGCTGGAAAGTGTTTCTGATGACTGGCATTTTGAAAGTAGCGAAACTTTAGACTATTTTTCTAGTTTTTTGTTTCGTGTTTATTGAGGTCTCCCCATGGTGAACTACTGACCTTCCCCATATTGCAACTTGAAACAGTTAAATTCCATGTACTGTACCTATTTACTACTAGGCAAGCACAGGCATCAGGTGAAAGAAAATTGTCCAAAATTTGTCCTGTGGTAATCGAACCTGGAACATCTTGGATGTGACCTGATAGTATTGACCACTGTGTTGCAAGTGTGTAACATCTTGTATAGTCCTGCATCTTGAGACACCTAAGTGGAGAAGTCGTGAGGATAAGGTGCACCTGCACTATTACCGCACATTCACCTCTCCTGCACATAACCACTTGCATCTGCAATATATTAAGTTATTAACAATAATTGTCAGAACTGGACACTTAGAATTCATACGAATTGCTGTACTGCATCTTGGTGTATCCTGGATACCAACCAATAGCTCACTGATAACTGTTTAGCCATACAGTACTTCAAATGCAGCATATGCAGATGGATCAACGAAGCCAGCTACTTACTCTGGCCCTTGTGGTAGGAGCTGTGAATACCAATGCAGCAGCTGAATCTGTGGGCTGCAATTTATTTATAGTTCATTTCTTTGAAAAATCTGTTTAGGAAATACCTCTTACATTTGAACACAATAACTGAACTAAGCCTACATACTTTATTGTGCATTAAAAATGCTGTACACAGTATAAACTAAAAAAAAAAAAAAAAAGGATTGGTTTTAAACAGCAACATATTTATAAGCATTGGCTATTAAGTGATGACTGTTAGCATATTCACGAGGCCGACAGCTACACCGACTATATATAAATCGATAAATAATATAGCCTTAAACAGAACATGTGTATAAGCATCGGTGTGTGTGTACTGTATATGAATGCTACACAGTATTCATATATACACACACATGCTGAAATACATGTGAAGAACCTCACACACGTCACAAAAGTTGGAGCAACAGGCAAGAGTAAAAGGTAAGGTGCTCCAGTAAGGGAGTATCTCGGCACACGGCAAGTAACTGTGAAGGGGGAGACATCAGAGTGGCAAGATGTCACCAGTGGAGTCCCACAGGGATCTGTACTTGGACCCATCCTGTTTCTAATATATGTAAATGATCTTCCAGAGCGTATAGACTCATTCCTCTCAATGTTGGCTGATGATGCAAAAATTATGAGAAGAATCAAGACAGATGAAGATACAGATTACAGGATGACCTGGACAAACTGGAGGAATGGTCTAGAAAATGGCTGCTAAAGTTAAAACCACTTCCCCGCCGGCACTGGCAGTATGGGTTCGAGTACTTCTGGGGTGTGAGTTTTCAGTTGTATCTGGTCCTGGGGACCATTCAGGCTTGTTTGCATTTGTGTTCCTCACGTGTTGCCCCAAAAAATGAGGTGATTTGATAAAATGCTATGCCCAAGATTACCATCCGAGTGCCGGCGGGGAAGTGGTTCATATAGCTTCGGCTATCACTTCCTTATGTCCGGTCGTGATGGTCAAGTGGTTTAAGGCGTCCCTGTACATACCAGTTGTGTTGCTCCTGGCAGTATGGGTTCGAGTCACTTCTGGGGTGTGAGTTTTCAGTTGTATCTAGTCCTGGGGACCATTCAGGCTTGTTTGCATATATATATATATATATATATATATATATATATATATATATATATATATATATATATATATATATATATATATAATTATATGGCAACACCAATAAACACATAGACAACCCCCTCCCCCCTCCTGGAAGGGGGGGGAGGGGAGTAGTGTGGACGTAAGTGTGTTGCTGGGGGCAACCACAGTGGGGGTGGTGTTGGTGGTCCTGGTAAGGGGTGGGGAATGGAGGCCAGGGGTTACCCGCCTGCGGGGAGTTGGGTGGGGGACCCTGAGGGCCCATCCCTATGGTGGGGCTGGGGTCCGTGTTTATGGGCGGGGATGGTGGCAGTGGTGGCCGCCATTGGTGCCTCAGCTCCTGCCGCTACCGTACGTGTTCACTGTTTCTCCTGGTAAGACAAACTTTTAATACAATTTCATAATATAATGTTACTGAAAATTGTTATTTCTCTTTTTAAAATATCCACATGTATTCTCTGATGGTTGTCATGGCAAAGATATTATGTTTACTAGCAAGAAACTTGAGTACAGTGATTCAATATATAAACCATTACAGTTCCCGTGGCGCAGTGGTAAAACACTCGCTCGGCTTTTGGTCTGAGTTCGTATCCTGGCCAGGGAGGATTGACTGGGAGACAAGCCTCTGTTCACCCAGCAGTGAATGTGTTAACGATTCGGCGGGTCGTATTCCGGAGAAAAATTAGTATTAATGACCTGCCCGAAACACTACGCGTACTAGTGGCTTTACAAGAATGTAAGAACTCTTGTATATATAAATAATAATAATAAATAACTTAGTGTGATCATAACTGAAAGGTCCCGGGTTCGTTTAACGCGACAGGACAGACGTTTGGGTACGCGCGTTTCCCATCACCTTATGCCTCTGTCCACCTAGCAGGGAATAGTTACCCGGCAGTCAGCTTGTTATGGGGGTTGCATCCTGGAGAGGGTCAGTATTTCGACTCAGAGGGGGACCTCGATGTAAGCCTAACATGTACCATATGTATATATATTGGTTGCCTGTCCCCCGACATAATGAATTATCATTAATATATATCTATGAAGTATCGGGTAATATTGTCCTTGTTTGTAAAAATATAAAACTTGCCTTTGACCAGTGAATGTTAGCACTATTCTGATAGCAACAGTTTGTGTCATGTTATCGTGATATGTGTAATAATAACAGGTGTTATCGTATGTAATTTCCTCGTCACCTGTACTACTATCTGCCACCCCCCAGCGCCTGCCTCCCAACTCTCCTCATTCAGACCCGTGTCTTCACGCACCACTCTGCATCCAGACCATTCCCCAACTGCTTCAAAAGTGCCACCATTAGATTAGTGGCCACTTAAGCCAGGAAAACCGCCAACCCAAACAGGAAATTACAAATCACTTACCCGTCTCGCGGTATCAGGCATAATATTAGAAACAATAATTAACTACAGACGTGAAATTCAACGAAGTTAAACCAAAGTACATCAGACAACATGGATTCAGACACCACAGAGGGGACCATTCATCTATATCACTGATAATGTGAGCATACAATATAGCCAACACCATCACGAAAAAAATGGTAATGTAATATGGTGCTCTGAGATGAGAGCTTTCGGCGAAATCTGGCCTAAAATACATGATATAAGAACTAAGGCTTCAAAAGAGATTCAACACCATACTTCAGCTTCATAGACAACAGACAACCCGTCCTTCAAACAAAGACCCAAAAGTGATTCCATGCACCCACCAAACCCCCTGTTTATGAATGAGAAACAGTTTACACACGACTCAACTGAGTCGTGTGTAAACTGTTTCTCGTTTGATTAAACTGATTTAGTTTGAACACTTCCGGAACAAGTGCTTAACTGACACATTATCTTCGAACCACAACGCTGTAAATGCTTCATCCATGTTCTCGTATTGGCATCCTTGGTGGTATTTAGCGCCCTCTGATTATCCCGCACATTTGATGGTGTTACATAGCCTTCCCGGTTTGGTGCCTTCTTTTGATAATTGCTTATTTCATCCACGTACTAAACATACAAATAATCGCCATCAGAACCTAAACACCTAACCTACGCCTGTATATGTACAATATGCTAATGTATTATAATATTAATTTATATTTGAGCAAATTCCTGTTTTGAATAAACAGCATGTTAAAATTTATGAATGCGTCTGTGGGGTCGACCGCTGGATGGAATGGACTTGGGTCGAGGACTTGGCAGCTGCTTATCTCCAACTCCAATAAAACAAAAGCGACCATAGAATTCATAAATAACTTTGAAAAACAGTGAAAAATAAGTACCAACAAACAAAAGTTCCAAATACTAAAGTTAAAATAGGAAACATTATCTTTGACAACCGCCCAATTCAACATACGAATGCAGGCAGAATACTGGGACTCAAGTTAAAAGAACAGGCACCAAAATTCACTTATAGATAAACAAAGATTTATTGTCTAGACCAGACCACACACTAGAAGGTGAAGGGACGACGACTTTTCGGTCCGTCCTGGATCATTCTCAAGTCGACTTGAGAATGGTCCAGGACGGACCGAAACGTCGTCGTCCCTTCACCTTCTAGTGTGTGGTCTGGTCAACATAATTTAGCCACGTTATTGTGATTCATCGCCTGCATTTATTGTCTATAAACAACGAGTATAGATTTATTCAATGACAGAATAAACATAGCAAAAATAGCCTTAGGCAAACATACACGCGTACACGGCGCTAGTCCAGGTGCATTTGGAATACCCTCCAGTACCACTACACATCTTACAGAAACTAACATTTTCAAAAATACCTACAAGGAATGCAAAGCAACTCACTATGAACAGCTTCAACATACTGTCCACCATGTGACCAGACAATCCCGGAGCTCCATGAAGCATGAACATAAACTACTAAACCCCAGACTACAACCAGCCCGTTCTCGCGAAAGTTTCAGCGTCATATTAAAGTGTCCTAACATAACCTACCAGAGGACCCACGAACAGAAACGAGACATTATGTCAATTTCGCCAGCAGCTACCATTTTCATTTATATTAGAAGACCTAATGTTAGAAAGATTACTTGAAGATTACTTGAGACGCTCCACTCCCACAGCCGATGGCCCAAAAGTTTGATTTTACTCGAGGGAACAAAGCTCCACTGCATAATTCTAAGTATGGGGAATTAGCCATAAAGTTGCAGTTGGGCAGCAGTTAGTTGCTTCAGGAATCATTCCTTATTGT
>WNGS01000543.1:10126360-10135637 GCA_020271785.1 Procambarus virginalis | reverse complement strand
AAAAGGAAAAAAAAGTGTAGAAATAGCACTGAAATTAAATTGATTTAGCTCGGCATGTTTACTATATGTACGAATTTTGATAAGTTTTTCTATGTATATTAATTACTGTTTAGTTTTAAAAACAAGATTTATGTGAACAATATGGTACATAATGCAATTTTTTACTTACTGAAGCTTTGCTAAATTTTGCTAAGTGCCAAATTTAAATTTAAAAAAATCAGTCTGACCATATATGATATCATTAAAGTAGCTTCATTGTTCCTCCCTTTGTACTTGTACAGTACAGTACTAGTTTTTTTTTTTTTTTTTTATTGGCTCTTCTAGCTGCTCATCTGGTGCCCCATATTATCAAGTACTGTAATCTGGTCAGGGGCCAGATTCACTAAGTTACGCAAGCACTTCCTGTACATCTTTTCTCAATCTGACGGCTTTGTTTACAATTATTAAACGGTTAATGAACTCTGAAGCACTAGGAGGCTGTTTATGAAAATAACAACAGTTGATTGGGAAGTTTCATACTTGTAAACTTTTAATAAATGTAACCAAAGCCTTCAAAAACTGAGGAATGATGTACATCTTTGTAAATACTTTCGTAACTGCTTCGTGAATCTGGCCCCAGGTTCTTAGAATGCAAGTGAATAGAGCTTTATATATTAATATGTATTGCATTTTACTTAGAATTCCTTTATGAACTGTTATGGGCATATGAATATCCATTATTCCTAGATCAAAGAACTAGAACAAATAAAAAGATTTTGTAAATAGTTTTTGTTATCCTTGAATACATATTCTCTCTTTACAATAAACTTTTCCAACCAAAAAAAATAGCTAGAACCCAATAGTACGGAATGCTGCCACCTGGTGGCTTGGCTCTTGGCCAGGCTGATTAACCTCAGATCCAGGAACAAATAGACACCGACTAACAAGGGAGGGAGCCACAGGGGCTTTACCAGAAGGAGGCGTTTCATTACATTCAATGTTGGACTTCTGGGTAACCCTATTGGTGGACCCTTGTAGCTAAATAGACAACTTAGAGGATCATAACCAGAGAAGAGAAAGGCAGCAGCCAGGAAACATTGTCCAGAGCAACAAAACTGAAGAGGACCAGGGACATTGACCAAATACCTGGCCCATGTGACCCTGTTAGTCTGGCAAAACCCTGAATCTCTTGTATCTGCCCAAGACGTATTAGAGAAGATCGCTGTGACTGCAGTATATCTGCGACCGAGTCATGGACCCGGAGATAGACGGCAGGTAGGCTAGTCTTGGTGTTAAGAAACTGAGGCGGTGGCAAACAGGTAGTGTCGAATTAGTGCCACCGGACAAAAATGATGCACCCCCCAGTCAATTCAACCATCACTAACCAAAGGACCCCCTCCAGGGGCCTGCCAGAAAAGGAAACAGTTGCAAATGAAGAAAACACCCTTAGGGCCAAAGTAGTAGGCCCTCGACCTCTAGAAAAGAGCATGAAGCTAACTGACGATTGCCCCTTCATCCAGGATTCCTTTTTTGTTTAACTTAGAAATAACCAGACATGAAAGGAGATAATTTAGGACCCAGTCAAAGGACAAAGACAGCTCGGTAGAAGCATGAGCAGGCTATAGCTAGATTGTGTATATATATATATATATATATATATATATATATATATATATTATATATATATATATATATATATATATATATATATATATATTTTACACACACACACACACACATATATATACACGTGTATAATTCATACACGCATACACTTGGGTCAAAGCCGAAAGGTCCCGGGTTCTATTCCCGCTGCAGGACAGATCGCATTTTGGAAGTTTCCTTTTACGTCGATGCGATTGTTCACCTAGCCATTATTAGTTGCCCGAAACGCTATGCATACTAGTGGCTTTAGGCATTGTATGTACTAGTTCTATCTATAAATCCAACATCATGTTTGTAAAACAACTATGTATGTACTTTCCTGAATAAAACTGACTTGACTTTACTAAATAGGTACCCGAGAGTAATCGGCAACTGCATGTTGTCCCTGACTGCGGGGAAAACCACATTCTGGTAAATCAAATACATAGATATACATACACCAGCTATATAATAAAGTAATAACAACAGTATCATTACTGAGCCAAATATACTGGGCCTAGCAACCCAGCAATTCCCCAGCCGTGTGAGAATATTTCCCTCTCCACCGTTACAGGTATTTAGGGGCCACACCATGTTTATGAAACCATTACCCGAGAAGGAAACCTACAGTAAATAAACGTCTCTCGTCATATCTACATATATTTGCATCTGGAAATGGATTTTAGCTGCGGTAATGTGGAATGAATTAGTGTGAAAGTGGAGGTGTGGTGACGGGGAGGCTTGGCAGCCAGCACCAGCCGGCGAGACCGCCAGTTGTCCTCCAGCCGCCGTCGCCGCCGCCCGCTACTCGTCATGTTCTCCAGGCTCGCCGCCCCTCGCCGCCCACACCTCGCCGCCCTCCTCGCCAGGAGCTTCTCCACCACCCATGCCGTAAGCCTCTCCCCCGGCCGGCGTGGCCATGTACTGCCACCGGGGCTCGTAGCCGCTAGGCACATATCACGGCTGTCACTTATTGTCATCCTTGATATTGACTGGTTATGAGGCGGGGGGGGGGGGTGCAGTGTGAGTGGTTGTGAGGATGGTGCAGTGTGAGTGGTTGTGAGGGGGGTGTGAGTGGTTGTGAGGGGGGTGTGAGTGGTTGTGAGGGGGTGTGAGTGGTTGTGAGGGGGGTGTGAGTGGTTGTGAGGGGGTGTGAGTGGTTGTGAGGAGGGTGCAGTGAGGGGGTGTGAGTGGTTGTGAGGAGGGTGCAGTGAAGGGGTGTGAGTGAGTGGGTGAGGGAGGATGGGGCAGTGTGGGTGTGAGTGGTTATGAGGAAGGTTATTACTCTTGGGGTAATTACAAAATGCATAAATATAATGAAATTAGGTTTTATTAGAGAAATGGGAGTCAGCTTTGATACTGAACAACTCCCAAATTACACTTGCTGTTATTTATAGTTTTCTGCTGTAAATACAGCAGAAATTTCATTGTCTTTCCCCTACACAATGACATATAAATGATTTATAAATGTACACTAAAGAGCACAGTCCACCACATACAGTATCAATAAATAGCTGCAGATACAGTACAGTACTTCTTTACTTAGTCATTATTAAATGATGCTGTCACACAAGCTGCATGGCATTGCTGTGAGGTGCAACATGTGCCATCCATGGTTGACCCATGGTTGATGTATTTAGTACACCCAGGATGGGTGCCCATCCCCCCTGCCCCAGTGAAGGCATCTGATTACTTGAGACCTGATCAGCAGGATGAGAGCCCCCTTGCACCCTGTGGGAGAATAAAATCTTACACTTATCCTGGCCGGGGAGGATTGACCGGGCGCCAATCCTTAACTGTAGCCTCTGTTCACCCAGCAGTGAATGGGTACCTGGTTGTTAAAGAATTTGGCGGGGTCGTATTCCGGGGAAATTAGGGTTAAGGACCTGCCCGAAACGCTACGCGTACTAGTGGCTTTACTAGACTGTAAACTCTTGTAAACACTAGCTGCTAGTGCTAAACAAAGCTCTCTCAAACTAGATTTTGATACTTGTGCAGTTGTTTTTAAATAGTTGCACAAGATCTTTTAAAAGCTTTCTGGAAATGTAGATAAGACGGTACATTACTAGGTCTTGATATATGTAGTGCAACAGTTGGAACTATACATTGATACAGTATACCTGTTTGGACATATTTTACAAATGTTAACTGAAATGGATCTGGTAAGTCATAAACCATGGTATAGGGGCAGAAAATAAGTTGGTAGGTATTAGTCCTTGTTTGGCAATCAATATTGTTGCCAAGAAAGGGTTTCGATTTTTTATGACACATATTTTATAATGTATTAATTAATTTCTCCACTTAGTCACTTGGCACAATATGAACTAGCAGCAATTTTTGAAAATTTCTTGTGGGGCCATGCTGTACTTAATGTCGGTAATAAAATCTTTGTATATTTGCAGACCAACAAGAAAGTTGGAGTGATGGGTGCCAGTGGGGGCATCGGTCAGCCTCTCTCTCTCCTGTTAAAGAATTCTCCACTGGTGTCGGAGCTCTCCCTCTATGATATCGTCCACACGCCTGGAGTTGCAGCTGATCTCTCTCACATCGATTCTCCAGCCAAAGTCACAGGCTATGTAGGACCTGACCAGCTTGCTGTGAGTCGTCATGTACAATAGTTTTTATCTGAACAGTGTGTTGAACATAATTCAATTCACAAGTATCTTGGATGAAAATTGATACATATATTGAAGTGTAATTCTAAGCTGTATTAAAAAATGTTATCTATTTATAGGCCTCGCTGAAAGGATGTGAAGTGGTGGTGATCCCTGCTGGAGTGCCCCGCAAGCCTGGCATGACACGTGATGACTTGTTCAATACCAATGCTTCCATTGTGGCTAACCTGGCTAAGGCCTGTGCAGAGAACTGCCCCAAGGCTATGATTTGTATCATCTCTAATCCTGTAAGTTTTCCTAGGTTAATTGTTCATTTTATTTTGTATTAATGAAAAAGAGCATTTATGTTGATGGAAATTTTAAAGATGTACATGGGAGAATATTAACACTTTCGCCTGGCTAACACTAGTGAAGAAACTAGAAATGTAGTACTGTACTGTAGGAGGAAAGTGCTTTGAATTCACTGGTATAAAAAATTTCAAGTTTGCTTTTGAAATGAAAAAGAGCTGTTTCAGGCATTTTAATGTGCTGAATTAAAATATAATTAAAATTGTTTATTAGCTATTGTTTTATATATGAGGGTGGTAACAAAATCTTGCTGTATTCAACAAGTGTTGGCTGCTGAACATTTTTACCCAGGCTCCATTGATTGCCGCAGTGGCTAGTCTCTCATAACATAATGGAATTCTCTCTCGTGACTATCCCACTCACAAAGGAAATGGGAATACTTTGTGTATCCTCCTTGCAGGCCCGTCACAAAAGCAACAACCTTTGAGTCGCTAATAAGCTGCCACTGATGGTCATTGTTTATGCCCCTCAAAAGCTGCTTCATGTTGTCACAAGTTTCCTTCATATGGGCTGCATAACCAATGGAATTGATAGCAAAGCACATCCATTATGCAGCAAAACTGGCTAGTCTTGGATGAAAACTAGCATTGATAAACCATTTTTAAACACCATTTTCAATGACTCGGAATTAGTCAAGATTGACTGTTTCAGAAGCAGTTTAGCTGTAGACCAGTGATATTGAATCAATGAGTGGAACTGTTGAAAGAAGTGTCTAAGTCTAGAGAGGCATATCTAAGTTCAATCACTCCCCATGCTGCAGCAAGTGAGGCCTGGGAACATTTAAACATCTGAGGTCTAAGATTTTTAAAGCCTACCTATTCAGCAGTTGATTCAGATTGTCAATTTTGAATCATTATAGTACATGAATGGTTTTGTTGGGGTGAGAACAGCATAGGATAAAATACCATAAGTTATTTTCACTGAAGAGATAGCACCAGTGAACAATGTAACTGGTATACCACAATTTTACTCTTGTCTGTAGTGTATGGACCAACTCGATAGTGATTTTGAAAATGTTTCACAGGGATTTTGACTAGTTGTGACTTGTCATACTCATGGTGTATGGAGCAACTGCTTACAAGCTTTTTTTTTTAAACAAAATTGCATTGCTTTACAATGCAATAGGTCCAGAATGAACTTTTTCTGGAAAAACTTTGCAATGTTCTTCATGAATGTGACATCACCATTGAGCCATATATTAGATGTTACCCTAACTCAAGATATGCCACACCAATGATACCTTTTAAGACATTAGTGCTCTCTAAAATGCTATATTGTTGCACACTAACAGCCCCATTTAAAGCTGGAGAAATTGCTGACCTGGAGAGCATGCAAAGATATTTTACTGCTTGAATCCACTCAAAACATCTAAATTATTGGACCCTGTAAAAATTTGAAATC
Organism: Procambarus virginalis; assembly: GCA_020271785.1. NCBI lineage: Eukaryota > Metazoa > Arthropoda > Malacostraca > Decapoda > Cambaridae > Procambarus > Procambarus virginalis. The sequence continues at coordinate 10,129,650 of WNGS01000543.1, read as the reverse complement.
TGTATTCCCTAGAGCACAGGCAGGAGAGATGCATAATAATTTTTAAACTTTGAAAATATTAGGAGGACTGGTTCCTAATCTGCACACAGAAATAACATCACACGAGACCAGAAGGCATAGCAGGATGTGCAAAATAGTCCCACTGAAGAGCAGAGGTGCAATAAGCATGCCAAGAGAGAATTCGATCAACATCAAAGGGCCAAGACTTCTCAACACACTTCCCTTACACATACGTGGCATAGCTAGCCAACCTCTTGCAGTTTTCAAAAAAAGAGAACTTGACAAGCACCTTCAAAGGATACCTGATCAACCAAGCCATGACTCATAAATCGGGTTGTGAGGAGGCCCATCTCCCCCTCCCCTTTTTTTCTTTTTCTTTTTTTTTTCTTTAACAGGCATGTTGGTCCACTCTTGAGAAACTAGTGGTCTGGTTTCATCAAGAAAAGTAAAAAGACTCGATGCTTGAAAGGTGAACCATTATACAGCGTACTTACATTTACAATGCACCTAACTTGCATTAAACTTGCCACAAAACCAAGGAGCAAACAAGATGGGAATGGTTTGCCATTCCTGTCAGAAGTATATAAAAAAAAAAATTGAAAGAAGCCCTATGTATCATGCAGTAAGGCATGGCTACACTTGGTCCAATATGATAGGGTAGAAAATTTCAAAATCCCAAATTTGAAAACCAATTGTAGCTGCTTCTTGATACAAAAAGGTACACTGCTGCACATTGTGATACTCTAGTTGCAGAGTATAAATATTTTCCGAGGAAGAACAAAATTAAATTTAATTTCTGGCACATGCCAAGAGCATATCTTTCTACTAGAAAGGTAATGACATTCACCCAAGGTGTAAACACAACCAAAACAGAGCGAGAGTGTACGCTAGCAGAAATGTTAATGCAGTTAAATTGTTTAGTTTAAATTCTTGTACATCTACATATCATGAATGTAGTCTGTACATCACAGCCAAGATCACACCCACAAGTCTTAAGGAATTGTATCAGCATTAAGGACACACTACAGTAATATTTTTGATATAGCTAATAATAATTTTATTTTGTTTTTAGGTAAACAGCACGGTGCCAATTGCAGCAGAAGTATATAAGAAGGCTGGTGTTGATGCAAGTCACATTTTTGGAGTTACTACTCTTGATATTGTTCGTGCAAACACCTTTGTTGCAGAGCTCAAGGTATTGCCAATCTCTTGTTCTTTAATTGGTATGTCATATAACTGAAATTATAAGTACTTTTTTTGTAATTGTTCTTGGTAAATACTTGTATGTAATTATTAATTACCTTACATTTATTTTAAAGGGGCTGGATCCCACGACAGTGAATGTGCCAGTAATTGGCGGCCATGCAGGTACCACAATTATTCCTCTGATCTCTCAAGCCACACCTTCAGTAGAGTTCCCCAATGACCAGCTCAAGGCACTAACTGAAAGGATTCAGGTATGTATATACCGTAATGGCAAATGTTTGAAGATTAGGCCAGACTTTGTTGAACTATACTTTCCTCCAATCTCATATTACTGTACTATGTTTGACTTTGTTCATGTTTACTATTTTAGTTATTTTTTTTTGTCATATTGGGAAAGAGAAGGGGTGAAAAATATGATAAATAGTAATTTATTGATTATGGAAGACTGCAGTGTGAAAGTTATAAAATGATCAAACATATATGGTACAAAAGACAAATGTAACAATTATTAAAACTGAAGATAACGAGTTTGTGAACACACACAGGTTAAAGTGCAGTAAATGAAAAGGATAAAACAATGCTTTTGCTTTACATCATAGGCAAGTGCAGTATGGCTATTATGAATGCATTCTTAGCACACGTGTGTGTGAATAATGGAAGAATTTTATAGTAGCATGGATGAACAAGGAGGGCACATGGGTTCATTAAGTTGTTGTTGTTTTGTTAAAGATTCGCTACCTGGAACACAGTTCCAAGTAGCACGGGCTATGGTGAGCCCGCAGTTTCATTAAGTACAGTAATGATAATGTCTTCTCACAGACTTAATAACATAGGATAAAAAACCCACACTTGTGTATTTATGAAATTTATGTAAGGAATTTAGTCTTTCACACAGTGCTTTGTCAAGGTCTGAATGTGTAATTAGGACAAGACTTGCTTCCTAATCACACACACACCCCTTGACAAAGCATCCAGGAGAGTGCAAAAAACTTGGTGTAAATTCCTTACATAAATTAAAAAAAAAAAAATTTATTTCGTTGGTTACTGTCGTGAATAGAATATTTCTGAATATTTTATATTATTAATTTCTACTAAGGATGCAGGCACTGAGGTAGTAAAGGCAAAAGCTGGAGCAGGATCTGCGACTTTGTCTATGGCATATGCTGGTGCCCGTTTCGCTGTCTCCATGATCCGTGCCCTAAATGGAGAGGCCGGTGTTGTAGAGTGCGCCTTTATCAGGTTAGTATGGAGCGGTTTTAAAGTGAATCTTATATACATGGCGGCTTTATTGTTCATATTCTCTACCATTTAATTTTGAAATTAACATTTACTTAATCCTCAGGTGGATAATAATTTTTTTTTTTTTTAATAGATCTAATGTGACAGAAGCTACTTATTTCTCCACACCACTTGTTTTGGGTCCCAATGGAATGGAGAAAAACCTTGGTATGGTAAACTGACACCATTTGAAGCCAAGCTTGTGGAGAATGCAATTACAGAGTTGAAAGCCAGTATCAAGAAAGGTGAAGATTTTGTAGCTGCCATGTAACTTGTATGTTAGTAACATTTTTATTTAATGTATTTATCTTGTCATGTTCTCCATTATAATTGTACATTTAAATTTGAAATGAATATTCGCTACATAGCAAGTATTTTTTACTTCACTGTTTTTCATCTCGTTTACATTGCAAGGTTTAGGATTGCCCCAGATGTTGATAGTTAATAAATTTATAGCATGTTTATTAGGCCACTATTGGATACTGTACATCTGCACATAGTATAGGTCATCCCAGTTTATTTTAAGGAAGAACAGTCCTTTTTGAAGCTGTACATAAAACTAATTGTTGACTATGAAAACTAAAGAAAAAATGATTTTATACTTAACCGAAGCAAGGTAGTTTGTAACCAACTAACCAACGATAAGAGCCACACCATATATAACTTAACATTTATTGACCAAGTGTTAAAGAGTGCAGTAGAAGCAAGGCATTGGCCCCTTGACCCACCAGGCCTTCTGTGGTGCAATGCATGGAACTTGATCGTTGCTAAAATGAAAAATTACTATGAACACAGCCCCTCAGAAT
>WNGS01000543.1:10106360-10121360 GCA_020271785.1 Procambarus virginalis | reverse complement strand
CCATCCTGTTTCTATTATATGTAAATGATCTTCCAGAGCGTATAGACTCATTCCTCTCAATGTTTGCTGATGATGCAAAAATTATGAGAAGAATCAAGACAGATGAAGATAGACAGATTACAGGATGACCTGGACAAACTGGAGGAATGGTCTAGAAAATGGCTGCTAAAGTTAAAACCACTTCCCCGCCGGCACTGGCAGTATGGGTTCGAGTCACTTCTGGGGTGTGAGTTTTCAGTTGTATCTGGTCCTGGGGACCATTCAGGCTTGTTTGCATTTGTGTTCCTCACGTGTTGCCCCAAAAAATGAGGTGATTTGATAAAATGCTATGCCCAAGATTACCATCCGAGTGCCGGCGGGGAAGTGGTTCATATAGCTTCGGCTATCACTTCCTTATGTCCGGTCGTGATGGTCAAGTGGTTTAAGGCGTCCCTGTACATACCAGTTGCGTTGCTCCTGGCAGTATGGGTTCGAGTCACTTCTGGGGTGTGAGTTTTCAGTTGTATCTAGTCCTGGGGACCATTCAGGCTTGTTTGCATATATATATATATATATATATATATATATATATATATATATATATATATATATATATATATATATATATATATAATATATATATATATATATATATATATATATATATATATATATATATATATATATATATATATATATATATATATATATAATTATATGGCAACACCAATAAACACATAGACAACCCCCTCCCCCCTCCTGGAAGGGGGGGGGAGGGGAGTAGTGTGGACGTAAGTGTGTTGCTGGGGGCAACCACAGTGGGGGTGGTGTTGGTGGTCCTGGTAAGGGGTGGGGAATGGAGGCCAGGGGTTACCCGCCTGCGGGGAGTTGGGTGGGGGACCCTGAGGGCCCATCCCTATGGTGGGGCTGGGGTCCGTGTTTATGGGCGGGGATGGTGGCAGTGGTGGCCGCCATTGGTGCCTCAGCTCCTGCCGCTACCGTACGTGTTCACTGTTTCTCCTGGTAAGACAAACTTTTAATACAATTTCATAATATAATGTTACTGAAAATTGTTATTTCTCTTTTTAAAATATCCACATGTATTCTCTGATGGTTGTCATGGCAAAGATATTATGTTTGCTAGCAAGAAACTTGAGTACAGTGATTCAATATATAAGCCATTGCAGTTCCCGTGGCGCAGTGGTAAAACACTCGCTCGGCTTTTGGTCTGAGTTCGTATCCTGGCCAGGGAGGATTGACTGGGAGACAAGCCTCTGTTCACCCAGCAGTGAATGTGTTAACGATTCGGCGGGTCGTATTCCGGAGAAAGAATTAGTATTAATGACCTGCCCGAAACACTACGCGTACTAGTGGCTTTACAAGAATGTAAGAACTCTTGTATATATAAATAATAATAATAAATAACTTAGTGTGATCATAACTGAAAGGTCCCGGGTTCGTTTAACGCGACAGGACAGACGTTTGGGTACGCGCGTTTCCCATCACCTTATGCCTCTGTCCACCTAGCAGGGAATAGTTACCCGGCAGTCAGCTTGTTATGGGGGTTGCATCCTGGAGAGGGTCAGTATTTCGACTCAGAGGGGGACCTCGATGTAAGCCCCTTGTAGTGTCACTTGTGACACCTCTTTGTGTCACTTGTGACACCTCTTTGTGTCACTTGTGACACCTCTTTGTGTCACTTGTGACACCTCTTTGTGTCACTTGTGACACCTCTTTGTGTCACTTGTGACAAAGATTCTTGATGTGTGTATTTGTGTGGGTGATTAGATATGTATGTGTATGTATATGTGTATACGTATATATATATGTACATGTATGTATGAGGGTGTGTACATGTGTATACAACATTGATAATTTTGTAACTAGCGTCAAACATTGTTATTTGCTTAGCTAAACGAACTAGAGGGTTCAGTTCCTGAACCGATTATGTGCCTCTGTATCCTTTACACCACCGCCCACGGGATGGGTATGGGGTGCATAATAAAGAAAGAAATTGAATTGTCCCCCGACATAATGAATTATCATTAATATATATCTATGAAGTATCGGGTAATATTGTCCATGTTTGTAAAAATATAAAACTTGCCTTTGACCAGTGAATGTTAGCACTATTCTGATAGCAACAGTTTGTGTCATGTTATCGTGATATGTGTAATAATGACAGGTGTTATCGTACGTAATTTCCTCGTCACCTGTACTACTATCTGCCACCCCCAGCGCCTGCCTCCCAACTCTCCTCATTCAGACCCGTGTCTTCACGCACCACTCTGCATCCAGACCATTCCCCAACTGCTTCAAAAGTGCCACCATTAGATTAGTGGCCACTTAAGCCAGGAAAACCGCCAACCCAAACAGGAAATTACAAATCACTTACCCGTCTCGCGGTATCAGGCATAATATTAGAAACAATAATTAACTACAGACGTGAAATTCAACGAAGTTAAACCAAAGTACATCAGACAACATGGATTCAGACACCACAGAGGGGACCATTCATCTATATCACTGATAATGTGAGCATACAATATAGCCAACACCATCACGAAAAAAATGGTAATGTAATATGGTGCTCTGAGATGAGAGCTTTCGGCGAAATCTGGCCTAAAATACATGATATAAGAACTAAGGCTTCAAAAGAGATTCAACACCATACTTCAGCTTCATAGACAACAGACAACCCGTCCTTCAAACAAAGACCCAAAAGTGATTCCATGCACCCACCAAACCCCCCTGTTTATGAATGAGAAACAGTTTACACACGACTCAACTGAGTCGTGTGTAAACTGTTTCTCGTTTGATTAAACTGATTTAGTTTGAACACTTCCGGAACAAGTGCTTAACTGACACATTATCTTCGAACCACAACGCTGTAAATGCTTCATCCATGTTCTCGTATTGGCATCCTTGGTGGTATTTAGCGCCCTCTGATTATCCCGCACATTTGATGGTGTTACATAGCCTTCCCGGTTTGGTGTCTTCTTTTGATAATTGCTTACTTCATCCACGTACTAAACATACAAATAATCGCCATCAGAACCTAAACACCTAACCTACGCCTGTATATGTACAATATGCTAATGTATTATAATATTAATTTATATTTGAGCAAATTCCTGTTTTGAATAAACAGCATGTTAAATTTATGAATGCGTCTGTGGGGTCGACCGCTGGATGGAATGGACTTGGGTCGAGGACTTGGCAGCTGCTTATCTCCAACTCCAATAAAACAAAAGCGACCATAGAATTCATAAATAACTTTGAAAAACAGTGAAAAATAAGTACCAACAAACAAAAGTTCCAAATACTAAAGTTAAAAATAGGAAACATTATCTTTGACAACCGCCCAATTCAACATACGAATGCAGGCAGAATACAGGGACTCAAGTTAAAAGAACAGGCACCAAAATTCACTTATAGATAAACAAAGATTTATTGTCTAGATCAGACCACACACTAGAAGGTGAAGGGACGACGACTTTTCGGTCCGTCCTGGATCATTCTCAAGTCGACTTGAGAATGGTCCAGGACGGACCGAAACGTCGTCGTCCCTTCACCTTCTAGTGTGTGGTCTGGTCAACATAATTTAGCCACGTTATTGTGATTCATCGCCTGCATTTATTGTCTATAAACAACGAGTATAGATTTATTCAATGACAGAATAAACATAGCAAAAATAGCCTTAGGCAAACATACACGCGTACACGGCGCTAGTCCAGGTGCATTTGGAATACCCTCCAGTACCACTACACATCTTACAGAAAGCTAACATTTTCAAAAATACCTACAAGGAATGCAAAGCAACTCACTATGAACAGCTTCAACATACTGTCCACCATGTGACCAGACAATCCCGGAGCTCCATGAAGCATGAACATAAACTACTAAACCCCAGACTACAACCAGCCCGTTCTCGCGAAAGTTTCAGCGTCATATTAAAGTGTCCTAACATAACCTACCAGAGGACCCACGAACAGAAAACGAGACATTATGTCAATTTCGCCAGCAGCTACCATTTTCATTTATATTAGAAGACCTAATGTTAGAAAGATTACTTGAAGATTACTTGGAGACGCTCCACTCCCACAGCCGATGGCCCAAAAGTTTGATTTTACTCGAGGGAAACAAAGCTCCACTGCATAATTCTAAGTATGGAGGAATTAGCCATAAAGTTTGCAGTTGGGCAGCAGTTAGTTGCTTCAGGAATCATTCCTTATTGTGGCTGTTCACAGCGTAGGTTGATAAGAGCTACTGTCTCCCAGTCATTTTTAAAGACATACGTTATTGAATATGATCGCGAGAGTTATATAACTTAGCTAATTTTACCACGAATCTCCTTTAAATCTATTATAAAAGGAACTTTTGAAGAGTGTTATAGATTGGCATGGATACAAGTGGTCTTGCTGATATGAGGCCATTGTTACGTCAGCGGGGAGGCGGCGGCGGCCAGGCTACCTCTCTGATTCTGCTTGCAGTTCTTGATGATGAGTTGGCTTAGGTGGAGCTGGCGAAGCAGCTGGTTCTAATACTGTGCTATACAATTTATGGCTTGAAACAGCAGAATGAACGGAAAAGCTAATTATGAAGAAATGCACCAAGCCTAGAAGTGAACGGAATAACTTTAAGGTTATTTCAAGACGTACAATATTTTATCTATGTAAAAACCATTCCATAATTAAATTTAAAGAAAATAACATGTTACAAATTTTGGTCATACAATATATTAATATATCCAATTATATTATACTACTAATACTACAGAGTCCAGCAGTTAACTTGCCAATGTTGCCAGTGAAAACAGCAAAACCTGCCTTTCAAATGTGCCCACCCCCCTGCTCTCAGAACCTATTATTTGTCCTAATTGCAGTCCACTCGTACACTCAGCCTTGTTTACGTTATGGAAAGAAAAAAACTAAGTTTAACTAGTAACAAACATAGTGCCGTTAATCATGAATTTTCCGATGCGCGACGAGGGCGCACCAGCCCACCAAGACCCTCCAACCGCCCCCCTCCGCTAAGCTATCGCCAGACGCTGTCCCCGCCCGAAGAACCAGTCAGAAAACTACAAAATTTGTCAACTTCCCTGTGACCCCAGGAGAAGTGCGTCAGGCGTCGTAACGGACCGTTGATAAGCAATGTCTCACGGCAATATCGAGACCTACAGTAAAATCGCTGCATGTGTTCTGGCGGCCCCAGGTGTCCAGCTGTGTGCTGTGTTCGTCGTCAGAGTCGAAGGTCAAGAGTCCTCTTTCTTGTGCTATTACTCGGTCTTCTCTTCGTGTTCTGCCTCCAGATTTACACCTCTCTCCTTTTTTTTCCTTGCTCCTCACTCTCTTTTTCTCTTTCACACTACTCTCTCTTTTCAAACTCCACAAGTGCCTCGTGCAGGCTGATTTTAATTTGCACCTCAGACAGTAATATAAGGAATATTTCATTACCACAGCAGGTCAAGATGAGGGCTGGTGGAACATCTGAAACCAAGCCCCCGAACGATGAAGTTCAGCAGCTCCTCCTGACTGTCAAGGATCAGGTAGGATGACAACACTGGTAACTCAGTTTTTTAGTTTACTGTTTCTTTATTATAATATATATGTGATATGCTTCATTGTAATATATTAGTATGAACTAGTAAAGTACAGCAGGTTATCAAGTCTTGGTGTGTCTTGATAACCTACTGTACTTGACTAGTACTTTAGTAGCACTATGCCTTCAGTTCCTGAAGCCATTTTGATATGTCTTTGCACCTTTTCCAGTTTGTTGGTGTGTTTCTTAAGATATAGGCACCTTCCAACTGCTACATATTCCAGCTTTGGTCTCACAAAATCAGTTTTGCTGAGCATTTTGAACTGTTCAGTTCAAAATCAGTTTATTGAACAGTTTCTGTAGTATTTCATCATCCATATATTTAAAAGCTATTCTGAAGTTGGCTCCTCGCACAATGTTGTCTATGTGGTCCTCAGCTAACAGTCTACTATCCAGAACAATCCCTAGATCTCTTTCTTTGTTAGAGTTCTTTCATTTCTTTCCACTAAATTTGTAGATTGTATATGCGTCCCGTTCTTGCGAGCGTTCCTAACGTCAAGAAACTATCATACTGAAGTGCCCTATCCTCACCTACCAGAGGACTCACGAACAGAAAACGAGACATCATGTCAATTTCGCGAGCCGCTACTATTTTCTTGTAAGGCAGCTTCTAGCTTTTGGCCTTACGTAAAGTGTACTTCGAAATGCGACGTGCTATTAGGAGGACGGGGCACATACGTCTATTTTCTCCTATTCCATAATATAGCAGTTATTCACATTGAATGTCATTTGTCACATGGTGCTCCATACACTTTTTTGTATAGGTCATCTTGAAGGACATGACAGTCCTCTAAGTTTTTTATCTTCCCCAGTAGCTTAGCATCATCAGCAAATATGTTCATATAATTCTGCATTCCTTCTGGTGGATCGTTTATATAGAAGATGAACACTGCTAGTGCAAGAACTGACTGAACCCTGTGGTCCTCCGCTAGTAACACTCCTCCACTCAGGTACATTGCCTTTGATATTGTGTGTGTGTGTGTGTGTGTAATTACCCAAGTGTAGTTACAGGATGACAGCTACACTTGGGGTTTCCCTTTGAAACTACTGATGGTTTTGGCATCCACCACCTCACTCCTTCCAACTGTTCACCTCTAATCATATTAACATTATATTAATACCATGAATTTTTAACATAGTTAACCCTAGTTTTGCCTATGTTAGGCAGTATTGAGAAACAATAGGTCCCCAGTCATTGCAACCCTGAGTACCCACTCTCATATCAGCTCTCCTAGACTCCACTACCTATACTATAGTTCAATATTAATCCTCACTTGAAACTCTTCATATAAGAATGTAATATACTGTAGCACAAAAAATACACAAGTAGTAAATATATATTTGATCTTACCAGAGTCCAACTAAATCTATGCAAACACGCAATGCAAATAATTGTACTTCAAAGGTCCTACTTTCCAGCACCACAAGAGTATGTCGTGTGGAAACCCCAAGTTTAATATGATACACTTGGGGTTTCCACACCATAGATTAATACAATTAATCATTGTAACTGCAAAACCTGTGGTTTTAGTTTGGGTTTTCAGGCCCTAATTCTACCACAGAAATATTAATAATTCAAATAAATCTGTATGGGCAGGTGGAGGAGAAGTTGGGTCGGACGTTGTCAGAGTTCAAGCTCCTCTCCTACAAGACTCAGGTAGTGGCTGGACGAAACTACTTTGCCAAGGTAAATTAATGCATAATAAATATCATATTGCCATGTGCACACAATAAGGCAAACATTTTTAGGTTGCCTGACAAGCAGCAACCCATCCTCATGTTTAGATAGTACGTTTGTAACTATGTGGACCATCGTACATATATTGACGTAATGGAGTATTAAATATTAGAATTTAGTAATATCCATTTCATACCGTCCAGAAAAAAGAAATCTAAAAACAAATAAATATTCCTAAACCTAGTATAGCACATATATGTATCATGTTAGGCCTCAGAAAGCATGAATTAGGCCTAGGATGACAATTCAAATCCTTTTCTGGTTTGTCTTAATTCAGTAGTACCAAATTCTGCTTTCTAATTGTCCATTACGTCAATATAAGTGCGATGGTCCACATCGTTATTATAAATACTGTCTAAACAGGAGGATAGGCTGACCAACTTTATATAACTTTACATTTTGCCAAAATAAATCTTAATATCTCAGGTGGCATTCAAATAATTTTGTTCCTGTCTTAATTGTCACAAATTTTAAAATAAAATTAAAGATTTTTTTTTATACACTGCTGTTGCTATTGTGAAAACTTCCCAAGTTTTGTGCTTACTTTAATGATTCTGATTAGTTGCAACTGTATTTGTTGTTTGTTAGATTGACATCGGCGATGGTGAGGTGATTCACCTGCGCGTGTACGAGGACCTCCAGCGGAGGGTGACCCTACACTCCGTGCAGGTCGAAAAGAGTCTCCATGATGACATCACTTACTTCTGAGGCCTCACCTTGGAAATCCCAAATTGTTTTCCATCGTACCACTTTCTTCAGCAGCCTTGTCAACAATGTGGCTAATCCTCAAAAGTTTAACAATGTGGCTAATCCTCTAAAGTTTATACTATCAATAATTCCAATCCCAACTATTGCCAAATTGCACATTGATTATCTGACCTCGAAAGAAGAAGCGATTGGATAGCTAGTCTGATGCACAAGACTACTGAGAACGGTTTAATATAATCTTGAAGAATAAATGCACATAGTTGAATCTGTTACGTTGTCACACGTAGCTTAAGAAAATGGTGATTTATTTTGAGTGTTTTGCCTTAGTCTCAGTTATAATGGTGATGCACCAGTTATTGTTCACATGTGTTGATAAAGTTATATGATGGTGAAGACAAAAGTGACCTGTTATTACCATATAGCATCAACAGTCACTTTTTTATAATTATCATATATCTTAAATTTCTCATTTAAACATTTTAATTTTGGCTTCATATTGTTATTTAACCTTCTCCTTTTAGAATACGAGTAGACTTTATTACATATATTTTTTATATAGGAATTAGTGAATATTAAAGTATGAAGTATTATAATGGGCTTTCGTTTATTAATCCCCTCTATCGAATATATATATGTAAAACAGGGATAATTAAGAAATTAATACAATCATAGATGATTGGTCAACGTGTTTATTTTCTTCTACAAAAGTAACCATTAAATTACAATGTTGCATAGAATATACAGGATCATTGCCACGTGACGAGTAACTGTCTCAGGGGATATAAATCACATAAAATCTGCTGTAAAATTACTCGTTTAATTAAGAAAAATAACAAGCCATCGACAGGTTTAATTTTGACCTATCAAAGGGGGTCTTGGTAGTATAGTTGGGTTCATTGTCGAATCACAATCGTGAAATGAAAATTTGGTAAAAGACGTTTGGATAACAGGAACAAAGGACTGAAGCACGTCTCAACATAATAGTAGAAAGCACGGTGCTATTAGCTAAATATCAAATAATGGGACTAAAATGAAATCACAAGGATAGATAGATTGGGTTAGGAGGGGGAATAGCTATACTGTATATGTTAGGGAAAACTTAAAATGTATAGTGCCAGAGAGGAGGGATCAAAACTGAGCCATATACTGAAACTATTTGGTTAGAAACTTAAAAGTTGATGAATATAATAATTATGAGGGTTTGACTTGGCAAATTGACTTGCTATCCAATTTAGGGTGATCGACAGTCCTAGATTGTGTGCTTCTTTTTCAATATGTAAGATTTCTGTGATGAGTTGTATATTATCTCTGTACTGGCTGGATAACAATGAATGGAGCGAAGATTTAGAGTCGGTATGAATGATGACATCATAAAAATTACGGGGGTGGGGGTTCGCGCCGCTGGCCCTCACGGGATTGGGGGTGCTCCGACGGAACCCCCAAAGTGATAAGCCAAGAATACCAAGAACTGGAATTACCGCAGTCTAATTACAGATTTCACGGCAATTGAATTACATTAGCATGATAACGGCTATCATTATTTGCTGTATAATTTTGTATGCCCATTCACTATTCATTATGAGGCAGTATTTATTTATCCATTTAGTCGTTATAATTAGTCTATGCTTCTTCATGCAAGAACTTCTTTAATAATCATTTATGATTATTTTAATTTGTGATAATTTCGTATTAATTACTTTGTAAGTAATTTATATAATAATTAATTTTGTAATTAATTTGTAATTATTATGTTAAGTAATTAATTTATATAATTAATAATAAATTAAGCCCCCACGTGGTGCGCTTTCTTCCAACCCACAGAAATTATTATTATTATTATTTTAGTATCATTATTTATGTTCAACTGAAATAAGTCAGTAGTACAGGTGGTTTTGCTCTCGACTCACAATGGGTGATGCCGGGTTTGATGCCCGTGTGGGACAGAATTGGTTGAACACGTTGCTCTGTCTCAAAAGACAGAAGCAAAGGGTAGAGGGGGGGGCGAGGGGGAGACGGCACTGACACCAGCGGCCTGAAGCACAACTACTGCTGCCAGGCGCTACCAACTAGTCATTTCACATTATTTAGGCGGATACAGTTGGCCATGATCACAGCTGAGACCACAGACTGTTGCTGGGGCAACACTCCCCCCCATACCCCCCATGGGTCTCATCCATGGGTCGTCCTCGCCCACACTTCAACAACACCAAAGAGCCTGTTGCTGTAGCTGCCCCTTATCTATAACAACGTCACAAGTTATGCACATTATTATCTTTATCTTCAGGCACACTGCGTCATAAGACAAAAGTGTTCATACACGACAGACATAAAGGTGTGAGTAGTTATGCCTCTGGTGTCACATGGGAAGGTAATTGACTATTACTGGATCACAAGGGGTGAAACTTTAATACCAAATGGTTCCCAAAAAAAGATATTCTGATTAAGGAATTGAAACTCGTGTAAAGCAGTTGTGCTTAGAACCTCATTGTCCTCATTGTCGCCTAGCAAAGAAAAAACAGAGTAATCCCTGAGCACTGTTCTTATCATTGTTCACGTGAGTAGTGTAAGACCTGAGTAAAGTTTGGTATGTGTAACTATTAGTCGATGTACGTTTGTGACTATAAAATACATCTCAAAAAGCTAGAGTAGCTTAGGCTATTTCTACCTCCAGGGGTACATATTAGTGTCTATGGAGTAAGGTGTTATGCCCCATCTACTGTCCTTGTACCTGCTGTGCCTCAACTATTCTGACTTTCAAATTTTTGTGAATCTGGCCTTAGCGTTGGGATGGAGCCCACTTGTATTAGTGGGTGCTTTTAGAGGACAAGTAGTGTAAAAAGGTTGTAAATAGTGTGGGGCATTATCTATCTAATAACTAGAGTTAGGTATCCTGGGGTCTAGGTTTTGTCCCCCAGAAATGTTCCGCCAAATATATTTTGCATTATTATAATACACAGATGTCTCTTTAGTATATGTACAGTCCCTAGCAGCAATAGCCTTATTTTAAATCGGGGGGCATTCCTAAGCGGCTCGTATTTCTGTGTCCCCCAAATAACGACCACGCCTACATTCGTATTTATCGACAAATCAGGAAACTGGACTCATTTTCACGTGTGCTTGCGGTTTAAGATCAGTGGCTACATGGAAGAATATACACCCGACGTAAAGTCTTCCCTGGCTAGTACTACGAAGCTCCAGTAACAAACAAGCTGGCAAAATGCAAGGCAAGATCTTACCACACTTACATAGCCAGCAGGGAACTCTGTAGTGTAGTAGAGATCCATGCTACTCAGGTACTCTACTTTTACAAGGTACGCCTTGTTTTTTCCTGTCTCATCCAAAATTACTTCACATCCACCTGTTGTAGTATGCTCTCCCCGTGCCTCTCCGCGTCTATCAATTTCACACGGTCAGGGGCCTGACGTCACACATCCTGCGATATGCCCCACTTTCATTAGTTGCTGTGAAAGTAGAGGTACCTGCCACGTGTATACTGCTCGCTCGGCGATAGTGTAAGTTTTAACAAGTGTAAAGATGAGAATTAATAATAAATAAGCCAGTGTTTCACTACAATCACCGTGCCGCATCCTTTGAATCTAAGGACTTAGGAAATCTGCTCTTAGAATAACTGCAGGACGTATGTACTTCTACACAACCTACAGAGTCCACTGCCGCGTGGATATGGTAAGCACTTGCCTGGCATATTGGAGCCAACGGCTTTGGATCCTGGGGGTTATCGTACTTACTCCATCCAGGGGACAGATTTATACTGGTGTTCAATTTTTCTTTCGTCCAGGTTGAACACACTCATGTGTCCTACCCAACAGTAAAATGGGTCTCCCCCGATTCTTGTAGTTAACGATTTGGCAGGGTCGTATTTCCTGGGCCGCACGTATCGCAATTTACTATGTTTGCCACCTTCCCCGGGCTAAAGAAAATGCTTATTACGTGTCTAGTGGTATGTAACAAATATATAAGAACTCTGAAATGAACTTTTTTAAAAAAAAAAAAATATATCATTTGGGGCATTTCCTGTGGGGCCTACCTAAGCCCTTAACCACCTAAGATTATACCCTCCCCCCTTTTTTATCACACTACTTGTGCGTCTTCTAAAAGCACCCACTAATACAAGTGGGATCACATCCCACACGCTAAGGCAGATGCAAAAAAATTTGAAAGTCCAGAAATTGAGGACAAAATCCAGCAGTAACAAGGACATGTCGATAGGGGCATAAACAACATTACCTCCATGTAGACAACTTATCAGGCTACCTAACTGATGGTAGAAATAGCCTAAGCTACTGCTCCGCTTTTTTGATGTATTACTTTTATATTTATAGTATCACAACGTACATCGATCTCTAGTGTTACACATATCCCACGCTACCAGGGGGCACTCTAAACACTTACTACCCTACAGGTGAAGCCCAATGATAGAACGTGCTTCATATTTGCAGTAATTGTGACTCTCGCGTATTGTTTTTCTTTGCTATGGCGACAATGAGTGACAAACTGAGGGTAAATTCTAAGCACAAATGCCTTTATAAATATTTACAGGGGCCGAGTTGGTTTTACAATGATATCTCTTACATCTCCAGAAATATCTCTATTCTTTTGCTGGGGGAACCATTTGTATTAAAAGTTCCACCCCTTTGATCCGTATAGTCATATTACCTTCCCATGTGACACCAGAGGCATAACTACTCATATCACTATACATATATGTGGTCGTCGTGGATGAACACTCGTCTCCTCCTTGATGTGTCTTATGACGCAGTAATGTGCCTGAATAGATAAGATAATAATGTGCATATTGTGACGTTTGTATAGATTAAAGTTGCGGAGCAGCTAACATGCACCCAGCGCTTTCATTTGCTGTGTTGTCTTTGAAGTGATGGTGCATGAATGGATCTACCCATGGAATGAGACATACACATGGGCAGGCGGGTTTATGGGGGAGTGTTGCCCTCTACACACGGTCTGTTGCTCTCTTCGTTACTTGCTGAATGCATGGTCACACACTTTGTTGTATCCGCCTAATAATTTGGAATGACCTAGTTGGTAGCCGTGCCTGCTTAGCAGTAGTTGCTGCTTCAGGCCTTTGCTCATGGCTACTTCTCTATTGCACGCTCCCCTACTATTCGCTACCCCAAACCTTACACCCCTTTTCTTCTGCTCTGCTCATTTGAGGAGCATAGAACGTGGACAGTTTCACCAGATTCTGTCCCACTACGTGGCAACATCAAAAGCCCTGGCATACCTTTCTGTCACCCCATGGTGAGCTCGAGAGCCTATATAAAACCAACCACTGCTACTCTAACACTGAAGTTACTGACTTGTGCGAGTCCACTTGTTGAGTAAGAAAGCCGGCTAACGTGAAACGTTAGCGTGCTTGGCCAAGGGCTTTAATTCATTACCCCATTTGCTTTTACTCTAATTTATATGATATACATATTAAAAATGTAAGCACCACCACACAACCACAAATAACACAACAACAAAAAAAACTAAAAAAAATTATTTTATTATATATTCTCAAACAATTGACCATTACTCCACATAATGTAATTAACTCGACTAAAATGCGAATTGAAACTGCGATGTTGGGGTGTGGTACCCGGTGTGAGGCAAAGCCCGCGGGAAACGCACTCCATCGCCACGTTTGGTTACACATCTATATTCGTAACGTTCATCTTGGTCATCATGATTTCAATCTATTCCCCTAAATTTATACGACCGGTCACATTTGCCCCGTCAAGTCTCCTCAAAAATACTCACCTCTAAAAATTTTATAAACGTCATTCACACCGGTTTGCTTAAGTGAGTTCGCCCCTTCTAAAGTAACTCCGAAATTACGTTTATTCAGACTAATATTCTGAGCCTCATGCCATCAGTTTTTCAATTTTTGTGTGTAACTCCCCCTCCTTCACCATGGCCTAGTTCTTACTTTCTTTCTACACACGAGCCTTGTTCCCAACCTCACCTACGTAGTAAACTATTACCAGTATAGCTATTTTCTCATGTGACAGTGTTCATTTCTAGGTCCTCAAACGCAGCATCTTTGTTGATCCTCCCTCTTCTCGCTATTCGATGGGTCACAAATTTAAACTCCTGTCGGTCTGTGATGCGCTATATGTCTGATAATGTATCTATATTTTCTTTAATCTTTTACCTCACCTCGGAGTGACCCTCCTATTCTAAGATGCATGAATTTTAATGATTGGATATCGTCTTATGGTAGCTTTTTCTTGTAGAAGAAGAAAATAAAGCATCGCTTATTCATTGATCACCGCAGTTATTACATCTATGCAATTTCATGTATTTCATGTCCATGGTAAATTAATATCCCTTAGATTAATTACATCCAATCTATTATTACCTTCTTCGTGTAGGGGCCGGATTAGTAAACGAAAGCCCACAATCATTTGACTGCCAAAAATCTTAAATGTTTATTATAGTTCAGCTTTCTATGTCATTTCAGCACCATGCTGACTATACCCTTTATTAGCAACACCTATTATAACCGGGAGAGTTAAAGCACACAACACATCAACAAGATAAATTCAACGCAACAACAGAAGTTTCATCTATGATTCTAAATGTAACTTACATTGCTTTTACTCAAGATTCATTTTATAATTTAGAGGCTCAGAATAATCATTGTGCAATTATTTAGGCAATCCAATTCTTTGTGATTGTGAAGTTATTGGATGGTATACTAAGCCTCTTAGTAATGATATTCGCTAGACCACCAATTCTGTGTTGGGCTTGCGTCGATTGTAGACAAAAGTCTGTTAAACGATAGGAAGTAAGTATCAAGTTTTAGGGTTGTGGCATGTTTTTTCCAACACGGTGTGGGCCTCAGAATAGTGCACGGAGATGTAGGATCCCACCCTCCCACTCCGCTGGTGAGAGTCCTATCCTGTACACCAGAACCGCATTCGAATCACACCCCTGTCACCATTCCGGCCGAT
>WNGS01000543.1:10046176-10090708 GCA_020271785.1 Procambarus virginalis | reverse complement strand
TTGATGGACTCAAGGTATGTTTACCAACAACAATAATTATAGTTACAATAGGTACCCAGCAGGAGTGGCTGTTGTGGCCTGCATTTTGGGAAGGTTTAGCAGTCGTCTTAGTCAAGGAAGCCCTAAGTTGGTGAGTGTGTTATTAACAGCTGATATTATTATTGTCCCGACATCATAAAAATATTTATAAATTTGTATAAATTTAGGATACACTGTAATGTGTTGTTGACAGTGTCCCTCATGGTGTAGGTGGGTCACTCTCCATGGTGTAGGTGGGTCACTCTCCATGGTGTAGGTGGGTCACTGCCCACGGTGTAGGTGGGTCACTCTCCATGGTGTAGGTGGGTCACTGCCACGGTGTAGGTGGGTCACTCTCCGTGGTGTAGGTGGGTCACTGCCCATGGTGTAGGTGGGTCACTCTATATGGTGTAGGTGGGTCACTGCCCATGGTGTAGGTGGGTCACTCTATATGGTGTAGGTGGGTCACTCTCCATGGTGTAGGTGGGTCACTGCCCATGGTGTAGGTGGGTCACTGCCCACGGTGTAGGTGGGTCACTCTCCACGGTGTAATTGGGTCGCTCCCCACGGTGTAGGTGGGGCCCTCCCCACGGTGTAATTGGGTCGTTCTCCACGGTGTAGGTGGGGCCCTCCCCACGGTGTAATTGGGTCGCTCTCCACGGTGAAGGTGGGTCACTCTATATGGTGTAGGTGGGTCGCTCCCCACGGTGTAGGAGGCTTCGTGCAGTTACAATGATGGGTAACATATTCTTGTTTGTTTAGGGTAAATTTAATAGGCTTTAAAAATATTATGTGTTAAATAATTTATTTTGTCTTTACAGACCAGTAAAAATGGCGAAGCATGCTTGTCAGCTAAACTTTTTGTGTCGGTCAGATGGTTCGGCACTCTACTCAATAGGTAAGCTGACTAATGCAATCTTTATTCCCGTCAGGTTTTTGTTTCTTAAACACACAGCACAAATCTTGTGATTAATTATGTACTTGAACCATAGAAGATATCAGGACCAGTCTCTCCACTTCCACCAGTGTCCAGCTATCATGTCCTTTGTTCATCATATTGGGACCAGCCAGGAAGATTATTCCCATTTCGTAGGATAATTGAAGAACTGTTATTATTTTGTTTTAATTTGTAAAATTCATGTTTTCATAAGTGGGCAGATTGAAGGCTAATAGAAAACATGAGTAACATAAGTACAGTATTTAAAACTTGAATTAATACTGTCATATCTAGTGTAATATAAGCATCCTGTTAAGTTTTGTTAGCTATGTTGTATAAATAACAAAAGTAATGTTGCCTGTGAACTGCATATTTTGAACTAAGATGACTAGCCAGTTGTCATATCCACTCTGCATTCTTCTAAGAATGAGTTAGGCAAGCAGAAACTGTTAGGCTGGGCTAGGGTATGTTAAATAAGGTAATGTTAGGCTTGGTTTGGCTACATCGGGCTGGTTATGCACATATGAGATTAGGCTACATTTGGCTAAAGCCAATTTAGCATGTACTGGACTTTGTTCATTCAACTACTGTCACCATCATTACCACACAAGCCAACACTCCATCTTCTGTAACCATTAATCATTATACTGTACTAGCCCATTCTTATTATGCTGATTTTTACTCATTGCACCATCATGTAAATTCTATAAATCTCTGTTGTGCCCACTTGGATTATTGTATCCAAGCATGGATACCCTATCCTTGGAAGGACATATCTGCTTTGGAGAAGGTACAACACTGGGTAACATAATTAATTCCAGAACTAAGTCTTTGGCAAGCTGCCGGCTTCATGTCCTCGTCACGGCCACTAGCATTAGTGATCCTTGGGTAATTCGGGTAAATGTATTTTTTTCATCATGCTATATGCATTACTATCACCTAGTACAGTACTCTTTGCACCACAATGTTCTCACTACATTGAATAATTAAACCTCTACTCATTTAATCACCCTATTATATTTGTAATATGAGATGCTTCACTCCTGGAATATCTTGAGGTTATCTTGAGATGATTTCGGGGGCTTTTTAGTGTCCCCGCGGCCCGGTCCTCGACCAGGCCTCCACCCCCAGGAAGCAGCCCGTGACAGCTGACTAACACCCAGGTACCTATTTTACTGCTAGGTAACAGGGGCATAGGGTGAAAGAAACTCTGCCCATTGTTTCTCGCCGGCGCCTGGGATCGAACCCAGGACCACAGGATCACAAGTCCAGTGTGCTGTCCGCTCAGCCGGCCGGCTCCCCCTCTATCTATAGAGAATATCTCTCTCTGTCGTACTCGGGCAGTGAAACTATACCTAATTTCACCTTTTATTTCATATTGAAGCAATATCTGAATATCTGTTAATAAGTTGTATTCTATTTAAATGAACAATTTGGAAGGTAAGTACCTGTACAGTCTTTGTTATGAAGATCATAAATAAGTGTAAGAGTAATAATGGGTGACATTCAACAGGCAACACAGTGGCACTTGCTTCAGTAAATGGGCCTGGTGAAGTTAAGATGTTCCATCGTCATTACAACAGGTCACATCTAGAAGTGTGTTATAGTCCCGCCACAGGCCAATGCAGTAAGTCCACTTTTAACTGGTGCATGTTTTCAGTTTAATTTTATTTTTATATGTTGCAAAGAATTGTATTTGCCTTGGATAAAATATTTTGACTCAAATTTTTCTATCTGAATATATGTATTGTATTTCAAATTGATAACAAATACAGTATTTGTACTGTACTTATTTGTCTGTCATTTGGTGTTTTTTCATCCTTATCTGGGGTTCACATCTCCATGGACAGAAAGCCATATATGCATATCAAAGTCATCTTGGGCCAACTGACGTTTCCTAAAATGCACACCAAAGTACAGTAGTTGCCTAACCACCAGGTGCCCTATTTACTGCTTGGTGAATAGGAGAAATGGATGTAAGGAAACATGGCTCAACATGTCGCTCTGGGAATCAAACACTGGTTCAATTATTTGCGAGTCGACTGTTCTATGGCTCGTCTTCATAAGTACTATACTACAGTACTAACCTAGCCCAATGTTACTTTCCAATTGACATGGTCATTGCCGTACTGGCTCTATAATTAAAAAGCAGTATGTAACAATGTTTACATAAATATTTCCTTGGGGCAGCTGGAATAAATTCAAATACTGTATTCTAGAAAATTGCAAATGATCAAATGCTATATAGTACTGTACATGCAAAAACAAACAAAAAAGTAAATAAATACTGGAAATATGTATGGTATTATATTGTCTTTGCCAATAACAGGAATGGGCCAAATACACATAGTATAGTTGGCTTCGTTCTAGACTCTCGATCATGGATTCCAGGTTTGATCACCTGATGCCTCTGTTCAAATAGCAGTAAGTCGATACCTGGGAGTTAGGTAACTGTTGTAGGGTCAGAGGGGCCCCCTTTGATACAAGCTTCGACAGGCCACCACCATCAGACAGACAACCGTTACCTTTTACGGTATACAGTACTGTACGTATAAAAGGGGTGCCCAGCTGCACCTGGGTCTCTCCCCTTCTCTTTCCACCCTTTCTTCTGCACTTCACCCAATCTCCAACATGGACCCACCCCCCTCCCTTTTTGTCTTTGCCTAGTGCTGCTCCTTGAGGAACTGATTCTTGCTTCCTCCTTCCCCCTCTTCCATAAAATGTATTATTAAGAAGCACTGAAACAACTGTATGGGTCTCTCAGAATTATTATGACCACAAAAAACTCTAGGGAAATCACACCATATATTTCCACACGTGATTCCATGAATTGCATGAGTGTGTTTATAAATTCTATTTCTTAAAGCATTTAACTTAAATATGCACAAATCAGCTTATATTCATCCCATATTCCAGACTATTCCCCCCTGCAAATTTAGGTAAGGCTACCCCAAGCAGCTGGTCTCCAGCTTTGGACAGACATTTTCTGTAGATGTAGATTACCATTGTTCATTGCTCTTTTATATACACATTTAAGAGAAGGCAGAATGCTTTTGGGTCATACTACACCATAAGGAAGTATACCTTGCACAGTATAATGCTTGCTGAAACTTTAACATTTAACATTCATTATCTTGTATGGATTGTTGGAGCTATTGTAATGTTTGTTACCAGTGGTGACTTCATCATTATGGTACCAGGGCATATATTTATTTGTATAAATATAAAAATATTAAAACATAATATTTTTTCCCAACATAGTGTTCTCTGCATATTTTCACAACTTTTTCTCAAAACGTCTACATCTCTCGTACCTGTTACTAATAGAATGAATGCTATTGTCTTTATTCCAAAGTGATAGCAGAGCGAGCCTTGGAGTCGGTGATCCTACACACAGTTGAACAAGTGATCCTGCTACACCTCCATCCTAGAACTGCAACTAATGTCACCATACAAGAGATGCAGTCTGATGGACTGGTATGGCAATTTACTTATATAATTTATTTCAATAGTGCCTTACATAAAAGTATGGGAATTGTATGATGTGCATCTGGGTGACCATTATAGGATGTTATAAACAACATTGGGATACCTGGACTGGGTCATCTTTCGCTAAATCATAAGCCAGGGTATATGATGGGTTATAGGGTGGCAAGGGCAACAGTAAAGATTTACTGCAGTGAAAGAATAGACATTTCCATATCACAGACACGAGTATGTACACACACTTTCAAAAGGTGACACCCCTAGGGTCAACACTTGCAGCAGAGGAGCTCCAGCTTATTTCAACAATCCTAAGTATTGTAGTACAGGTTGAGGATAGTGAGTGGTGTCCCAGAGAACATAAAGGTATAGTGCTCTTGAAAAATAGGTGAGATAACAGGAATGTGCTAAGGGAAGTGAAAAATTGGATGAGAAAAAGTTGCCCCTATAGTGTTTACAGTGCAGAGAACAACATTCAAGATGGCCAATGGCAAGTGGAAAAACAAAACAGAGCTTGATTTCGAGGGATTCAATGAAGAAAGCATTGATATTAGCAGTCTACATAACAAGTTGGTAAATTTAGATAGTATTGTGAACTCTCATGTAGAAATAATTCGTAAATTGAAAGAAAGTAATGACCATTTGAATAGCAAAGTTTTATGTCTTGAGGATATAGTGAAAGACTTGCGCAAGGATAAGAATCAATTGGAAACAAATTGCAAAGACATGGAAGAAGAAAATAAACTCTTAAAAATAGCTTTAGAAGAAGTTAAAGTAAATTTAAGCCTAAATGACTACAATAGGTTAGGCAAGGAAATTCAACAGGAGAAACAGCTTTTGTCAGCACAGATGGAGGAAGTTACACAGGGTATAGAACAGTGCAAGAAAGATATGCAACTCACCTATGCACAAGTGGCCAAGGAGAAGGAAAGAATTGAAGAAGCTGTAAAGGAAGTCAAACACTGTAGCAAACAAGATAAAACAAACATTAGGCTAGAAGTGAGGAAAGAATTGGCATCTAACCCGAAGTTGGTGCAAAACTCAGTTGATCGGAGTAAGTCCCTGATCATTTTTGGTTGCAAAGAAAAGGAGATAACATCTAGGTCAGAAAGAGCGGTCGAAGAAGCTAAAGTAGTAGATAAAATTGTTGGCCTCGTAGAAGGTCTCACTACCATAGAGAATGTGTGCGACTACAGGAGAATAGGCAGGTACGTAAAAGGGAAAGATCGACCTTTGAGGATCACCCTAAACGGTGCCAAACAGATGGAAGAAGTGCTAAGGAATGCTAGAAAATTGCAAAGTGATGAGGTTGGGAAAGGGTGGTCGTTAAGACGAGATCTTTCAAAAGAAGACAGAGAGAAGCTGAAACTGAACCTTGCCGAGGCAAAACGTTTAAATGAGAACAGGAATGAAGAAGAAATCAATTCTTTTTTCTACAAAGTGTTAGGGGTAGGCAAACCAGTAAAGTGGTACATAAAGGCAAACCAATAAAATCAATAGAGAGAGGAGGAGTGAAGAATAAGGAGAGGGGGAACAAGTTCCTGAAGATTGCATACACCAACATAGATGGAGTAAGGTCAAAGATACTGGAGTTAAGTGATATAATACAGCTGCAGACACCAGACATTGTTGCACTCACAGAGACAAAACTTGAAGATGTTATTTTAAACGAGGTCATATTCCCAAGGGGCTACTCAATTTGGAGACGGGACAGAAAAATTAGGAAAGGCGGTGGCGTTGCTGTGCTGGTAAAAGAACACCTAAAGGTGAAGGAAATAATGACTGCCAATCCACAAGAAGTTGACATAATAGCACTAGAGATCTGCCATGAGGATGATAAACTAATGATAATAAACGCATATAGTCCACCGCCAAGTAGCACATGGTCAAAGGAGGAGCTAGATAGTAAACGAGAAGGTCTTATAACAATAATGAGAGAGATTATAGCGAGAGCGGATAACGATAGATCACGACTGTTGATAGTAGGTGACTTCAACTTGAAATCCATAGACTGGGAAGCATATGAAGCTAAAACAGAAGATTTTTGGACCTGTAGATTTGTAGACCTCATCCTGGAAACATTCTTGTATCAACATGTTAAACAAGCTACGAGGATGAGGGAAGGGGACGTTCCCTCCATGCTAGATTTGATATTTACCAGGAAGGAGGAAGAGATATTTGACATTCAGTACCTTCCTCCCTTGGGTAAAAGTGACCATGTCTTTTTGGGAATAAAGTATGCAATGCGTTATAAGCTGGAAGAAAATAAAGAGTTGAAGCAGTTGAGAAACCAGACTTCAGGAGAGGACATTATGGTNAGGTTGGAGGCCAGATTCTTGGGACTAGCCTCATCCAATTCTGCAGGGTGAATGGTCTGAGGTATAGGATGGACATAAGCCAGTTGGGTTCAGCTCCAGTGCCACACTAAGAAATATCAACCTATAACCAATCACACACGTGAGATTTTTATGAAGTCTGAAATTAAATCTCTGATGTGCTTTCCATAGTTTGAAATAAATCCCGCTGTTTACCTGCGTATTTCGTGATAAACTCAAAAATGACAAACTATATTCATTTGGGTTACAGTGATGAAAAGAAAGTATTGAAGATGGTCATGGTGAAGAAGATAGTACAGTATATAATAAACATGCAAGATGAGGGGTTAAAGCAAGGACGGGGGGGGGGGGATGAAGGATAGAGCGAGGATGGGGGGTAGAGCGAGGACGGGGACAGATGAGGGGTAGAGCGAGGACAGGGGAAAGATGAGGGTTCAGTCTTAAAGTTGTTGGTGAAATTGGCTTCACCAATCTCTTCTATCAATGCATTCCACCCATACTGTACTAGGAACGAGAACTTCCTTATAACTCTCCGACTCAACTGCATGTTCAGCTTCCACTGACACTACCGTTTTAATTTAAACAGGCATCCTTTTTCTACTTGATCTATTCTCTTCAGGATCTTGTATGTAGTTATCATCCCCCCCCCATTTTTCTCCTCAAAGGTTGTGAAGACGAGTTCTCTCAACCTGTTTTCATAGCTGGCATATCTCAATTCTGGCACAGTACTAATATATATAGTAGTTGCAAACCTCTCCTTTCTCAAGTTTCTGTTTGTGCTTCACAAGGTGTGGGTTTCATGCTGGTACCGCAAATAATGGTCTTGCATAGGCAGGGTTCTTTTCTATGTACCTGGGTCCCTTGTGCACAAGCTGTGGTTTGAGTTTATGTATTTCCTTGCATTTCACCATGTTAACTTCATTGCCCATGTAATTTTATATTATACTGTAGGTACAAAACAATTGCAACAAATATTTTTTTGAGCCCCATATAGACCCCCAAAATATGGGGTAACAACAAAAGTGCCAAAGCAATGGGTTAAAGTGCATACGAGTTTCTTCCTCGTGAAGTGGCATTTCACGTTCACTCAAAAGCCCATTTTGTTTTTACTCACCAGCATAATGGACAACATATAAACAAAAACCATTACATCAAGTACTAGTTGGCATGACTCACCCACAGTACTTAATGAAGTACAGTACTATACTGTATGTACAGTGATGTACAATACTGCCATTCCTTTAAGTATTTCCAATTGAAGCTCTAATTTCTATTTACATCCCCTGCACTTACATACCCACAATTTTATTTCCCTCTTAAAATTTACTTTTGTCTTTATTTTTCAAACTTAACCGTGGAAAATTTTTTAAATAATAAAAATCATAAAACACTGATTTTGACAGGGTTGAAGTTGATGTGGTTGAATTACTTGGGTGCCAAGCACAGTCCTTAACAGAATTCCTTCACCTCGAACAACAACAACTTGATGAACTTGTGTAAAATATGTTGGAACAAAGCTGTGAATTTAAAGGAAAGCAATTGACCAGACCACACACTAGAAGGTGAAGGGACGACGACGTTTCGGTCCGTCCTGGACCAAAACGACGACAAAACGTCGTCGTCCCTTCACCTTCTAGTGTGTGGTCTGGTCAACATACTTTAGCCACGTGATTGTGACTCATCGCCTGCATAAAAGAAAGCAGGAAAGTCTCTAGATTACCCATAAGGAGCTTCACCAAGAGAAGAAACAGGCTGTTCAGGTATATCTGAACATTTTTCAAATAAGATAAGAAGAGCTGAAAAACTAACCAGCATCAATCTCTACAAGGAGCCCAGGAAGAACTAAGAAATAGGTGGCCCTCTTTCTCTCTCAGTTGAAAAGTTAGCCCTGCCTCTGTTGCTATAACTATTCACGAGTCATTCACCCTACACCAAGCCCCAACACACAACATATTATTGTAGCATACTCTCAACATTTATTTCAATGATTTATTTTATATTTTTTTTACTGTGGAATGCATCTCCACATTTTAACATTGATTCTTATGGGAATATAAGTTTCAATTTAAGTTCTTTCGATTCAAGTCATGATTTTCAGGACTGTATCCTGAACATAAATAGAGGGAGTACAGTACCAGTATATGAATACTGTACCTCAAATTGAACAAGTTCGCAAAGCATGAATTCATATGTACAAGTTCTATTTTTTGTTCTAATTAAAAGCCTGAAAGCTGTTTTCAAATACACACTGGCATGGTTATTTAACATAGTAATATATTTAAACAATTATATGCAGAAATGATATATAAAAGAACTGTAATAATATATAAAAAATATTAAATTTATAATCAATAAAATAAAAATTCAGTGGCAAGCTACCTATGATTATATGAATGAGGATGTTGCCTGTCAGCTTACACATCTGTACCTTCGAGTGCGCGCACACACACATACCAGTGCCGCCGCCACCCCCTCTACAACATTAATGTTCAAAACTTATAATGCATAAATATGCACACAATGCCATTTTTTTTGGTAATATCAAATTGTCATAATATATATATATATATATATATATATATATATATATATATATATATATATATATATATATATATATATATATATATATATATATATATATATATACTGTATATATATATATATTCATTAATACATTATGCTTAGCATTCTAATATATATGTGATGGATAAGTGGCAAGCATACTCTTGTACTCTGTGTGGCATGATGATTTTGTTCAGCTATCAGTGAAAAATAACTGAACAAGATTGTCAGGAAATGCAGCTCTCGTGCAAATCGAGGCTTCACTGTACTGAGAGAGGTGGCATCTTTCCTACCTGGATGGTTCTTTTTCTCTGCTACACTAAGCTGTTTCAAATGATAATATACTGTATCTTATCCATAAGTCACACTGAGAAGAATACTATTCTTTGTTTTAGCTCTATTTTTTACCCTTATTGATGCCTTTGTCATTTTGTACTTAATTCTATATACTATATCCTTATGTCTTAGTGCAAGCAAGTGCAGACTGGTGTGGTAAAGTGATAGCCATATCAACGTGTGGAAATCTTCGAGATTTCAAGTAATGCTTATATCCAAATCACCTGAAGACACTTAAAATTTCCGAGTCAATCCTCTCCGAGACATTTGGCATATGGAAAGAGCAATCAGAAAATCTTTGGCTAAATTTGTCAGATATTAATAATATACATTAAGAACAATACCTTATCTTTTTTTGAATTTTGATGAACATTAATTTTTATTCATATATATCAGAAAAAATAAAATTTGATTGTAATGAAATATTTTTTAAGCGGCTTAGTAGTTCCTCGGTGCACTGGTTCTGGTACGACAGAGACTTACACAAAACCTGCACGCTTTTGAACTTGTGCAGGTCGCATAACACCAGGTTCAGAATCTTGTGTATTTATAGAGGCGAGGAAAGCATAAGAATATGAAATCCAAAACTGGGCGAGTCTTCACAGAAGTACAGGTAAAGCAAGACAAACTACATATCTTGACTAGAGAAAAATATGGAAACAAGGGAAGTGGTTGTTTGCCCAATGTAATCAAACCATATGCAACACCCCAGTGCACCACCAGGTGGTAGCTCCTGTCACCTAGGGGCCCAACCTGACTGTCTTCTCACTTGTGTGCTGCACCCAATACTCATGGGAGAAAACAGAAATATTAGTCTGGGTAAGGGGAGCTGCTGAGGCCCCCAGAAAAATGGCATTTCATTATATTCAATGTTTGATTTCTTGGCTCACCCTAAATAGCTCCTCAGTGCATTTTCCCAATGTTGCCTCAAATATGAAACCATCTTCAAGCTGAAAGAAACAGATTAATAAAGGACTTTAAACATTAGTCAATCCCTTAACTGTAGGAGTATCAGAACATATTGGCAAGATTCCTACAATGCTAAGGAAACTAGCCAAGACTGAATTGAAACCATCTGGCAAACTTAGCAACGGTGGTCTAACTTTCTCCGTAAAGTTAGACAAGGAATGTGAGTACTGAGAAAGTCAAGTCAGGAATATGCTGAGGATGCAGTGTGTCCTTCCTCAGAACTAGAAACAGCCAAATACAGCCCAAAGGGATGAAATAATGATACTGTTGTTCAAGAAAATGCAACTGACTGTCTGGATAATAGGTACAGATGACTGGGAAGGTATTCTGGGAAGGAATACCTGATGGTATTCTTTCTCAAAAGATACAAGTCCAACAAAGGCCCATAGACACAAGGCAGAAGGGTCCTAGGCCAAAGACCCCTGAAAAACCCATGAAAGTCCCCCTTCAAAGCAGTCACTGGAGCTTACCAAGAAAGTGTTGATGGGGGAGACTATACCAGGCCACCAAACCTGGATGAACACAAGAGGGGTACTGACCTTAAAGAGAAAAGAGTAAACTGGAAGCTCACCCTGCGCTGAAGCCTATGGCACACCAACCACTATTTCAGCCAGGAGACAAGAGAAAATGCTGCCTGGAATAGTCCACAATAAGGACTAAAGAGGCAGACTGCAGCCAAAACACCTGAGAATGAGTCTGGGAGGATGTTCCTGTAACAGCCAGTGCCTGATCCACCCCCTCGCAGAAATTATAGTTTGGAAAGGCCTAAAGACACAATAACCCCAATTAGCTAAGAGAACACTGGCAAGTCTTTGTAGTGAATTAAGTTTTTTATACCAAACACGAGAATAATGAAGCAAGCCGGCTGGTCCCCTAGGTGACCTGAGCCGCTACCTAGTGGTGTGCTTAGGTACTTGAGCATAGTTTGTTGACATTGTGCAAACGACTCCTTCCCTTGTTTCCATATTTCTCTCTTTAACCAAGTAGTTTGTTTTGCTTTGCTCATATTTTCTGGGGAGTTCAATCTAAACTTCCCATGTTTTCCTCGCACCTCCTCGCACCTACGAGGATTCTGGTCCTGGTGCCTAGTAGACCCATGCAAATACAGAGCTCTGGTAGTTTTAGGGCACCTGAGCCAATGCACTTGGAAACTACTGAAGGCCAGCCCAGAAATTAACTACTGCATATTTATCAACACAAAAACTCAAAGATACAACAAAGAGTTGATAATTTTAAATATTTACTACATTACCATTGGTCTTGTATAGTTCCCATCGTAAACAAAATTAATACCGTATCTGCACGATTATAAGCTAGACCTTCATTTGGCAAAAAATGAAATAAAATAAAAATAATAATAATAATAATAATAATAATAAGCAAAAGTTGGGTGTAGCATGCAGTAGAATGGAAAGCATTTGAAGATTCTTTACACAGGCTTTACCTCCACCAGTCATTGGTCGCCACCCATATCACCACCACCATCATCATTACCACATCACGCTAAATCACCACCACCACCACCATTACCACATCACGCTAAATCACCACCATCACCACCTTCATGACACAGCAATGTTGAACTCTTGAGTATCTACTGATGGAATAGTTGGTGTTGAAGTTGAAGATAATAACAACCACCATGATCGAATCAACCCTACATACTGAAGATAAATGTTGCTTTTATTCTTTCCACGAATCCCTGATGGTATGTAACAAAACATTAAATCATTTCCTGTACTTGGCCATAACTGTTTATTCTTAAGTTAGTCACAGTGTACACATTTTTGTCTTAACAACTGTGTGGTAGATTTAGGAGGGTATGTGTACAAACGTCCATACAGGACATGATGGCCAACTGTTACCGGAATTGAGGCCAAGGAAGCACAATGCAACAGTAATTGCCATCAATCCAATATTATCCAAATTTCATGTAATGGGAATTAGAAGGCAAAAGGAAGGTGTATTAATTCATCAGATACTTTAGATAATATATCATGAAGCCACTATGATACTATTTGTAATATATCACTAGGAGAAAAATTATGTTCATTGCCTGCACTCATGGCAAAAGTTGAGGCTTGGGAGAAATGGCGCATAAAGGACACCCAACATACAAATAAGTACCTATCTTGTGTGTTAAGAGCAATTTTGAATGTGAATACAATTGTATTGGGTTTTAGGTGATGGTTCACCTTCGGGGTACACCTCAGAATTGCAGTCCAAGCTTTCTTTTGCATGAAATATGTCCAAGACACACCCTGTGGCTTATAACTGGGGATGACTTATAATCATGCAAATACGGTATGACCACAAAAATAAATTTAAGAAAGTAACGGCAAACCACAAGAAACACAGAAAGAACATGCATATATACAAATACAATCCAAGCATGAAAATATACCATAAACTACTATGATAAAACTTCAACTCTTTGGTAAATAATGTTTCACAAATTTCAAAGATGGGGTTTTGAGGTTCAATTTCAAATGTGAACATGAACTTTGACTCCATGACCCTTGCAATATCAGCCATGACAGATGCTAAAGGGCTGTCCGAGTCATTAATTACCTTGCATATATTCCTCTTGCCAGTCTCCTATTGTAAAAAGTAGGAGAAATAAAAAAAAAAGGAAAAATATAAATAAATGTAAATTCACCTTCATAACCTAAAACAAAGAACAATGATATAGCACACACACATATATCAAAATGTTACATCCAATACCAAAATGTTACATCCATCAGCAAGGCTTACTTTGTTTGCTTCTGCTTTCTAAAATCGTAAATGAGATTACCTGATAAATGGTCCACCTTCATCTATAAAGTAATTTAGCTGATAATAAAATAAGAATCCTTACACATATTCATGGTTCACATTAAATTCTTTATAAATATGGCATAAATATTATATAAATATAATCCAATGAGTAAGAAGCTTAAGAGAAGACTTCATGAAGACAGAAGCATAAGGCTGCAACAGAAGGATCATTACAGACAACTAACTGTACTTCATGTTTAAAGCTAAACCATTATCTAAATATGATATAGATAGTTAATAACACATCTTATCAAAGATATACGATTACAATTACAATGTACTGTGCTCTTTAAGCCTAACTCATTCGGCCCCCAGGCTTGGTACAAATTAACCATCAAATTACATACTAGAATTAAATTTTTCAGAATAAACTTTCACCGTCCCTCTCATTAGTTTAACCATTTTGAATTTATCAGTAACATGTGAAGAAAAATGTCTGCAAGTTCCCAGTAAGCCGATTTATCAAAGTAACATTTATGAAGAAGTCTCCAAACAATGATATTTGGTCCTGGTCACTTCTTTGAATGATACTTCAATATTAGTGGAGAAACTAGCTTTCACAACTTGAGGTACAACACCGTCCTTATATTGCTATAGGAACTGATTGTATTATAACAATTTAATTATTAAAATCTATCTCATTCCCTGTGCTACACGAACAAAACACTACCAAATTCAAGGACGCTTTGAAGAATATGACGATAAAAGGAAAATATATATGCTTCCTCTTAAGAGTAGACTAAGTGCATCCAAGAAGTTCCTTTCTGAGCAGGGCACTTGGATGTTCCCTGAGGCAAGACCACTGCTGTTCCCATTAAAGATAATTACAATAGTTAGGAAAGAGGAACATTCTGCACCAGTACAACTAAAATCTTCCTGGATGTTAGCATTAAATCACACTTGTGATAGACAGGCACGGGAGAACAGCTCAATCCAGCTCGAATTGATCTCTAAAACAGCACTGTTATTTAAGCACATGAGCCCAAAATTTGACATCCAAGAAATAAATGGCTTAATAAGATGATGGTTTGAACCGTGTCAAAGTCCATGTACAGAAGACAACATACCCATGAGTGGTACTGACCCTGAACCCAGCAGAGAAAATTCAGGAGGCAGAAAAGGTAGTTGTCAAGGTATAAATGCTACATATAGCACTGCATCTGGCTGCACCAAGCAATGGATAGTCCCTCCCCATACCGATGTACAATAGCAAACGGCTAATCATATCCAGCAACAGTTCACCAGACTTAGTCCAGAAATAACATATAAAGGAGAAGCCTGGGAGCTAAAGCCAGAAAGAGAACAAGAGTGAATGAACTCAGCCCAGGCTACACTAAGAGGTAAAGAAACAACTTGCCCACATAGGAGGCCGAGTGCATTCAAGATACAATAGCTTGAAAAGAACAAATACCTAGTCCTGGAGCAAAGCACCATGGAATTATGTAAATACAAGGTAGTGGGAATTGCAAGGACCACTGCTGAAATAAAAAATGAACCAAAAGACCCACTGCTAAAATACAAAATGAACCAAAAGAACCCACTGATAAAATACAAAATGAACCAAATGAACCCACTGCTGAAGCACAAACTGAACCAAAACATAGAAGGGATCCAAATCACCAGCTGGTAAAGTTCCGAAACACACCGAAGACTTCGATCACACACAACACGAAAATAAACAAACGTACTGACTTGGCACAAAAGAATTAAAATGCTACACAGCTAAACCAAAGTTTCTAAGGATGAGAACAAGGCACATATCTGAATCCTGCCTCAATCAAGCCAGCCAACAATCAAAGGACTTATTCAAAGAATGTGGCTGTAGGTATGGGTGCTGCCATCTGGCAGCTGTGAGAGTTAGTAGTAGCCACAAGGGCAAACTAGTAGTTTATGAGAACTCTTCTTACTGGATTCTGTAATGGAAAGTAGAAGTTGGGAAGGCCGTGAACACTTATAAACTAGGTTTCTGCGATCACTCTGGGCTAGACAGAACATTTCTCCAGTGCAGCCCTAACATCGGTACATCATCATCATCCCGACAAAGACTTAACCCTGCTGTCACGAGCCTGTCAAATGTAACCAGCAGTGATCATGCCAAGAGGAGCATACAAAACAGAATAATTTAAAAAACCACTGCCAAAAATGACTTATAACTTTAATATTGAAATAAATCACTACATACAAGTAAAAAAATCAGTCTTAAGATCGGTTCCTTTTCAACATACAATGCTTATTTTGTATTATTTTCATATTTGAAGTTTTTCTTTATTTAACAGTTTTATTTCCATAACATATTTAAGGCTACTTAAGAAACTGATAGTGAATAAATAAATACAAAACAAGTAAAATTTAAATCAATTTAAAATTAAAGGATGATGTTATTAAAAATGCTAGACAAAATATTCTGCACAAGCCAAAATCATTTCCAAATCTTAATGTGTGGTAACTATCATATTTTGCAAATTTTAACTAAAAGACAAAATGTGTAAAGTATCACAAGGAAAAATATGATTCAAAGTGTTCAACTTTCACAATTTATATCATGAGATACTCAACCCAACAAGAAAACATGCTATGTTAGTAAAATAAAAAAGATGTTTCTGGACTACTAGCGTAAGACTGCGTCCCGTATTACTGCAAGACCAACGTCACCACCAGATGCAAGGCTTGGTTATACAAGGATCACACTGCCACTTAAACCAATTCTACAAACAACATTAGTAATGCAAACTCAGGTAAGCTTGGGAAGCCTGTCAAGTCAGGCAAGACTCCAGAAATTATGACAAAACCCAACACAAGATCAACTGTTCTGATAAAACAAACTTAAATAATTTGTTGACTACTGTAATAAAACACATTTAGACATTAATCTACTGGATGGAGTAATAAGCAAATCAAAACCTCTCATCATATGGAGAATACTTGAAAAATTATTTTAATTTTGTGGTAATTAGAATAACACACTCACACAGTATATATATATATATACTGTATATATACATTATATATATATTATATATATATTATATATATTATATATATATATATATATATATATATATATATATATATATATATATATAATATATATATATATATATATATATATATAATACACACACACACACACACACGCACACACTGTATATTCTCATTCGAGAACATTTTACAGTACTGAACCAGAAGATTTTCAAATCTTTTTAAACGAGTTTTCATGAACAATTAACATTCATGGTTTTTGTTTGTCTGGACAGTTATATTACTGAAACCCTCCCCCACTCTGTAAACAAACATTTACAGTCCCAGATTGCATCTTGCATTCAAATTAAAAAATACCAATGATAACTCGAAAGAATAAGAAAAAAGTTTACTGGGTAATTAAAATCCTACCAGCATTTACCTCCTAATTGAGACACAAAAGAATTTGTATTATTAAATACTATAATTTGCTTTAAGATCATTAAAAATTTTGCAACAGTGCAATTCCCATTCACAAAAAAAAAAAAAATCTAAAAATAAAAATATTTCCTAGTATTTCCCTTTGTATTCTCATATCCAATGATGACATTCTGTACTGTATACATATCAACATTGAAAATATATGGAAATGTCACAAAAAATACAAATTAAAAAAACACACAAAAGTCTGAACTACTTTCACACACACACACACCTTATAGAATAAAACAAATAATAGTTATAACTTACGAGAAGTGTCCTCCATTTCAGGTAGAAAGCGAAACTCGTGGTCAAGTTCCACAGATTCCCCATCCACGTCATCAACTTCTATTGCCTGCAAAATTAAGTTTACCAATAACACATCATAAGTGTCCACCAATTTTTGTTTTCTTTAAAGCTAGCATGTTTGAGTTGCATTTATTTGTTAGAACAGTGTATCTCTACAGAGCATAAAATATACACTGTACTGCATCAAGTTTGCTTTATTTTGGAAAATGAGATGCCAGAAATCCCATTCTATCTCCTTAATTTCCAGTCTTAAGTTCTCAACTGTATTTACATAAGAAAATAAGCAAGAGGAGTCACCACAGAGGGCCTGTTGCCCTAATCTGGGTGGTGGCCATAAATTGCCACATGTTGACCAGACTACACACTAGAAAGTGAAGTTCCACAGATTCGGTTCAGGTATGGACGTTTCGGTCCAGGACGGACCAAAACGTCGTCGTCCCTCCACTTTCTAGTGTGGTCTGGTCAAAATATTTCAGCCACGTTACTTTGATTCATCGCCTGCAATTGCCACATGTAGACCCCCTCACCATTTTATTATCAACAACAATATTACTGTCAATAATCAAGCAGATAATACAAATACAATACACAGCATAGGAGAAAATGGATAAGAATGAAAAAATTTCTTACACTTTTTCTACTCTGAGGAAGCTTTAATCAGCTGTCATTTTACCATCACTTACCACTTTTGCCACCTTGGGGCTCTTAAGTCTAGGTACATCCTCCTCTTCCTCTGGCTCCTCCTCCTCATCGTCGTCATCTACTTCCATTCCTGCCAAATAGTCTACGTTCATTATGTAAACACTGTATGTTAAGATGAAATAATATCCAGAAAAAGCTTATTATGAAGTGTTGTTCATATTTCCATGCTTTCATGTTATCACAGCAACAATATACCACCAGGGAGCAATAAATAATTGTCATATTAAACTAGGCAGTCTATGAGAAAAATGTCTAGTTTAATGATTATACAATACAGTATAAATAAAACCTGCCTGTGTCTTGCACATTTTAACTGATGAAAAGTTCTGACTTGGAATAAAACAAATATTTTGTCAGCTATTACTTGTAATTAACTATATATATTTACAGGATGAGAGCTACGCTCATGGTGCCCCATCTTCCCAAAACTGTCATATAACATTTTGAAACTACTGACGGTTTGGCCCCTCCACCACCTTCCTCACTTATTCCAAGCGTTTACCACTCTGTTTGCGAAAGTGAATTTTCTAATATTTTTTGGCAGCTCTGTTTAGTTAGCTTAGCTTGAAGTTTATTTAGCTTGGTCTTGAAGTTCCAGGTCTCAGGAGTTCTCTATTAATTTTGTTGATTCCCATTACTATTTTGTACGTAATGATTATATCACCTCTTTTTCTTCTAGCTTTTAATTTTAACATATTTAATGCCTCTAACCTCTCCTTGTAGCACTTGTCTTTCAGTTCAAGGAACCATGTACAGTAGTCACATGTCTTTGCACCTTTTCCAGTTTGTTGATGCGCTTCTTAACTATATGGGCACAACACAACTGCTGCATATTCCAGCTTTGGTCTTGAAAAGGTTGTAAGGTTGTGAACAATTTCTTTAGTATTTAGTGTTGTGTATCGTAAGTAAAGCAGCAAATAAAATTAGTGGGATAACTTACCTTCACCTTGTAAGAAGTCAAAGTTATCCATGACAGCTTTCTCTGCATCACGTATCTGCGCCTCCAGTGATGACTGAGGCTGATAAATACAAAACATTTTTTATGTGCATATAATGTATTTTACTTTTCTAATATATATTCATATATTTATAAACAAAGGTTTATTTTCATAGAATAATCATGACCTTTGCATTAATTTTTTGTCCATGAGTAAATGCCCTGCTTCTTGAGCACTTGAAAAAATCAAATGAAATGCATTTTTCCGAGCCATACATCTGGTTGCTCCCTGAAGATCTTGCTGACCTTTGGTTAGGATCTCGTACAATCAAGGGAAGGTTGACAATCTGCACTAGTGTAGTGGGGACCTTTTTAGTCTGTCCCCCCAGTAGTGTACACTGGTGCTAGGGGGAGAAAACTGAACACAAGCCTGCCCAGAACGTAGACAAAGTGCATTTACAAAAAACTCAAGAGACTTCCAAGGTGCAACTTGACATTACAGAGAGATATACAGCATCACAGCTAACTACAAAATGGGTCACAACATCACAGCCTGTGACCACATGAAGCCCATAAGCCCATCCTCCTCATCTACTACCTGCACTAAGAAAATTCCTCACCATGCATACAAGACATGGAGCGAAGAGCAGGAGTGGAAATAACCAGGTGTATTGCTCAGCAAAGTGTTTTTAATCTACATTCATAAGCCTGACATCCGAGTCATCCCATTCAGATACTTCATATGACAAGTACCAGTGGCAGCCACCATAATTGTAACATGGGCCAGGCATGCAGATTGGTATACACAAGTTGCAGGAGAAGGCAGAAGGAATAAATACAAGAGATTGAACAAGAACAAAAAATTCCCATCACTAGCAAAACAGTCCACACAAGAGCTCATTATCTATACCTCTGATGCTTTGGAATCTTACAAAAATGCATTGGAACAAATACATAAATGTGAGAAATGAGAAAGGGTGGCTGTAAGGGATGAATGATAATTCTCACCCATTCTGTATTTTTAATCTTGTAATACAAGATTAAATATCAAAACTATACTAGGTAGGAGAAGAGACGCGGCTGAACACACTACTAAACTGTCCGAGAAATCTACCCACCCCAGTTCATAACATTGAAATACTGTACAGGCAAAGAAAGTTGATATACACACACACATGACATGGGATGACAAATTGCTGTAGTTCAATCCCTCAATGAGTGTAAAGTAGTGAAGATTAGAAACGGAGGTATGCGACCAAAATCAATCTATAATATAAGGGGAAAAAATCAACTGGAAAATTAAATTTATTTTGGTGTTGACATTATTTCATTATTGACAGAGGAGCACATAAGCAAGACAATTTCAGAAACATGTGAAGTGGCAAGTATGAGAACAGCTCATATTTAGATTTAAAAATCTAAAACATCCTTTCAAAACTATATACACAGCTTATGCAAGATCATTACAAGAGTATGCAGCATGATCACATAATCTATTCTTTGCAAAACACAAGGAGAAACTTGAAAAATATAGGTTAGCTACAAGATCAGTACAGGTACAAGAATTGAAAGGACTAAGCTCCATTATGAGAACAGGCTAAGAGAACTCTCAACCATATGGAAAAGTAAGAGCTAAGGGTACATATTCACTATCTACAGGATAATGAAGGGAACAGATAAAAATGGAAAGTGGACAGGGACCACCTCTATAAATTGAGAGAAAATAGGGCAAGACAGCAATGTTGGGTGGTGGAAATGCAGTCAAGTCTAAGAAGCATAATGAAATACTGAATTTGTACAGTATTTGTTCACGTTTGCATTTTTTATGCTAATAGTTTAATGAACTGAAAAAAATAAGTGATCACTGAAGTAACATCTGTTGACAACTTCAAGAACAGATAGGATACAGAACTTGAATGTTAAGATATTAAATATGTGCCAGCTACAAAACAGTAGGCAGCAGGGCATAAAGAGTTACATCTTACTTCCAAATAGTCACTGACATATTTACTCATAGCTGGGCACAACTGAAGCTCGAGTTACTCACTGACCTTTGGTGGTCCTCGAGTAATAAGCCACTGAGGGTAGGTAGGTAGAATCGCTGGCTGCTCTCTATTGATACAGCCACAAGCAGAGCAATACTTGGTGGTCTCTGTAGTTCAGAGTATTACTTAGAGAAATTATTTGACTATAGAGTATTGTACCTTCTGATAACCATTCAGGGCAAGATTGAAAATTCTCCACATACACACCCCCCCCCCAACCCTGTATGGCCTGATGGGGTCAATTTTAAGAGATCACTGTATCGAGGGAAAAAATGTTCACACTGACCCTGGCTGATGGAGCCGGATATTGCCTAAGGGAATGAAGAGGTGGTCTTAGCTCAGAAAAGTAAAGTACTGTATGTACCAATTTGACTACAGACTATTGACTTTAACTTTTGAATCTAAGACCCCAAAGGGCCACACAAACATCTCTGAGGATCAGGAACATGTGTACAGTGCTAAGTCACCTAATTGTTAATTAAGTAGTTTTGGGTTTATCAGTTAACACATACTGTAAATGGTAACTAGCTGACAGATGACTTAGGTGACAACACCTTGGACTGAGAAATTACAAGCATTATAACATACTACACAAATTTGAACTGTTTACCTTTTTAGGAACATTCCATCTATTGGAGTCCGGTTGTCGTTTGGTTGTGTCGGAGCCATTCATGGCTGGAGTGTTATGGTTTTCTTCATTTTCTCCACTGCTAATGCCTAACAATGATCTGAAATGACATTTATAAAAGGTTAATTGTAGCAAAATGCTCTTCTCCTCCTCTGCTAAGCGAAGTGTTTATGCAAAACACACACAACTTAGAAAAGGAGTAGGCATTGCTGTCCAGGTAAAGGAACAACTAAAGGTAAAAAAGAGTTAATACAAGGATACCCACAAGAAGTCGACATAATGGCACTGGAAATCTGCAGTCAGCATAATAAACTGATAATCATTATTGCCTACAGTCCACCAGCAAGCAATACATAGACTAAGGAAAAGCTAGGTGACAAAGAAAGGATGACAAAAAATTAAATGACTTATAATAATCATAAGACCATTACAGTAAGAGCAGGCAAGGATAAATCCTGATTGTTGATACTTGGAGACTTCAATTTGAAGTCAATAGACTGGGACGCCTAAGAAGCAAGAACAGAGGAGATTTGGACCAGCCAATTTGCAAACCTCATCCTGGAGACTTTCATATAACATGATAAACAAGCCACGAAAATAAGTGAAGGAGATGCTCAATCAATGCTGGATTTGGTATTTACCAGGAAATAAGACATTTAACATTCAGTACCCTTCTGAGTTCAGCAAAAAGCAACCATGTCCTTTTGGAAATCAAATATACAATGTATTATCTAGAAGAGAATGGAGAAAGGGTAATAGTGCAAAAACTTGATTTCAAGAGAGGACACTATGAAGAACTTAGCAAGTTCTTTAATTAATGGATTGGGAAGATTTGTAGTTAGACAAGTGAGTAAATGAGAGGCATGCAAAGTTTTGAGATACTGTATATAAAAATGATGGTATCAAAAAATTTATATCAAAACAAAAACAAAACCCTTACATTTTTCATAACTTACCTTTTCTTTCATTTTACCTTCAAGTATATTACAGTATTTTGGGTTTTATATACTACAGGCACAAAAATAAGTTCAATTGTTCGGGGTCCCAAAACAAAAAAATAAAAAATACAGCAAACAAAAATAAAAAACTTTGAAAAACAACTAGTCTCCTGAAGCAAGGTTAATGTATATCAATAACTCCATAAAAGATGCAAACTCACCTTACTCTATTACTTCGAAGGTCTATGATTGTATCGGTATATCCAATCTCTTGTAGATACCTGAAAATATTTAATGTGCATTAGTGAAACCTTAAAACCTATTCTAATCTTCACATATTGAAACCTTAAAACCTATTCTAATCTTCACATATTGAAACCTTAAAACCTATTCTAATCTTCACATATTGAAACCTTAAAACCTATTCTAATCTTCACATATTGAGTTCTTTATTCAACTTAATAAAAAAATGATCATGGACAAATTTCTTGTACTATCTGCAAAATTGATATAAAAACAATTACCCACTGTGCACACCAAAATTGATAGAGAAATGACACTCACTGTCTAAGTAGATGTCTAGACTGCTTCCACGACACATTTGTATTTGTAGATAGTAAAGCATCGGTGTCTACCCGCACTTCCTCGCCACCCTCTTCAACTGGTGGGTTCATGTCCCCTTGTACTAAATCTGTCCCATATTTAAGCTTGTGATATTTAGCTCTGGAAAAGAATATAATATTGAATATTTGTAAACTATAGAGGTACAGTATTTTCACTACCAAAAATAAATAGAAGTTTTCATAAGTTTGTTCTTAACTCCAGTGTTCATATTCTCAAATCTCCAAAACTGTTTTTGACAATCTCTTTTTTTTTTTTTTTTTTTTTTAAGATTTTCATAAGATGCATAAATACATCCTCATAAATTAATCCCTCTAATTACAATCTTCCATACTACCATTTCCTATATCGCTACCACAATAGCCTTAGTCCAATCACCTGCTATGCCATCTGACACTGATCTAACAATATGTTCGCTTTCACCTTACACCCATACCTCAACATATCTGCAATTATTGCATCTATACTAAGAGCCTTTCCTCTCTCTAACCCATTCATCGTTTCTCTAATTAGCTCTCCATCACATTCTGATTCACTGACCT
Source organism: Procambarus virginalis (assembly GCA_020271785.1). Classification (NCBI taxonomy): domain Eukaryota; kingdom Metazoa; phylum Arthropoda; class Malacostraca; order Decapoda; family Cambaridae; genus Procambarus; species Procambarus virginalis. Next base: position 10,067,084 of record WNGS01000543.1, on the reverse strand, counting down.
TCCTCCACTCTCTTCTCATTCCAAACATATTAGCTCATTTCCTGATTTCAGTATATAGGCCTCTAGTAGGTTTGAACTGAGCTGTGCTATGAATACACCTTTTGCTTGCAGTTTCACCCAAGTTCCTTATAAAATAGTTACTATATAATAGTTCGCTATGTGTTAGTTTGTTCAAAGTTTCAATGTTCAAAGAACATTGTCATGAAATAAATCGGTCTCTAGGAGCAGGCTTCAGATGAGCTGAGGTTGGATAACAGCTCTTGCTTGTGGTTTCACTAAGTACATCATTCGACAGCACTTATGAACATTAGTCAAAATCATGCACATTTGCCAACAAAGTTTCCCCGAGATATGCTTAATTACTTCCCCCCTTTTCCACAGCACAACTATCTTCAACCTTTTAATAAAATAACTTCCAATATATAACAAAGTCCTCATTCATCTTTCTCACTAACTTCAACTCCTAACCCTTTTCCTTACAATCTTTCAACAACTATTATATTCAACCTTTCTTCTGTCTCATCACTTTACACATCTTCCTTGAAGCAATCTTTACAATGCATCCCTTTTTATCTCAATGGTCTCTATTATGACCTCTTCATTGAACCATGTAATACAGTGCCTCTCTTCTCTCCATTCTTCACCACTTCATAGCTGCACATTTTGTATTCATACACTCAAACTCATTTACCCTTCCTTCATTTATTATTTTCCCTTACTTTAGTGTATATTACAGCACGCAAAACCTAAATAATGTCTTGTACAATACTCTGTAAAGGGAAAAAAACCTTACCTTTCTTGTTTTAATGCGTATTCGAGCATTTTAATTCTTCTGACAAGGTCGTTTTTGAGGTTTTCTTGCCCTTTCCTCTCTCCATTGAGGAATGCAATCTTAGCCTGTTGAACACAAATGATAGTTAATATTTACAATAGTAACGATACATATTGAAGACAAATAATTATATTACAGCAGACACTTGATAATTCACTGCATGTAGTTCTTGGGTCTAAAATGAACTGACAGTCATGAATTACAAACAAAAATAAGAATTGAGGAAATTGCACACTGTATATTGGTAAATGTGAAGCAGCTCCTGTTAATTATTTTATCCACCCAAACTCACTCACATATATGTTTAGCCTAAGGTTAAAATAATTCAAGTATTCTATATATATTTTGCTACTGTACCTCGTTATCTGTTCCATAAATCAACAACTACTTCCAACTCAGTACTGTACAGTATTTACATAAGGATTTCTTTAATCTAAAACTATCCAATTATATCCATTGCTTTGTGTAGATATATTTAGCACCTTATTAATATTCTCTTATTATACTCTTTCATTCATTTGTAAACTTCAGTCGTGTTCCTGATCACTCTGCCTTTCTTGAGCATGTAAATTCATATTTTCTTTCATGAGATAAAAAAATGGTGGTGTCAGGTCAGTCAACCAGACTCCATCAAACTTAATAGGAAATATTAACCCAAAAGATAAAACAAAGACATTTGCTTGGTTATCCAATCCTATGTTTAGTCGAGTGCAATTTTCACATACACTTTGTAAATTTAAATATGACGCAGAAGTATTTTGCTATTAATATATGACTGCCATCAAATAAATTCTCTCTTTCTAAATGTAAAAAAAAAGTACTCCAAGTTGATCTATTCCTTAGGAATAATAAGCGAATTTTCTTCAAGCCACGGGCTTTGTGTCCCGGTTGAGGCCATTATAGACGGTGGCCGTCTGATAAATTCTGTTAAAAGCCTAGTTAAGAACTGTATAAGGTATGCAAATGCTGTTCTATTGACTCTTGGCACAGAACTCCTGAAAAAGTGCAGGAGTAGCTAAAAAAATATACCCATTTCCTTAGCTAGGCATTGTGGATACATCAGATATAAGTACGAAGGGTATTGTACATTTTAGATGGAATTCCATGAGCTAACACAATTTGAATTTAGGAAAGAATAAAATACAATTTGTATAATAGTACTGTACCATGTTACTCAAAGCTGCCAAAGCCCATAGGCCTGTCTAATAGTACATTGCCCCCTTGGACTTAATCTAACACAAAGTATCAACAATCATTAATTTTAATAACTTTCATAATTTAACTGATTCTTCAATTATTCCTGAGAACGCATTGTACTTTTCCTCATATGATCTACTTTTCAAAAGAGCAAAGAACCTTGGCATAATTTTCATATTTTTTATACAGTATGCAGTACTGTAATTAAAATCTGGCTTTGAACACAGTATTAAAACTACAGTACAATATATATTGTTAATAAACGATTATCATTACTTTGTCAGCCTTTTAGAAATAGTAGAGCAAACATAAGAATGAAAGAATAATGGCACACTATTATATTTTTTTACATTATAGCAATCTGTAGGCCCACACTAAAATATTTGAAATAAAGCACTATAACCAGTAACTGTTCAACAAATATGGTCATGGATTCCAAAATACAACACTAAGAAACAACAACAATATTTAATAAAATTATCAAGCCAAGTACGAGTTAAACACTTTATGAGCAATGACATATGCAGCATAGATGAGTTCTTTAAATCTTAATTAATACTGTACATCTTATAATTTTTTTTTTAAACTAGGTGTAATGTTTGCAAAAATACAAAAATCCATGGAATGCTGTACAGTACTCTCAGGAATGAATTCAAGACTTCTCAATAAAGAACCCTTACAAAACCTAAATATTATGTGCATGTTGAATACAAGCCTAAGTGCCAATGTACAATTAAAATACATGATAAACTGTCACTACATAATAACAATATTCATTTTGGTTTCATTATCCTGTATCTATATAGTGCAGAACTCTAAGTATACTTGTATCAAAGTAACAGTACCCAAAGTCTGTACCAAAGTACAGGTATGCAAACCACACACGCCCACACCACCACCTCCAACCACTCCCAGATATTCAACACTATACTACCTGCATGTCAAAGAAGACCGATGGAATCACATCCCAGACGTGAAGATCCAACATAATACAACATAACATAACCCATCCTCAACTAACCTAACCTAACCTTATACACATTAACCCTATGTAACTTAATGTACTCTAACTTACCCTACCCTAATGTGTATGAACTGCGACTAACTCCCAAACATACTTCGACTCACACACTCGGTGTCAACTAAACCACACACTTTCCATAGAACAGCAAGACTTTGCTACCACCACCAACACAATGCTTCATCTTTGCCAACCCGAGTCCATTTCCACTCATATGTTTACTGTATTTGTCGTTATCCTCACACAAATAACGACACCGATAACTTCCGACCTCTGCCAAACTATGAACATTGATGCATCACTGAGTGCCGCACCCTTCAACATCGCCACTCATGCAGTCATCGGGAGGAAAATGTTCATGCAAACTGCACGTATCACGAAGAAGAAAAGAAGTACTGTAGTTATAATCCTATTTAACAATTCTCAACTTGCTCCTGAAACCACTCCTTTCCTGATACAGTCTACTCTGGAAGGATGTCAAAATATCATCATAAAAAGTGTCTTCGAGTCATTTATAATGCACACATTTTTATAGGGAAATCAGAAAACTAAAATTACAGTAAGAAACTATATCCTGTACCTATATGATGTCACACAATTTTTCTCAACTATATTCACATATAGAATTAGGAAATCACAAAGTACCTAACACAATCATAAGGGAAGCTACTCTAATTCTTACAGAGTGCAACTATATAACTTTATATAGATTAATAACAAGAGGAGGCGACTTATCATCATCATAACACTACGAGGGCCACCCCAGTACATGGTCACGGATTAAGTACTTTAAGGGCAACTCTGACCTCTCTATTAGATTTCGAAGGGTTATAGTAAGTGTATTGTTAGAGGGCGAGTGAGTAGAGGGCCTTGACCTCCAGGGAGGGCCTGCCCAGGCTCACAAACAATGGTATTGTGCATGAATGGCAACTCTTCAACAGCTGATCACCGTCAATCAATGATCCACCCACCCCCTTTTCTCTCCCCCGCCATATTTGGCTTATTCTCGCGTCTACCAAAGTACCGGTGGTGTAGGGGCATGGCAGCTCAAGCAGAGACGCTTGGGAAAGGCTGCAAGGCCAGTCAGGAGGCCACACGCACCTATACTGGAAACAAAACAAACCTGAAGTTCCGCCCTTTCCAGCTCCCACTGCGAGCGCTCCATCTCAAATCTGGCCCACTCATGCTGTATAAAGTGCAGTATTCCCGGGATGGAGTACTGCACTCGCTGGCTGGGTTCCTCTAGGTTTTGTCTGTTGGCCACACCAGCCGGACCGCCGCTCCCTCCCAGCTGGTTTTGACTCGAAGCCTCGTCCATCCTCGGTAATTTCATACCATGGCAGCCATTACACCCAGACTCCTCGCCTCCGCCGCCGCCGCCACCCACACTCACTCTTCTGAAAGCCTCGCCCTCATCTCCGCCCTTCTCACGCCCTCACACCCACACCCTTATTACTCTGAAAATAATACCCTTATCCCTGTAATTTTTCCCGGCTTTTGAGGTCAAAAAGGATCAAATGTGGGAGATATTGTGGTGGAGGAAAATGTTATAGGAACCTCAGGTGGTGTGAGTGGAGGCGAGTGACAGACAAGTTATGGTGAGTGTTGGAGGGGAGGCTGTGCGGCCTGCTGGCACCCTCACGCTCTCCGCACACACCGTCATACACTCTACCCTCTCCTCACACCTAACTGTTCCCTCGTGTGTCTTTATACACCTTCCATAACTCGCACAGCTGTTCACTGCACCCTCACACCTCATACAGTGGTCACCACCACCAGTGGAGGCTCTCCCCGGCCTCGTCTAGTTACGGATGTGCTGAATGGACTCGTGTTCCGGAAATATTTGTGTAATTGTGTTGGATCAGACATTCTGGAACGTGGGTGTGATTTTCACAGGCTCATGAAGTATTCTCTTTAGGTGAGAGAAAATCAATAGCCCTGGCTTATACAGCTATGGGTTACAATTACTTGGGCCCGGATGGTACTGTGGCCAGTGTCTGTAAGCCAGTGGTACTCAAGGCATGGATATGTATCATGTATTCAATGTTATGTTATGTTAATATTCTATTTAGGAAGGTGGATGCCAGAGGCACACTATTGTCCCTGTGGACAAGATCACCCCCTCCAGATCCTAGAGACTTCAGCAGTACTCCCTTCCGTATTAATAAATTACTTTTGAAAATTGTCCTCGATGTGAGTCGTGTTGTCTGTAACGTGGGTATTCCCCTGTGCCAATGTAATAAAAGTTTGGTCATCAATCAATAACTTATAAAAGTACATTTTATTTATATTGCAGATTTCATGGCAATCTAGCAAATGTTAAGTCTACCTGTGTGAGGGCCACTGGTTCGTAGCATTAAATGCAATGGTAGCCTTTTTGCATTCTCAATCCTGTGCTCACATTACCATAGGGCAATCCATTCTTCACCTCAAGCATAAGAATATTACCCCCACATCATACAGGGCGAGGCATCAACTACGTGCCGAACCTCTTCAGACATCACACTTGTCCTACTTACCAGGAGGCCTCAAGCCACTCCGTCCTGTTCCTTGCTCTGGAATAGTTCCATCGTCTAGCTACTAAGACCTCTACGAAGGTGCCTCGTTCTCGTGACCGATGGTAGCTGGTGCCGAGTGTCCCCTCTTGACCGTCCACAAGTTGATGCCTCTGAACCTCTTTATCACCATCCATGCATGGTGCTATTCGCTTCTCACCTTGTATCATAACTTGCATTGCTACTGTGAGGCACCTCTGGACTCGTTGCCAACTCACATTTGCCCTATCTGCCTCTTGCCATTCTGCCCACTTGGTCACAGCTGATGTTCACCCCTGACATGTGTTTTCAGCTGAAACTTTTGTTGACATTGCAGACTATATTGTGCCTATTGCCCCTCTTCATCGTCATCTTCAAACCCAAAGGGCAAGCTATTTTCCTCCTCTTCATCCCCCATTCATATTCAGTACTCTGGGCCATTCATGTATAGTACTCTCAGGCCATTCATATACAGTACTCTAAAGTCATTCATATACTGTACAGTACTCCCAGGCCATTCATACACTGTACTCTCGGGCCATTCATACACTGTACTCTCGGGCCATTCATACACGGTACTCTCGGGCCATTCATATACGGTACTCTCAGGCCATTCATACATGGTACTCTTGGGCCATTCATATACAGTACTCTAGGGCCATTCATATACAGTACTCTCGGGCTATCCATATACAGTACTCTCGGGCCATTCATGTACAGTACATTACTGTATTGTACAGTAACTTACATTCATGACTGCAACTTATATATATACATCTGTTTTGTAAATTAAATGTAGGATTTTAACTGTTGTTGCAAATACTGTATAGTACAATTATGCTAGGGGTCTACAATATTTGTTCTAAACATTAGTGCCTGAATTTACCTAAAGGGCCACCATCTCGCTAGTGGCCTCAACGAGGATAGGAAGCTGGTGGTTGTCAAAGGTCCCTCTCCCCCCCCCCTATTTGTCTTGATTTTTATCCAGCTGGATTTTGAATTGCAGCAATGTTTTGGCATTTATAACTTTGGCTGGTAAGAAACTCCATGGGTTTGTAACTTTGTGGGTGAAAAATCATCTGTTTTCTGTCCTACATTGTTGCTTGTTCAGCTTGATACTATTGCCCCTTGTATGAGTTGCATCTAATCTTTTTCAGAAATAGGCTGGATCAACATCCTACAAATTGTTAAGTATTTTAAAAGTTTCAACAAGATCAGCCCTTTCATGTCAGGTTTGCAGTGGTGCTAGACCTGTGGCCTTCAACTGTTCCTGGTATCAGAGTCAACTTAGTTCTGGAGTGAATTTTGTCACATAGGTAAAACTTTTTCCAAAGCAAATGTCCTTATGAAGTTTGTCTCCATGCTTAAGTACAGTAGTTGAAATGGGGATGTAGCAGAATTGTACAGTTTAATAACTACCTTGTTTTAACTTTGTTTAAATGCCAGAAATGGTAGGCTTCAGGCATTTGTATAGAAGCAATTTAAACTCCTGACATTGTTCCTAGGGAGACTGAGAGATTGCTCCTGCATTCTGCACATTATTCTTCCATACATTGTCACTTTAGTTTCGTGCCTACTTGTCATCAGATATATACAGTACAGGATTATTTCTGCCTGGCTGGGTGAAAAACAATGTCCTCTCTATCCACTATTACGAACACCTGCCCTCTCCTTATCTTTAGCTTTGAATCCTTGTGCTGGTCTGTTTTTCTGAACTCCTTAAATTTGTCAATTGGTTCTTTGTTTTTTTGCTGTTCTACTGAGAGATTTGGGGATATGTAAATGTTGTTATACCCTCCCAGATCTTTTAGTTTGCACACACTTTTGAGCGTCCTCCTGTGCTCGATATTGGCAATGGTTATGCATACCAGATTTGCCTCGGGTTTACCCAACTTCTCTACCTGGAAAATGCATACTTTTCCTTGCCTATCAGTTTTTCTGTCTTAACCTCAATGATTTACTGATTATTCTTACCCTCTTCTTTTACCAGGTTTCTTAGGGTGAGTTTTTTCTATCCAAAGATTCTGAATCTCTAAAGAGCTTCAAAATCCCTATCCTCACCTTTACCTCTATTTACAATGTGTTGCCTGAATATTTGATTACCCTCCAGATTCTCCTGATTGAACATGGGAATCATGCCTGGACAATTGCTTCTTGGTAGTGTTGGTATTTAGTATTTATAAATACTGTACTGTATTTTTTATTTAAATAAAATATGGTATTTAGTGTTTAAAAATACTGTACTGTAAAATAAGATACAGTAATAATTTTTGTACTGTAATTAATACTGACATTTGTTTTCTGGATACTTCATTAACTTGACCCTAAATGATTTGTTTCAGATTGATCAACATGATGCATTATTTATTGATAGCTTCAAAGACTGGCAATGTACAGTTTTCACACTACTTTACCCACATCACTCCTTGTAGTCGAACAACAATTGAAGCCAGAATTATTACTAAGTGTTTGAGTGCAGAAAAAGATGCTGTAAGTATTATAATGCAGTACTGTATACTGTAATATGCTTTATTGAACTCTATAAAATAGTATTGTAACTGTGACTGCCAAAGATAGTGTACGGGTAAATTCTCTTGATCCAATCCCTTCCCTGTGAACCCCCAGAGGGGCCAAGTGTTGACAAGGCATTATATACTCACTTAGTTGTACTCGCCTAGTTGTGCTTGCGGGAGTTGAGCTTTAACTCGGTCCCGCCTCTCAACCGTCAATCAACTGGTGTACAGATTCCTGAGCCTACTGGGCTCTATCATACCTATATTTGAAACTGTATATGGAGTCAGCCTCCACCACATCACTTCCTAGTGCATTCCATTTATTAACTACTGACACTGAAAAAATTTTTTTTTAACATCACTGTGGCTCATCTGGGTACTAAGTTTCCACCTGTGTCCCCTTGTTCGTGTTCCACCCGTGCTGAAGAGTTTGTCTTTGTCCACCCTGACAATTCCCCTGAGAATTTTGTAGGTGATTATCATGTCTCCCCTTACTCTTCTGTTTTCCAGGGACGTGAGGTTCAGCTCCGTTAGCCTTTCATCTCAGTTCCGGGATGAGCCTGGTGGCATACCGCTGAATCTTCTCTAACTTTGTCCTATGTTTAACTAGGTATGGACCTGGCTGGACACAGGATTGGTCTGACATAAGTTTTATACAGGTCCCTGAACGATTCCTTACACACGTTTCTAAAGGCAGTTCTTATGTTGGCCAACCTAGCATATGCTGCTGATGATATCCTTTTAATGTGGGCCTCTGGAGACGGGTTTGGTGTGATATCAACCCCCAGGTCTTTCTCTCTATTTGACTCTTGCAGGATTTCACCTCCTAGATGGTACCTTGTGTTCAGCCTCCTGCTCCCTTCGCCTAATTTCATTACTTTACACTTTCCTGAGTTGAACTTTAGCTGCCATTTTCTAGATAATTCCTCCAGTTTGTCCAGGTCATCCAGTAGTCTGTCTATCTTCATCTGTCTTGATTCTTCTGATAATTTTTGCATCATCAGCAAACATTGAGAGGAATGAATCTATACCCTCCGGAAGATCGTTTACACATATTAGAAACAGGATGGGTCCAAGTACTGAGCCCTGTGGGACTCTGCTGGTGACATCTTGCCACTCTGATGTCTTCCCCCTCACCGTTACTCGCTGTTTCCTGTTGCTTAAGTACTCCCTTATCCACTGGAGCACCTTCCCTTTTACTCCCGCCTGTTGCTCCAACTTTTTTTAACAGGTGGATGTTTGAAATGTGATGGTGGAATTTTAGATTCAGCTACTGGGAACAAAAAGTTCCAAGTAGCACGGACTATGGTGAGCCCGTAGTGTACTTACTGTATCAAAGGCTTTTTGGCATTCCAGGAAAATGCAGTCTGCCCACCCTTCTCTTTCCTGCCTAATTTGTTGCCTGGTCATAGAATTCTATTAAACCTGTGAGGCACAATTTACCATCTCTGAACCCATGTTGGTGGTGGTGTTACAAAGCTATTTCCCTCCAGATGCTCTACGAGCCTTTTCCTCACGATCTTCTCCCATCACCTTGTATGGTGTACAAGTTAAGGAAACTGGCCTGTAGTTCAGTGCCTCCTCCCTGTCACCCTTCTTGTATATTGGAACTACATTAGCTGTCTTCCCCCTTTCTGATAGGTCTCCTGTTTCCAGTGACCTGTTATACACCATAGAGAGTGGCACACTTAGTGCTTCTGCACCTTCCTTTAGTATCCATGGTAAGATTCTGTCAGGCCCAACAGCCTTTGTCACATCCAGCTCCAACAGACACCTTTTGACCTCATCACTGGTGAGGTCAAATTCCTCCAAGGTTGCTTGGTTTGCTGCTGCCTCATTTAGTGCAGGGGCATCTCCTTGTTCTATTGTGAAGACCTCCTGGAATCTCTTGTTGTGCATATATGTGCAGATGGTTTTGCAGAGATATAAATTACTGTATCATGTTTCTTTGCTATTTTTCAAAACCTGAAAGTGATGACTATCCCCCAGATGCATGTATTTTTACTATGGAGCTTTATATACTGTAATTGTATTTACTCTTATGACAATTTTTATTTTTCCTCATCTTTAGCAGATAAAAAGTAAAAATTTGCTGGGTTCCCAGTCATGCTGGTATTTCCTAAAATGGCATGTCCTATATCCAAAAAACCGGGTCTACTTGCTCGAATTTCTACTTTGTCTTTCATAATGTTACCTATTTCTTATAACAAATTATGTACTATTAACCCTCAAACTGCTGTCATCATTATTTATTGATCTGAACCAGTATAGTCATTGTTATTTGCCAATTTTTATTATTGTTGTTCACTATTGTACATCATGTGAATATAAAGGTGTTAACCAAGATCCCAGAATAATCTTTAATTTTCTAATAGCTTACTGTGTGATCAAGTTTGTGTTCTAAGAAGTGAGGGGGGGGATCCCTGTGGTTATTTGCCCAAATTTATCTGAAGATCACCATCATTAGTGGCCTCAATGGGTACAAGAAGCCAGTTTATCCAATCATGACAATTTTTTCCCCACCAGTGATGAGCAAAAAGTATTAGTCAAGCTGTACACACTCGACCCACAAATCTGAAAAGTGAGTGAGTGCGTGCAGAGAGAGTGATAGACGGTTGGGACAAGTTAAGTGAGAAGGTCGTGGCAGCCAAACCCATCAGCAGTTTCAAAGTGTCATATGACAGAGTACTGGGAAAAGAGGATACTAAGAGTGTAGCTCTCATCTTGTAACTACATTTGGGTAATTACACAGATTGCCTGTCACCAATAAAATGCATTATATGCGGGGAGAATTTTTTAGCAGAAGAAAGAGAAAAATGGTTAGAAATGACGAGACTACCACCAACTCGTTTAAATGCTAGACAGGACACAAACACAGTAGCATCTCTACCAGAATAATTGATACTGTACAGTACTACCAAATAAAACGCCCAGCACTTCGACAAATAAGATAATGTCATTTGTATTTGCCAACATTCAGAATATCAGAGCATACAAAAACAAAGTCCACTTTATGGATGGCCTCCTAAATGATGCAGATGTAGTGTTTGCAACCTTAACTGAAACAGCAAAGGACTGCTATGACAGTTAAATATGGATACTGTGCCAGAATTCAATGTTTTCAGGTTACAGGGTAGGATCAGCCAGTACATTAAACACTATAAATGATAAGAGGGAAGTACTGTACTGGTAATCAAAATAGAAATCCAAAGTATGGTAATTGTATGTAAATCACCAGATGCAATTCCTCAGCAGTTTAAAGACCAGCTAATAAAAATAGGATCTTGCTTAGTAAACCTCACAAACCCAGCCCCAAGTAACATCTGGCTTGTTGACTTAAATTTACAGCACCTAAAATGGAAAAATACCTGGAGAGCCACCATCTCACTAGTGGCCTCAACAAGGACAGAAGCCAGTGGCTTGTCAAAGATCATGCAATGTGCTGATGATTTATCTTGCTGGGTTTTGAATTGCAACAATGTTTTGGCATTTATGGTTTTGGTTTGTAGGCAGTTCCATAGGTTTTATAACCCCTATGGATAAAGAAAGCATCTCATATTTTGTCCTACATTGTGGTTTAAGCTTGATGCCATTGTTCCTTGTCTGTGTTACATTTAACCTTTTAAAGAAGTACTGTAGTCTGGATCAATATTCTCCAAACTATTTAGTATATTTATTTCAGTGAGATCAACCCTGTCATGTCTGATTTGGTGGTGACATCCCTTTGGCCCTCAACCATTCTTGGTATAAGAGTCGACTTAATTCTGTGATGATTTTTGTTGTCCGGTGTTGAACTTTCTCCAAAGCAGATACAGAAGACTATGGTTTGCGAAATGAGTTATCCGAAAGTTCCGGTTTCCTGATTGGGGTTGGGGAGTCACGCTACACGAACTAAGTTTAGGTAGGAAGTGGTCCGCCAAGCCTCGCGTCAGCTGGGATTGGAGTTACCCTGCATGAACCAAGTTGGGTGAGGAAGCGGTCCACCAAGCATTGCACCAGCCTGGGGTGGTGGGTGGGTGGAAGATGGTCTAGTTTGCCCACTGACCATGTTGGGTGTCACCACTAGAGTGCCTTCTACCCTGTGACTTCACAGCCTATTGTTCCTATTGTTTTGATTTGTCATGAGCTGGAGTGTTCATTCTGTGACTTGCATATCTGCACAATCAAGGAACATCTGTGCACCATGTCAGCTCCAAATGCACGCATTGTCAATAATGGCTGACTGGTGGGTGGATGGATGGGGGAGCTTAGGTGGAAGGGAGGCAGTGAGAGAGGGAAGGAGAGATGCTAGGAGGTAGGCAGGAAGGGAGGCAGGCTGGTTGGCTGGTATGGTTTGATTCCATTCTTGAATGATGGATGGGTGCACATACCGATGCCAAGGGACAGTGATGATGTCCAGAGAACAGGGTAAATATTGCAGTATGCGAGTGGAATTAGATTAGTTTTTTATTTTATTTTAAGCTGTTTGAAAACTGCCTGCCAACCATACTCTCATTTGACAGATACAGGGTTATGATACCTATTATTAAAATACATACTGTACCTTTGAAATCTTTATAATATTAGCAGTGACTTGTATTTGTGATCTTATATGGCCTATCTCATGTTTTTACATCTTCTAGTGCCACTTCCTGGAAGATGGAGACCACACACTCATCTTCCGATGGTTTGGTCCATGTCTCTTCATTGTAGCTGCCGACCATGCTGAAAATGAAATGATGGTATACGAGTTTCTTAGCTTGTATGTCGATGCACTGCACAGGTATTTGGAAAATTTCAGAAAGACATGTTCTCTTGAATATTGATAGGCTTCATATGGTTCTTGAAGAAATGGTTGTAGGTGGTGAATTAGTTGAATCTTCTATTAAAAATGTACTAAACCCCATTCAGGTGCTTGACACAGTTTCAGCTAGATAATACAAAATATCCAAGTTTATATTTTCTCATGAGTGAGTTACCACTAAGTATGCTGTACTTTTTCATATATAAATCGATTATGAAACATTTGTTTAAAAATTCCTCAGATTCTAATCATTTAATCAGCTGCTCTAAAGTATTTGAATGTGCAGTTTTAAATAAAAAGTACATATTGAAATTTTGGTGTTTATGTAAAACATGGATGTTTTGTTCGACTTAAAGTTTGTTCCTTGCTAACTAGTATTCCATGTTTGTGGTAAACAGCATTCTTCCTAGTTACAATTTCTTCACATTTGCGTATTCCTTTTGAGCTTTCTTGAAACTCTACTGAATAAAAAGGTTGTAATATACAATTATATAAAATTAAATTAATATACAATATAGTAGTCATTTTATTTTTTCCTATTGTAAATAAAACACACAATGTATTAAAAATTTATCCTGAGGCATACTCTTGTAATTCTTCCTACTTCCGTAGCTTCTGTGTAACCCTCCATGGACTTTGTCATTAAAGGGGTGGGGTGGGTGGGGGTTTGGGTACTCCGCTAGAGAGGGAGAGGAATCTAGTGTGGATTGTGAAGTCCTACAGCAAGCATAAGAAGGTGCACCATTTGTTCTGTACACAGCCACAAGAGTAACTTTTAATGAAGCAAAAAGACAGTAAATGACAAGAAAACACTAATCCAACAAGGACCATAAATTTACTATAATTTTGTGAGATGTACTATTTAAAAGACAGCAAGACAGAGGGAACAACCATGTATGGAATAAATTCAAATGTCTTAAAATATTTCCCTGGCCATCTTCCAGTACAAAATGGGCATGGGAAGTTGTTAGCCAAACTAGGTCACAAGAATAATGAAGTCACTTGATGGTGAGCAAAAAGATAATTGTCAAGTTTACAGAGAAACCCTCATAATCTCTCACAGTGCAATGTAATAAAAATTACAGAATGAATTTGTTTTGCATAGCTAAAAATTGTTCAACCAAATTTATTACAAGAAACTTGCAGCTTGGAGGTCTAAAAACTAAACTATTTGTATTTAAAATTTTAAAATGTACTAAAACTAAATACAGTACCTGTAATAAAAAAAATCAATATGGCAAGTTATAAGACGTGACCAGAATTGAAGATATCAATAATGTGAGGAGTTTGATTTTGGTATAGGAAAAATTATCGAATCGTTTCACTGTTTTAATATAAGTGCTCTGCCTTAAAACTTATTTTTTCATTGTTAAACAGGAGTCGTCTCTCCCTGCTGCAGTTCTTTTACACCTTCTAACTACTATAATGTGTCATAGCTAGGGGCAATTGTAAGTTTGAAGTGAGGAGGGGGGGGGGGGTTCGACACTCATCCCCTCCAACCTCCCTGTTAATCGAGCCGATTGTTTTGAACATTTAATCTAGGGGAACATGCTCGACAACTCTGCTGATTTTCTTAAGTGGTTAATTTGGATTTTCTAAGAATACAGTACAATACCATGTAGTAAAGTATAAACCTATTTTAATTCTTAACAATGTTCTTGTAGCAAACACTAAGAGAAGGACTAATATGTATTTAACTTACCATTGCAGTCTGCAATTTGTGCTTCCTATTACACCATTGTGGGTTTAAAATAAAATTAATACTGTACAGTACAGTCAAAATTAAGACACTTTCATGCTACTGTATATGCAAAATTAATTATCAAAAGAAAGTACCAAGTCAATACTGTATGGCCAAACAATATAGCACTACTGCACAAGGCAAACTGATTAGTGTCATCTTAAACTGTAAGAAGGCTTGAAAAGTAAGTTCAGGTTAAAAATGACTAAATTTACAGTAACTTTTTGACACCTCCAGTGTTTAACACTGGTTACTGCTCAAATTCAATTGAGAATAGTTACATTTTGTAAATGCTAAATCAAATTGTGCAGTTGTAGCCTACTTCATAAAAATAAATTTGCATTATTATTCCATAACTTTTAACTATATTAAACAAAACAAAAAATACAGTAGTTTATAAATAAACTTAAAGTATTATCAACTACTATAAAAAAAATATTTGTAAAATACCTATACAGACTTTAAAGGCTTGTACACTTTATGCCGTATCAATGAGTACTAGGTATGCTTTGCACTAACAGCTTGAGGGAGGGGAGGAAGATGACAATATTGCAGCCAATTTCATACTATACATTATTACAACTATACATTACATTATTACATGATCTGAAGTAACATTATATTCTTACAAACAGTAAACTAGGTGGTCATCATTGAGAAACACAATAAAATATTTATCTGGTGTTTTAATAGTCCCAAAATGATTTAACCAAAAGTTTTTCGTCTACACATCATGTAATTCAAAGAATTGCAGTACTTTGAGGACTAAAATCAAGAAAAATGAAAGTTAGCACCAAGCAGTATTATTGAAAGACTTTCTCCAAAATGACAATCTTAAAAAAAATTCTTTGCAATATTAATAATCCATTATGCACATTAAATTTACTTTTAATTTGGCATCTAATTAGAATTCAATAGTTTCAAATGTACTGTCTGAGTACCGAACCTTAATCTTTTTAGCATTACCACTGTACTACGTTTGGTACAGTACACAAACATTTATGTCAAACTGATAATTTGGCTGAAATTTCTACCTTGTCTTTGTTCAGCTTAATCTAAAAATGCTTGATTCAGTGTTGCAGGGTTTGTTATCTACATCTGCTCTTTCAGACATAATTAATACATGCAGTTGTGCACTACTTCAACTTGGTACCACCATATATATTTAACTCATTGGTTTGCTTCCACTAAGTGAGAACAAAATCCATCCATGATGAATTTGGAAATACATTAATAACAATAGAGTACTCTCACATGATACTGGGTGGTAAAATATTGAAAACCCATGTCAAATTTTAATAATAACTTAGTAAAAATCATCAAACATGACAAGGAATTGGTTAATACTGGTATAGTAACAAGGATAAATAGTCTACTGCTTAACTTAAGATTTTTAGATGAATTACAACGTATTGCAACCCATCCTCCTGTTTAGATAGTACTTATCTATCGTCAATAGTCAGAATTCGTAGTCTTATCTTTTAGATAGTGTACTGCCTAGTTAGGAATTCTGTTAAAATAAATGAAGCTAAAACACAAACTTAAATATTGCTAGGCCTAATATAGCACACACATGTACACTATTAGGCCCCAGATATATATAAGGCCTAAGGAGGAGGTCAAGATAGATTAGTTTGTCAAAGCAACACAAGTGACAAAAATAGTTTTCTGGTTTGTCCAACTCAATACTGTAGTTCAGATTTCTACATTCTAATTTCATTGTGCGTCAGTATATTTACTATTGGTAGTACATGTAGTAACGATGAGGACCAAAAAGGAGGATGGGCTAAATATTAAGACAATCAAGGTTTCCTCAGCTTTTGTCACGATGAGCTGCCAACACAAAGTTACAAGATATACAGTAGCTAATACTGCCAGTTAAAAGAAACACTTAATGATATTAAAGCTTTCAAAATTAACTTAAAATATAAGATCACCTCTTGAAATGCCCCTTATAGTACAAATCATTTATCTAAATGTCAATATAATCATTTTTGTGTTATTAAATGTAGGTACTGCATTGAAAGAAGTTATTTTTCAAGAAAAGGATTTCAGTTTAAGAGTTACAGACATGTAGTAGTAGGCATCCTTCAGTCTAAAGACTATGGAGTTGCGCCCTGACAGAGCGCAAAGCCTGGGTAGGTAGATATGGAGGAGAAGCTGTTACCCATGCAGCAGGTTGCCCATGCAACCATGTTACCCATGCAATCCTCTCCACGTTGCTGAAATTATCCAATAGAAAGGCAAATGCCAATACACATGGTTCCAGCAACGTCGCAGGAGCTGCCAGAACGAGGTCGACGTCAACAACGAACTGCCTTAGGGGCCCCAACTCCTTACAGCTTACAGACATGACAGCAATAATAATTATATTATAATAATAATAAGGGGAAGGAAAGACCCCAATATATGTTTAAGTGTATTAAAACCAAATTTTTGGATGTAACCTACATCATTTCTCAAGATGCTGTATACAATGTTCTGAATACATTGTATACAGCACCTTGAGAAAGGATGTAAATTACATCTGAAATTTGGTTTTAATACACTTACACATACTGTATATTGGGTCTTTCTTTCACCTTCATTCAAGCACTACAGCATTGTAGTACATTTCTCAGTACTAATAATAATAACACCTATGTGAATAGATTGTAACTTTCATTTTAAAAATAGCAGAAATATCTATGCCATAAAATAGCAGTAGAATCTAAAACCTGAGCCAGGATAAAATTATGACATCACTCACATTGTGCACACCATATATAAAACATCTGATCATTTATTCTGGTAAAGTTAGGTTGGGTTTATGTAAAGAGTAGTAGTGATGTAAGGTGGTGAAAATTTGCTCAGGTCTTGGACCATATTTTAAAATGGTGCTGTTATTAAGCATTATTTATTTTAGATTTAAATATTTGTGACCCAAGAGGCAGGCAGTATCATTAGATTCTTATGTGGACAAACTGTCAGTATATAGGGGCTACTGGTCTATTAGTTAAATATTGTGCACTGTACCTACTGTACCACACACTACTCTATTTTCAAGTACAGCAAGACATTGTATATTCCAAGTTAATCTAATATTAACACACCACAAAGATAAAAAGACTAAACTTACACAACTATCTGCTTACAATACAATAGCTGACACTTCATAACTTCTTGAATAACCAGTGAAGTCATCCAGTAGTGTTTTTTAATTTTCTAAATCTTAAGTGTACAAACAATATTTAAACAATACACAGCTTGAATTAATTCACAGCTCTGAGCATAATGATTTAAATAAGAGCAATAAACAATATTTCACTATCAAAGTGTAATCACAAAACACAGCACTGAACAGTACTTGCAAGGTAATCACTGGGGGTTGCAACAAAGACACTAGAACTGATGCTAAACACCATAACACAAGGAGGAATAATCGTGCGGCCTTACCACTCTTGTATCACTGAACAATGTTAGCCTTGGCCAATATTAATTCACACAATATTCAAAGTATCTGTTGGTATGGCTTTGCACCAGACACTGGACCTTGGTTATATGTGATAGAAGCATGTCAATAATGATATTCACCCTCAATAATGAAATTTAATTGATTTCGTCTACTAATAAAAATCATATTACCGTATAACTATAATTATGCATTTATATTACACACAAACTTGAAGTACAGTACTGTAATGTACGTTAAAACTGTTTACAGTCTACTTTTAAGTATAATAAATGATTTAGGATTATATAAGACTGTTCAACTTAATACTGCAGTAAAACAAAGTAAAATGTCTTCATTGGTGGACTAGAAATTTCACAAATAAATTACAATCCAGTATCATCTGTATAGTCTGGCTTTGGCATGGGATTTGATCGCAGTAGATGAGTCAAAAGACTGAAATAGAAAAAAGCAGCACTTTTAAATTCAAATCAGCACTAGTATTACATAAAAATAAATTTCTCTTCAAATGTTGTAAGGTAATAGCAATATTATCTTGCATACCCTGTACCTTGTTTATTAAAAAGAAACAGACTTCTAAATACCTGTGGAATCTCTATATGCTACCTATCTTTTGCCTACACTCACCCTATTTGCTTTCATTCAAATGACAACACAATTCAAAATAAACTACATAACAAATGATGCAACAAAAGATACACTTTTTTGAATGACTGCAGAATATCATCCTGACACCAAGTGTGGTGGGTCCTAGGTCAGATTAATTTCGATAATGCAGTCTTAATCCACCCTGCTGTAGTAGACACAATCAACCAGAAATGCATGCACACAGAGGGAGCAACAGCCAGTTCAGAAAACAGACAAAAGCCAGAATAGCCACCACCTAATATGGCAGCCTGGTCAAAGCAGAAGAATGAATAGCACAGACCTTAAGGTGGATGGAGTCCCACACCCAACAGGCTGAATGACTGAGGCCAAACAATTGACCAATGGCAATTAAAACTACCAAATGCCATTCTGGAAAACTGCAAACCACAGTGCAGTTCCCATCTGTCCAGAGACAGATGGGAATACCGTAAGTACCCATCCTCCACAAAAGCCCAGAAAAATATCCCTACAAAAGTTAGGGAAAATAGAAACTCAGACTGTCTCACACTCGGACATGCATGCCAGACGCAAGGTGAGTGTCTCCAGTGAACAATCCAATTCCTCTTTAAGGTTGGGGTTAAAAAAGCAAGCAAGGCTGGAAATGAAAATCCATATGCACAGCCCAGGCACTCCCTTGGTAAATGCAGTCCCCACATGAACTAGGGATAGGATCAGTTGTAATGCACAAGCAACATACAACTAATGCATAAGAAAGCTCTTCTCCCCTTTTACAGGCATCCCAGTGAAGAACGAGTCCCATGCATTACCTGAAAGTGAGATGACATAAGAAAAGTCAACCTCTGGCTCCTTCAGAGTAGAAATCTCTGGTGGGGCAGAAAAAACAAGCCAACCACCAAGGAAGGGACCCCTGGCAGAAGCTTGCCACATATGAAAAAACCCAGAACACTGCTATCCAAGTGGACAGCAGTGAAAGAACTGACCAAAAGTAGCTACGTGCAGAAGCCAGATCATCTGGTGGTAGCATTCGGTACTACAAGTTTTGTGGTAATTTGGACGTTTCTCTGTTCTGTGCAAATCTTTTCCAGAGTTGTTTAACGGTTTTGAGGATTTGGTCTCTGTTAACCTTCCAGTTGACTGTAAAGCTTTGCTTACTATCTTTATGCTTTCCCTGTGTAGTGGCTAATTGTCACTTGCTCTCTGCACGTCTGTGAGGGGGAGGGGGGGGGGGGGGGAAGCCAGATTTCAGCTCTGATTCACAGTAGGACAAACAGAACTCCCTCATCTGATCGACCCATTTGCATGGAGCAAGCTCAATGAGATGGATTCGGGAAGCCACCAGGGCCTCTCCCCAAAAAAGATTAGGAATCACTGAGATCGATAATCATCATTTGTCTTGTTACCTTTAGGTACCTTATTCTTTCACACATTGCTTGTTTTCAGGTTCTGGTTGGCAGGTCAGGGTGGATCTTTTGAGACTTGGTGCATTTTCCCAAACATGGCATGGCCAGCACTTAGCATTGGAGAGCTACTGAAGGGGCCCTCCCAGAAATGTAACAAAATAATAAACAAATTTGCTTATGATCACATTACTTTCTTGCACAAAATTATTATCTATGCCATAAAGACAGTTTTCTCACTAAATTCCATGGCTAAATCTTAAGTGGACAAGTGATATGAACAAGTATTCCAGCCCTACCCCCACGACCTCCCCCTCTCTCAACAGCCTGTGATATCAGCAACCAGAGGCCTGGGGACCGGGGGGAATAGCCCCGGAGCACCTCAAGACCTCAGGTAAGGATCCACCTCACTAGACCTCTCCTAGAGCACTTATTTTCCAACATGTTAAACAGGCCACGAGAATGAGGGAAGGAGATGTTCCATCAATGCTGATTTCATATTCACCAGGAAAGAAAGAGATATTTGACATTCAGTACTTTCCTTCCTTGGGTATGAGCAACCATGTTCTTTTGGAAATGAAATAGTTTGCTTTATAATTCACAAGAGAATGGGGGGGAAAAGCAGTTGAAAAACCTGATTTCAAGAGAGGACAATATGGAAATTTAGCAAGTTCTTTAATGAATTTGACTGAAAAGACATTGTTTGGCAAGGAAGTAAATGAGAGGTCTGCCAAGTTTTTTGACGTGCATGAAGAAGACACAAAAAACAGAGATGCAGAACTAGAAAACAGGATTCGGTTCAACAGAAATTGTGATAGAGCCCAGAGATT
>WNGS01000543.1:9975446-10026564 GCA_020271785.1 Procambarus virginalis | reverse complement strand
AATATATGGTCGATGCAATTGAAAAACCTGACTTTAGGAGAGGACATTATGGCAACCTTAGAAAATTTTTTAGGGAGTATAATTGGACAGACTTGTTGCTAGGCAAGGAAGTGAATGAGATGTATGTCAAGTTTTGTGAAATATATGATAAAGGCACAAAAAAATTTATACCAAAACAGAGAAGCAGAACTAGGAAACAGGATTGGTTCGACAGAAATGCGAGAGGGCCAGAGACCAAAAGACACAAAAATGGAATCAATACAGGAAGAGGCCAAACCCCCATCATACCAGCGATACAAAGATGCGAGAAACAACTACACGGCAGTGAGGAGAGAGGCAGAAAGAAATTTTGAAAAAGGGATTGCAGACAAATGTAAAACAGAACCAGGTCTATTCTATAAATTCATAAACAACAAATTGCAGGTAAAGGATAATATTCAGAGGTTGAAAATGGAAATAGATTCACGGAAAATGAAAAGGAAATGTGTGAAACATTAAACGAAAAGTTCCAAAGTGTGTTTGTACAAAATGAAATCTTCAGGAACCAGATACAATAAGAATTCCAGAGAACAACATAGAGCACATAGAGGTGTCTAGAGACGAAGTGGAAAAAATGCTCAAAGAGCTAATAAGAACAAAGCAGTTGGTCCAGATGGAGTTTCACCATGGGTTCTGAGAGAATGTGCACCTGAGCTCAGCATCCCTCTTCAACTGATCTTTCAGGCATCCCTGTTACAGGAGTTGTAGCTGATGTGTGGAAAAAGGCTAACATAGTTCCAATTTACAAGAGTGGAAGCAGGGAAGACCCCCTTAATTATAGACCGGTATCATTGACAAGTGTAATAGTCAAAATATTGGAAAAAATAATTAAAACTAAATGGGTAGCACACCTGGAGAGAAATGATATAATATCAGACAGACAGTATGGTTTTCGATCTGGAGATCCTGTGTATCGAATTTACTCAGTTTTTATGATCGAGCAACAGAGATATTACAGGAAAGAGATGGTTGGGCTGACTGCATCTATCTGGACCTAAAAAAGGCTTTCGACAGAGTTCCACATAAGAGGTTGTTCTGGAAACTGGAAAATATTGGAGGAGTGACAGGTACGCTTCTAACATGGATGAAAAACTTTCTGACTGATAGAAAAATGAGGGCTGTGATCAGAGGCAATGTATCGGACTGGAGAAATGTCACAAGTGGAGTACCACAGGGTTCAGTTCTTGCACCAGTGATGTTTATTGTCTACATAAATGATCTACCAGTTGGTATACAGAATTATATGAACATGTTGCTGATGATGCTAAGATAATAGGAAGGATAAGAAATTTAGATGATTGTCATGCCCTTCAAGAAGACCTGGATAAAATAAGTATATGGAGCACCACTTGGCAAATGGAATTTAATGTTAATAAATGTCATGTTATGGAATGTGGAATAGGAGAACATAGACCCCACACAACCTATATATTATGTGAGAAATCTTTAAAGAACTCTGATAAAGAAAGAGATCTAGGGGTGGTTCTAGATAGAAAACTATCACCTGAAGACCACATAAAGAATATTGTGCAAGGAGCCTATGCTATGCTTTCTAACTTCAGAATTGCTTTTAAATACATGGATGGGGATATACTAAAGAAATTGTTCATGACTTTTGTTAGGCCAAAGCTAGAATATGCAGCTGTTGTTTGGTGCCCATATCTTAAGAAGCACATCAACAAACTGGAAAAGGTGCAAAGACATGCTACTAAGTGGCTCCCAGAACTGAAGGGTAAGAGCTACGAGGAAAGGTTAGAAGCATTAAATATGCCAAAACTAGAAGACAGAAGAAAAAGAGGTGATATGATCACTACATACAAAATAGTAACAGGAATTGATAAAATCGACAGGAAAGATTTCCTGAGACCTGGAACTTCAAGAACAAGAGGTCATAGATATAAACTGGCTAAACACAGATGCCGAAGAAATATAAGAAAATTCACTTTCGCAAACAGAGTGGTAGACGGTTGGAACAAGTTGGGGGAGAAGGTGGTGGAGGCCAGGACCGTCAGTAGTTTCAAAGCGTTATATGACAAAGAGTGCTGGAAGACGGGACACCACGAGCGTAGCTCTCATCCTGTAACTACACTTAGGTAATTACACTTAGGTAATTACATTTGAGGATTGCAATAGCATTTGGTTTTTAAGAATGTGTGCATAGTAAAAAATACAGTATGTTAATTAAGAATCTGCTTAATTCCTCTAGTCGATGTGTCTATTTAATACCATGTAAATAATGTGAAAAAGTGTATATTGGCCAATTGGGAAAATGCTTGGCGAAACGAATTGGGCAGAATAAGTGCGTGTCAAAATGTCAACATACTTGTGAGTAAAATAAAATATACCAAAATATTTACAAAACTAAGGCCTTGCCTAATTCTGGCTGGTGTTTGTTTATAATAAGTTCTTGGATATAAAATTAACAATTGGTCAGGTTATGGAATATATCGCAGCACATGATGTTTACTTCTAGATGTATCATACAACCTACAACTTGTATTATAGGAAATACCTGTAATTTCTATGCTGAGTTGTGAAAAGTTATGCATAGTGGCACCAGTCGTGCCATCTGGTGTTTTACAGTGGAGAGTAGGCAACATGCCAGCTAATAATGTAAGGGTCAGATTCTATATGTTGAATTAGCCTAGTTTCAGAAGTACTGTGTTCTTACATCTACACCATTGTTGGTTCTTTTAACTAGGATATAAAACTCAGCATCATTTTTGGTCCTTTCCTTCCCTGGCTATTCAAAATTTGTAGTAGTCTCATCACCACAATAACTGCCTCCGGTCCGTACAGTTTGTATGAATTAGGTCCCAACTGCATACGCCAATTTGTTCTCAATGAAAATTGTGTGATGTATGTGAATAACAGTCTTTTTGCACTCACTCACCTTGGTTCTTTCACCATCTCTTTCTTCCCTCATCTACACATTCTTACATGTACAATAAAACAAATAACGAAAAGTCAAGAAAATGAAATAGTGATCATATGTGTAAAAACTAACCATAAGAATCATAAGGGTCAATATTGGAGGAGGGGATATTCCAGATGCGAATGGTGCCATCGATGCCTCCCGAGTAGCACTTCTCCCCATCACTGTTCATTGCCAAACAAAGAACAGAACCGAGGTGACCACGAAAGGTGTAAACTGGCTCGACATCCAAAGAAGCCGATCTGAAATTGAAGTCACTTAAATTAATTTAAAACCAAAACACATATTTTGGCAATACAGCACTACAATTGTGTTTCAAGAAGAAAGTGTTGAGAGGGAAGCCTGAAGCCACATATAAAGTGGCTTCAGGCATAACCTGAACAATATGGTACAAGAAAATTTAAGTAATTGAAGAGGAACAGGGATAACTTACTTCTTAGCTGGAACGGTTTTCTGAAGGTTCCATAGTTTAAGCGTAGCATCCTCAGAGGCAGTAATGAGAGTAGGTTCTTGCGGGTGAAAACACAGCGCTCGTACACCATCAAAATGTGATCGTAATGTATACTTGGCTGTCCAGGTCTTCCGGAAGTTCTCTTTGGTTGATGAAATCTGCGTGATTAATAGAGCAAAAGACACTCAATTATCTTTGCAAATGTATGGCCAAGTGTGTGTGTGATCACGTAAATCAAATATTATTTGTACCAAATATATACAATATATAAACTAGAATGTTTTGTTCACATAAAATCAAGTTAGAGGTCCCTGAGCCAGATATCTTAGGATATGAAGAGTATAAATAAGTCCACAAAGTATAATGAGCAGAAGCAGGTGTAATGATTACTGGCTTGTATAATGAATAGCATGGGGCTTATAAAGGTGATGGCTGTGGGAGTTATGGCTTTGGTGGTTGTAACTGTGAGGGTTGGGGTTGTGGGTGCAGTGGTTGATTGTTGTGGGGGGTTGTGGCCGTGGGGGGGGGTTGTGGCCGTGGGGTGGGGTTGTGGCCGTGGGGTGGGGTTGTGGCCGTGGGGTGGGGTTGTGGCCATGGGGGGTTGTGGCTGTAATTACCCAATTGTAGTTACAGGATGAAAGCTACACTCGCCGTTTCCCCGTCTTCCCAGTACTCTGTCACATGACGCTTTGAAACTACTGACGATTTTGGCCTCCACCACTTAACTTGTTCCAACCACCTACCATTCTGTTTGCAAAAGAAAACTTTCTAATATTTTTCTGACAACTTTCTTTCCTTAGCTTGATTCTATGACCTTTTGTTTTTGAAGTTGCAGATTTCAAGAATTCCTCTGTCAATTTTGTCAGTTTGTTACTATATTGTATGTAGTGATCATATCACTTCTTTTTCTTTTATCCACTTTTATCCAGCTTTGGCACATTTACCGCCTCTAGCCTCTCGTCGTAGTTCTTGTTTATAGTTCTGGAAGCCATTTTATAGTATGTCTTTGCACCTATTGCAATTTACTGATGTAGTGCTTGAGATATGGGCATCATACAACCACCGCATATTCCAATTTTGGTCTTGTAAAAATCGTGAAGTTTCTTTAGTATTTCACCATGCATGTATTTAAAAGCAATTCTAAAATTTGAGAGCATAGCATATGCTCCTCGCATAATGTCCTTTACATGGCCCTTTGGTAACAGTCTACTATCTAGAACCACTGCCCTAGATCTCGCCCAACCACTTGGGCTGGACAGTAGAGCGGCGGTCTCACCTCATGCAGGTTAGCATTCAATCCCCGACCGTCCAAGTGGTTGGGCACTATTCCCCCCCCCCCCCCCAGATCTTTATCCTGATCCCTTCCAAGTGCTATATAGTCATAATGCCTTGGCACTCTCTCCTTATAGTTCTCTTCTCCCCTAAATCTCTTTCTTTGCTAAGAGTTCTTTTAATTCAATTCCTTTCCACATAATTTGTAGGTTGCTTGTGGCCCTACTGTCTCCTATTCCTCATTCCATAACATAGCATTTATTCCATTTTAATTCCATGTGGTGTTCCATACATAGTGCAAAATATTAGTTGCCACAATTAAGCTGGGGTATCTTTACTTATTATAAGTAACGGTAGATAATGAGCCTACACAAGTGCTCATTTAAATTTATAATTTCTCCAATATTACATTAGTGAATGCCTAGTTATCAATGATTTTTGTCTACATGAAATGAGATACCTGGAGCATTGTAACTATTTCATTCATTCGTGGATATTGAAGATATTCTCATGCTCTACCCAATGTTTGCTAGTGCAGGCTAGTCGACTAGACTCACATCCCATGTATGACCGACCATCCTGTGAGAAGGGATATTAGGTGAACTAATAACTACCTCTTGACCTATGTTCTGTAATTCATATAGAATGTAACTAACTCTTCATGTGTGTCTAACCTTGATAATATAATAAAAAAATTAGATTATAAAAATGAGGATTTTTAAACAAAATATAAAAATCAGTGGTGAATATTTACTTGCCAAGACCTCACAGAACTATGCTGGGAAGAACAGCTAGACAATGCAAACTTAAACCGGTGCTTCGAGAAGCTAGGCACAGTAGCACTCGAAATGTGTGGAAGTCATATATCAGTAAGGAAAAGAGAAAAGATGCAAACTGGAATGAGAATACAGTAGTGTTCCCTTTGTAGGCGACAAAAACAAATCCAGAACATCTCAAATGCTCCACTCTATTCCAACGACAACAAGGAAGGCCATGCAGAGAAATAGAAACAATTGAGCTCAAGCTGCAAGAATCTTATAAAATCCGAGGGAGGGAAAGAGATAAAGGCCATAAGTGAAATACTGTATAGAGGAATCTAAAATACTACTACTATGCAAAATCTAGAATAAAAACTACATCTAACATTAGGCCCATGTGCAAGGGTGATGGAACTTTCACAAATAACAACAAAGAAATGAGTGAAATACTGATGCTACAGTATGACTGTTTTCAGTGAACTCCTGAACACATTGAAGATCAATGATCCAAGTGAATGCTTTATGAATTTGACACCAACATCGAACACAACAACAGATATCACCCTAACCCCCACTCGACTTTTGAAGCAGCCATAGACAGCATGCCCCTACACTTTGCACCAGGCCCAGACTCCTGGAATTGACTATTCCTGAAGAAGTGCAAAACACCATTATCACAGGCCCTAAATATCTTTTGGAGCCGGAGCCTAGATACTGGTGTTAGTCTTTGCAAACCAAGTAGAAAATAATTTTTCAGTTTGTCCAAATTCAACAGCACCGATCTATACTTTCTAATTGCATTTTGCATCGGTACATGTACTATGGTCACAGTTGTTAGAAGCTTTTGTAAAGTCTGTGTATATTGCATCAGCCTTTTGCTTGTCTTCCATAGCATCTAAGATCATGTCGTAGTGATCTAGCAGTTGTGAGAGGCAAGAGTGCCTGGTTCTGAACCATGTTGACTGGGGTTATGTAGATATTGCAGCCCATCCTCCTGGTTTGGTAGTACTTATAGGAAGGATAAAGACCATAGTACATATACCAATGTACAACGCAATTAGAAAGTAGAAATTGGTACTACTGAAATTGGATAAACAGAAAAATTATTTTTTACAATGCATTCAAAAAGAATTACTGGCAAAGTAGAGATGGATCTTTAACTTCCTTATAAATAGAACCCAGAGTGTAATTGTCAACATCTGGAATCATTCTGTAATCTGGATCATTCACCGTGAAAAGCTCAGTTCCCCAACATATTGTATTTGCTCTAGTACTTTTTCTTATCCTCTAATCAAATATACACAAGAATACAAACTATGGTACTGTATCATCCTTTGCCGATGACATTGGGATTTTCACGAGAGCATACAATATAGAAGACACACCAAACATTCAATCAGATAATAATATGATGTTTAATGAAAATAAGTTCCAGCTCCTGCACTATGTAAGAAATGAAAATATAAAAATGGAAACCCACATATAAAATGCAGTCAAATCACACTATAGTTTGAAAAAATCACAAAAAAGCAATGTTTGAAAGGATCTTGTTATCCAACCAATCATTTTTCTTGCAGTCATAACAGCTACTTTATTGTGTTCTTTAAAGGCAAGGTCTCCCGACATGATTACTCCCAGATGATCACTACTGCAAGTAAAACGACTGATTGGATAACCAGAACCTTTCAAACAAGGTATGCCATACCAATGATTATACTTCTCCAGACACTAGTGCTCTCTAGGGTGGAATATTGTTGCACAATAACAGCCCTATTCAAAGATGGACAAATTACTGACCTGGAGAATGTGCAAAGATCCTTTACTGCTAGAATCCACTCTATAAAACATTTAAATTATTGCAACATTAAAATCTTAAATATATAGTCCGTAGAGCGCAGGCAAGAGAGATGCATCATAATTTACACCTGGAAAATATTAGAGGGACTGGTTCCAAATTTGCCCATGGAAATAACATCACATGAGACCAAGAGGCATGGCAGAATGTGCAAAATGAAAAGAAGATGTGCAATAGGTACACAGAGAAAATTCTATCCATATCAAAGCCCAAGACTTTTCAATACTCTCCTCTTACACATAAGNTTCCAGACGTTGCCCCCTGCTAGACTCAGGCTCGGCTACATGTACTTCTGGGGAGTTTGCAGCGCCCGCTGACGTAGACCAATGTAAATTTAAATGTAAATTGCCAGCAGAACTATTCCCATACCTTACATCACTATGCAACTGAATGTCAAAAAACTCACGTAATTCAAAGCTAAATCAACTGTGGGTTCAGTTCATGAGCCCGTTAATGTGCCTCTGTAACCCTTTCCCCCACCGTCCACGGGATAGGTATGTGGTGCATAATAAATGACTAAACACCAAACGAGTGATATATATAACCTATGCGAGACCCATTCCTAAACATGTCATCCTAAAATGAAATCCTGACCCATAAAATTGCAACAAAATATTTGAACATTTTAAACTAGTCTGAACAGAAGAAATTTAGGTGCAAAAGAAAACTACTGAAGTTTTAATACAATTATATGATCCCAGCATTGTGGAAACACAAGTCCATAATGCCAGCATTGTGGAAACACAAGTCCATAATCCCCGCATTGTGGAAACACAAGTCCATAATGCCAGCATTGTGGAAACACAAGTCCATAATGCCAGCTTGTGGAACACAAGTCCATAATCCCAGCATTGTGAAACACAAGTCCATAATCCTCATATTGTGGAAACACAAGTCCATAATCCCAGCATTGTGAAACACAAGTCCATAATCCTCATATTGTGAAACACAAGTCCATAATCCCAGCATTGTGGAACACAAGTCCATAATCCCAGCATTGTGGAACACAAGTCCATAATCCCAGCATTGTGGAACACAAGTCCATAATCCCAGCATTGTGGAACACAAGTCCATAATCCCAGCATTGTGGAACACAAGTCCATAATCCCAGCATTGTGGAACACAAGTCCATAATCCCAGCATTGTGGAACACAAGTCCATAATCCCAGCATTGTGGAACACAAGTCCATAATCCTAGCATTGTGGAAACACAAGTCCATAATCCCCGCATTGTGGAAACACAAGTCCATAATCCCAGCATTGTGGAAACACAAGTCCATAATCCCAGCATTGTGGAAACACAAGTCCATAATCCCCGCATTGTGGAAACACAAGTCCATAATCCCCGCATTGTGGAAACACAAGTCCATATACTCCATATTGTGAAACACAAGTCCATAATCCCAGCATTATGGACTTGCAGGGCAAAAAGGAGGATTGCACCGTAACCAAATGATGCTGAGCTACAGACAAGGAAGATGCAACAATAACATGCACTTGCAATCAGATTTCGAAGATGAGCTCTTGCATAATAAGATTACGTTTTCCTTTACTGTGAAAACCCGATAAGTAAAAATCCAATGTCTTCTTTCAACATTGCACAATACTTACACAATGCAGATCTTGCTCGCAGCGCCCCAGCAGGGTTCTGAAATGCGAGAATCACACGTTTTAAAATGTATTTATGTTAAAAGTTTCTCACATTTCGATAAGTTAATAATAAGATATAATCTTATTATTACATCAGTAGACAATATTTCTCATGGATACGAGTAGGTCACGGGCTTGACGGCTGAATGGACAGCGCTCGGGATTCATAGTCACAAGTACGCCGTGCAAAGGTATTCAAGTATTCAGTTGTTGAGGGATGCAATAATTAAGTGAACCATGAATACAAAATGCATATATGGTGGGCAAAAGGTGAAGATGTTGCCGCTGTAGTGATAATGATGAATAGTGGCGAGATATGAGGCCAGGAGAAAATATTAACTGTGAAGACACTGCCCAGCACCCAGGGCAACCCGTTCTCGCACTTGCTTACAGTCAATATTGGCTTATTTAATAAGTGCATATGTGACATACTAATTGATTGTGAATATTTTAGTTTACCTTGAAAAGCTTCATAGAAAACACCGACCTCACCTAACCTTCTTAGTATGTTAAGATAAGCATCTTATTGCTTCTTATTTACAATTATTACTTAAACTATCCCGTCAACGGGAGGCCAGAGGTGAAGGAGACACGCGGGACCTGTTTAGTTAATGTGTCTGGTGCCGGGAGAACGTCGTGCACGTTTTCCTTCACAAAATATTACATAAGAACATAAGAACAAAGGCAACTGCAGAAGGCCTATTGGCCCATACGAGGCAGCTCCTATTTATAACCTATAACCTCTCAAACCTATATTGTTTGCTGACGATACTACTCTTATCTATTCAGACCTCAACCCACATACACTAAATAATGTTGTGAACAATGAATTAAAAAAAGTCCACTTATGGATGTCAACTAACAAACTAACATTAAACATCGAAAAGACTTACTACATCTTATTTGGAAGCAAATCATCAAATGCAATTCAGCTACAGATAGACAACATTAACATCAGTAATAAAAATGATGGCAAGTTTCTTGGCCTATTCCTAGACAAGAGACTCAACTTCAGCACCCACATTCAACACATAACTAAGAAAGTCTCTAAGACAGTTGGTATACTCTCCAAAATCAGATATTATGTTCCTAACTCTGCTCTCCTCTCTCTCTATTATGCTCTAATCTACCCCTATCTTAATTATGGTATCTGTGCATGGGGGTCTACCACTGCAAACCACCTTAAGCCCATCATCACCCAGCAAAATCTGCTATCAGAATAATAACTAACTCTGCTTTCAGACAACACTCAGCTCCCTTGTTTAAATCCCTAAACTTGCTAAATATTAACTCCCTCCATACATTCTCTTGTGTCAACTACATCTACAAAACCCTGTTCTTAAATGCAAACCATGCTCTGAAACTCTCTCTGGACAGATGTAATAGGACCCATTGTCACCACACCAGAAATAAATATCTCTTTGATATCCCCAGGGACAAACTTAATCTGTGTAAACACTCTATGCAAATTAAGGGACCTAGTCTATGGAACTCACTCCCTAGTGAATTGAAAAACTGTAAAACTTTTGCCTTATTTAAAAACAAAACCAAAAAGTACTTAATTTCATCTTCTTAGTTTCCTACACTGAGCTTTATTTTTTGCTCTGTATCTAGTGTTACCCAATCTCCTAATTCTTATGTACTTAACCCAAACAACCTTATCATTGTGGTCATTGCTGTCTTCCTTTATGTGCTAGCCATTCGCTGTATTGTGCCTACCAAATTTTGTCAACTACCATTCAAGCTTTCATTGCAATCAATCTTAGCTACCTAAGTGCTTTATTATACTGTACCTACAATTTTCTCTCATCTTTTTTTTCTTTTTTCTTTTCTTGCCATGTAACTGTTATCATTTCTTTTTTATAATTTTTGCTAGTATTTACCTACTAAAAATTTTCTTAGATTAAGGACCTGCCCGAAACGCTGCGCGTACTAGTGGCTTTACAAGATTGTAATTACCATATTATATATTCTCACATTCCCAATGTACCTTCTTGAATATGAATAAATAAATAAATAAATAAATAAATAACCACCCAATCCCACTCATATACATGTCCAACCCATGCTTGAAACAATCGAGGGACCCCACCTCCACAATGTTACGCGGCAATTGGTTCCACAAATCAACAACCCTGTTACTGAACCAGTATTTACTAAATCCTAAATCGTCTTTCCTAAATCTAAACTTATCCAATTTATACCCATTGTTTCGCGTTCTGTCCTGTGTTGATACTTTCAATACCCTATTAATATCCCCTTTGTTATGTCCTTTCATCCACTTGTAAACCTCTATCATGTCACCCCTAACTCTTCGCCTTTCCAGTGAATGCAAATTAAGCTTTGTTAATCTTTCTTCATATGAAAGATTTCTAATTTGGGGAATTAACTTAGTCATCCTACGCTGGACGTCGTGCACGTTTTCCTTCACAAAATATTGAGAAAACGTGGGAATTTACGAATAACAATGAAAAGTGGCAGTCTTCATAATTTTCATAAGTATTTTAATGATTTAATAACAAATTAACAGGAATGGACGCATTTTAAGTCAAAGTATTATCTTTCTGAACAGACAGCGGTGGTTGGTCATGTACACTTGAATTTACCAGGAGCACCACAATAATTTAATTTCCACTACTTATAATGGAGAAATAGATTTAACAGATTTTATATCACTGTTACTATCATTTATGTTGTTAAGATTTTGACAGGACTTACAAGACTGCAAAGCAGACATGACTGGGCTCATCTCAACGAAACTTTTAAAATACTGAATAATTTAGAGGATGATGATCCAGACCATTTCTTTATTTATTTTTTTATTTATTTTATTTTTTATTTATTCATATACAAGAAGGTACATTGGGAATGTGAGAATATATAATATGGTAATTACAATCTTGTAAAGCCACTAGTACGCGCAGCGTTTCGGGCAGATCCTTAATCTAAGAAAATTTTAAATAGGTAAATACTAGCAAAATTTATAATAAAGAAATGATAACAGTTACATGGCAAACCACATTTCAAGTCCCCCGCTGCCACAACTTATGCACTTCATTTTGCAAGTTGATAGCGGGTTTCATCTCGGGGGTTTCAAGTTCTTGTACCTTATGTTCTGTTTAAGTGTGCCTACCACTTTATTATTAATATTACACTACTTCTATCCTTATAGATGCCAAATAGTTGAAATTGTGCGTTACATTTGCAGGTCATACGAGACTTGGCCAAGTGATGTTTAGTCTCCGTGGTGTAGTGGTAAGACACTCGCCTAGCATTCCGCGAGCGCTTTGTCATGGGTTCGTATCCTGGCCGGGGAGGATTTACTGGGCGCAAATCCTTAACTGTAGCCTCTGTTTAACTCAACAGTAAAATGTGTACTTGGTTGTAACAACGATTCTTCGCGGCGGGGATCGTATTCCAGGGACTTGCCCGAAACGCTACGCGTACTAGTGGTTGTATAAGAATGTAACAACTCTTGTATATATCTAAAAAAAAATGTGAGAAACTTGCACAGAAAAAAATCCGCAATCACCTGGCAGAGAAAAACAAACAGGTGTAGTGTACACTTCCAACTGCTTGGCATCTATAACCAATATCTTCGTCTCACGAGCTATTCCAAGCTGTTGGGAGGGACGTATTATGTATACCAGTTTGTGTGTGTTGGCAAGACACAATACTGAGTCTGAGGCCACTGAGCGGTTGTACTAAAATGGCTTCATATCCAGTAGCATTACCTGAATTAGTAGTACAAGTAATATTAATAATGGAGGAAGCAGTGTTAACAGTTTCACTGCAGGAGATGCACACAAGTTAGGACGAGTGGTGCCTGAACGGCAGCACTTAGAGCATGGTTTTCTTTATTGCATCGTAAGTACAAGAAAACGGTGGAAGTAGGCGAGGAGGGACTTAACCTATCAGATGAGATGCATACTAAAGACGTCTACAACAAATTACAAAATATTGGTGGAAAAATATTTCAGAATTTTTTGTTTGTTCTTCAGATTCTGCCATATGAACACACCACATAACTCCAGCATATCCAATATACAGTCCCATAGCACAGTGGGCTACATCCTCTAGTTACAATCGAGAGACCAAGGTTTAAACCCTGGGCGTAAGGAGTGGGCACTTTATTACGACAGTTTTATGACGTTGGGAAACCTTAGGAGGATAGGTAAGACAGAAACGGCAGTGCCCACATATCTTTCATTCAACATAGGTTTCCTAATTAGAGAATAAGGTATTTTCCCCTGAATGGTCCAAATAGTTTCCATAAGGGCCCATTCTTTATATTGTAATGTATTGTCTTTCCTTCCATCCGATGTCCTGTCCACCTAGCAATAAATTGGTACCTAGGAGATAGGCAATTGTTGTGGGTAGTATCCTCAGGAAAGTTAGTAGTTGGCCACATTTAGTCTTACCTAACCTAATTATTACTGAAATAATATAATCTAACAACCATAATAATCATATTTAACCTAATCAAACATTTGCAAAAAGCCTAAGAGAGGGAGTGGTGACGTCACAAATTTTGACTGGATGTCAATGCATAAATACCAAAGTATAAATTATAAATTAATGTTTTGCAAGAAAAAAGTGTATACGTTTGATGTGATCAAGTCCGTGTAGATGATCGAGAAATGGACAAAGGATAAATGTTTTTAAATATTAACCTTAAATATTTGTCATCATATACTTATGTTAGTTTTAGTAAATATTAATGAACTTCGAATAAATTCCGACCTAACGGAAAATGATACAGACGAGACTATGAAACTTAAACTATTATGTTACAAAAAAACAAAAATTACGATGAAAATTAAAATATAATATAGAAAAGATATAATTATTTAATAAAATAACACCCACATTTAAATTTTCAATGTATATATATATATATATATATATATATATATATATATATATATATATATATATATATATATATATATATATATCCCTGTTCTTCCAACAATCATTTACGGGTTAATATTCAGCTTCGGCCAGCTAGGTTAGACTAGCCTAACCTTCAGTTACAGATGTTATTGTGACCTGTAACACTGAATGAAGGAGCTGAATGTCACGTACACAGATTTAGGTTAGTTCATTTATTATGCACCCGATACCCATCTTGTGGGTGGTGGAGGAAAGGGTTACAGAGGCACATAATGGGCTCAGGGACACACAAAGTCAATACTGACTCGGTGTTTGCATAGTTGTAATAAATAAGGTTGTACAATTTCGTACTCATTGATTTGCACCAGAAATTCAAGACGAAAAGCCTATTTATATGTTGCTAAATATATTATACATTAACATAAATAATCTTAAAAGTACCTATAACATGCAGAAGCTAAATAATAACTCACTTGTCTCCCACAACCAATATTTGCAATACAAGGGGTATTGCAAATACAACAATACAACCCCCTACAACAAGGGGGTTGTAGATGTGTTATAATTCCAGGGTGCACTAGTTGCCGCCGCTATTGTAACTATTGCCACATACATACATACATACTAGTGTTATATACCACAACTACGGAGTATATACAGCCACAACAGTAATAGGTTGGCACAGAGACACCAATAAATTACCATACGAAGGCCTCAGCGAGTAGTGCTGCACGTGGCTGCACCTCAAACTGTGGGACCCATTCGGCCAGAAAGCCGGAAAACTTTATCTGTAAAATGCATCCCTAATTGCGGTAAATTATTGAATATATAACCTTCCTTATGCTAAGGCGCAATAATATTATTGCAATGTCTACTAACGCGTAAATATTGAACCAAAAACCTAAAGAAATTGAAAATAACTCATATTTTTCGCTGATAGAGCAAGCAGGTAATAATCGGCCAACTATGGTAAGAAATTAGTACTGTCGGCTTCCGCACATGCTGTAGTTAATTCATAATATTTATTGTGAAGCTATTGTATATTTGTGTGAAGACTTGCAGTGTGAAGCTATTGTATATGTAACCACTGAATGAGATGGGTGAACTGAATAATAATAAATATATATATATATATATATATATATATATATATATATATATATATATATATATATATATATATATATATATATATATATGACAGTGTCAGACCACGGAGGAAGAATTGAAACGAATTTCCTTAAGTACTTTCGTATATTAATAAATAGGGATTTTAATTTATTTCAGTTGCCATGAACGGTACCTTGTGGCTCTATTAAGTGCTAGATACGCCCCAGCCCGTCCACCTAAGGTTTCCCAACGTTAAGAAACTGTCGTACTAAAGTACCCTCTCCTAACCTACCTGAGGACCCAAAACAGTAAACGAGACAGTATGTCAATTTCGCGAGCCGCTACCATTTCCAGCACAATTTTTGGCGTTAGGTAAAGTATGCGTCAAGACGCGACGTTCTATTTGCAGGACGGGTTGATTGATTGATGAAGATTATGCCATTCAAAACGTGGCACGGGCATGAATAGCCTGTAAGAGGAGGATGGGTTGCGATACCACTGTTACTACCTTTTTTCAATTTACACAGAATTACACAGAATTTACACAGAATTTTGTGATTCAACATAGCCGTGCTACTTGAAACATTTTGATCCGATTAGCTGAATCTAACACAACAAACTACAGCTCCCACTTGTTGTGCAACTTTCAGTGATTTTGCATGCTGACTAAAGTTCTTTTCTTCATCAATCTGTTGCAAGGTAATGTTGTTGATATGGTAGTTGTTATGTGCATTATTATGCAATCACCAACATGGTATAAGCAATAATGCTACCACAACCTTCCCACAATATGTAAGTTATCTGAATACATGACCCCACATTCGGTCCCTTTAAATCACAATTGAAATATTTTTAACATACTCCTTGAAACTCTTATGCAATTAAATCCAACTAGCTATATGTTATAGTTTCCTATTATCTCTGAATGTAAACAAATGTACAAAAGTCTATCTGGATTTGCATATAACATTATCAATTACAAAATTCATATATGCAAATAAAAAGAATTAACCATAATGCAGAATAATTATATTTAAATTAAGGCGTAAGCCTAGGCTCTTGCTAATCTTGCATACGGCTTGATGTTATCATTTACTATACCACACATTTACTTACACACGATGATAATTTTTCATGCCGCATGTCACCTTAGTAACGTCTTTAGTTAATCACTCTCTCTCTCTATTATGCAAGTTACGTATGTAAAACAATACAGGCGATTTCAAGTTCCATTATTGCTAGCCTAGCCATAACATTTAGTCATATCAGAGATGAATAAGGCTACGGCAGCTTAGTGTAAAAGAAAACATCTTTATTGTGGTCCACTTCTGCGTTGGTCACGTGAAAAAACAATAATCAAATTGCACTCCATATTCGCTCGGTCATCAATAATATCTGACTGCAACTGGTATTTATATAAAACTGACCTACAATCCTGAGAAATATGAAAACAGAAGAGACACAATCCGCATCAATAATGTTTCTACCCGAGTTGAGGGGTATGAGATACGGGGTGAGACTACGGGAACTGAATATTACGTCGCTGGAAGAAAGTTAGGGTAAACATAATCACCACATACAAGATTCTCAAGAGGAATTGATCTAGTTGAAAAAGACAGCTCATTTAACACAGGTGGTACACGCACAAGGGGACAAAGGCCGAAACCGAGTTCTCAGATGAACTATAGTGACATTAGTTAGTTAGTTTAGTTCATTTATTATGCACCCCATACCATGTGGGCGGTAGTGGAAAGGGTTACAAAGGCACATAATGGGCTCAGGGACTGAACCCCACAGTTCATTTAGCTAAGCAAGTTACAATCTTGATGAGCTAGTTACAAAATTCAATATAAGTCGTCACATCAACAATGGGTTCGAAATCGACCTCAAGTACAGGTTCTAAATTTTTTAGTGTCAAGGTAGTTAACAAATGGAATGCACTAGTCAGTGATGCGGTGGAGGCTGACTTCGTACACAGTTTCAAATGTAGATATGATTGAACTCAATAGGCTCAGAAATGTCCACAACAGTTGATCGACAGTCGAGAAGCGGGACCAAAGAGCCGAAGCTCAACCCCCGCAAGCACAATTAAGTACAGTTCTGCTCTAACTAATTTACTAAAAATATATATTTTAAACTTAAAACAAATAAAAACGTTTCACTAAGATCCCCATTGGAGCAATTGATCGACCATGGACAATATCATTAAGAAATTCACGCCACTGCAGCTGTCACAGAAAATACTATTCGAGTTAGCTACTTGTAATTATCAGGGGTAATTAGCTACTCTAATTGCTCGTACCTTCAAACTGCATCCTCCATAGACACCTCCAAACGGTCAGCAGCATCTTCAGGGCCTTCACTGGTGCAGGTACCCAGTTGGTGCATTTTCTGGCACTCGCAAGCAACTTTTCTCTGCTTCTTTCGTCTAGAAGTGGAATCAAAACCAGACAAACGTCTTTCCCCCAAGTCTAAGATGCCCCCGAGGGTCTGGGCGTCTGTAGCACAACTATGATAACGTCCCTACTACAAATATTGCAGTTTCCACACGATAGCCGTTAATGGCGCCCTCCCTCCCTGCTGTCCAGCCCGCCAGTGATGTTCTCCAGCTCCTCACGGGGCATTCTCGAGAAATACCCGCTTGCTATTGGCTACTGAAAATGACGTCATTAAGTTCCTGCTCTCTCATTGGATGCTGAACGTAGCCTCGCTGGTCACGTGATCGTAGAGCTCGTGCCGAAACATGGCTACCTCTCAACGCTCGACGGACCCACTATTCGGAAACAAATAACCCGTCATGCTCATTAAAGCTGCGGCTTACATCAACCCATCCTCAGGTCATGCTCACCCAAGCTGCGGCCTACACCAACCCATCCTCAGGTCATGCTCATCCAAGCTGCGGCCTACACCAACCCATCTTCAGGTCATGCTCATCCAATCTGCGGCTTACACCAACCCATCCTCAGGTCATGCTCATCCAATCTGCGGCTTACACCAACCCATCCTCAGGTCTTGCTCACCCAAGCTGCGGCTTACACCAACCCATCTTCAGGTCATGCTCACCCAAGCTGCGGCTTACACCAACCCATCTTCAGGTCATGCTCATCCAATCTGCGGCTTACACCAACCCATCCTCAGGTCATGCTCATCCAAGCTGCGGAATGTATGAACCCAAGCAACTCGTAACATATTAAGGTCGATGCATAAATAACATCAATATTACGATGCTTTAATTTTTTACTATTACGTCTTATTTTTAAATGATTGGCTGATTCCGTTAACAAAATGCGAGGTATTAGGCTGCGTGAGATGAAGACAACGCTGAGTGCTACCTTAAATTTTAGCCAAATATCCCCAGTTTACTAACTGTAGGTAGTAACTAAGTGATTGTAACCTATCCACCGCTGCCCACTGCATGGGGGGCGGTGTGCAGGACAAACATATCAATTGTGACACTAGCTCTCCACATTTATCAGTTGCTTAATTTAGAAACTGTACTTGTGATCGATCTCGAACCCATTGTTGATGTGACGACTTATACTGAATTTTGTAACTAGCTCATCAAGATTGTAACTTGCTTAGCTAAATGTATTGTGGGGGTTCAGTCCCTGAGACCATTATGTGCCTCTGTAACCCTTTCCACCACCGCCCACAAGATGGGTATGGAGTGCATAATAAATGAACTAAACTAAACTAACTTTAATTTGTATTAATACATCGCATTGTCAGCGGCTTGATCGATGCCGGGAACATAAGCCATTGGGTGGGAGGTGAGCCCGTTGTTTGTGCTCTCAGGGTAATTTTGGCTGCGTCAAGTGTTTTAGCTAATCGTAATTAAACGGATCATGTCATTATTGTCAAGTCACAATCGACTTGAGAATGGTCCAGGACGGACCGAAACGTCGTCGTCTCTTCACCTTCTAGTGTGTGGTCTGGTCAACATGTCATTATTATATCTATATTATCTGATATGACGTAATCTTTGTTTATGGAACGTCAAACATTATTACCCACGATATAGCGAATTGTTGTTTGACACGGATAATGGGTGGATTGTTGTGAGACGGATAATGGGTGGATTGACATGGATAATGGGTGGATTGTTGTGATATGGATAATTGGTGGATTGATGTGATATGGATAATGGGTGGATTGTTGACATGGATAATGGGTGGATTGTTGACATGGATAATGGGTGGATTGTGATATGGATAATGGGTGGATTGTTGTGAGACGGATAATGGGTGGATTATTGACACGGATAATGGGTGGATTGTGATATGGATAATGGGTGATTGACATGGATAATGGGTGGATTGTTGACATGGATAACTGGTGGATTGTGACGCAGATAATGGGTGGATTGTTGTAACACGGATAATGGGTAGATTGTGGTGTGACACGGATAATGGGTGGAGTGTTGTGATACGGATAATGGGTGATTGTTGTGTGACATGGATAATGGGTGGATTGTTGACATGGGTAACTGGTTGATTGTGACACGGATAATGGGTCGATTGTTGTGGCTCGGATAATGGGTGGTGTCGTGACCCGGATAATGGGTGGATTGTTGTGACCCGGATAATGGGTGGATGGTTGTGACCCCAGACAATGGGTGGAGTGTAGCAACCCGGATAATGGGTGGATTGTTGTGACCCTGATAATGGGTAGATTGTTGTGCTACGGATAATGGGTGGATTATTGTGACCCAGATAATGGGTGGATCGTTGTGACACGGATAATGGGTGTATCGTTGTGACCCGGATAATGGGTGGATTGTTGTGACCCGGATAATGGGTGGATCGTTGTAACACGGATAATGGGTGGATCGTTGTAACACGGATAATGGGTGGATTGTTGTGCCAAAGGAACCTCCATAACTGGGACAGGTAACTCCTCCACTGAAATGGGAAGGGATGCAGGGTATACTTTCTTACCCGCCGGGGAGGAAGGAGGAGAGGAGTCAGGCTTACGTTTCTGACGTCGAGAGACAGATGTACCAGCAGCATGTATTGGACAACAGCCTCAACAGAAGGAGAACGGGAGCGGTCAACGTGAAGATTGCTGGGAGGATGGACAACGGCCTGGTGTGGACGACCAAAAGACAGAGGGGAGGGCTGAGAAGAAAGATTTGGGGCGAGAAGGGGAAAAGAGCACAGGAGACAGGGAAGACGAACAGGGTTAACTGTAGAGTATACCTGGAGAGAGTTGCGAGAGTTCTTCTACTCCCTGAGCCCAGCCTGGGGCCAGGCTCGAGAACAGTACTGTACTTAGCATTATTATGCATTTGTGTAAGGCTGATTCCGAGATACTGACCATAGGTCAATATCAATGTATTGATAAACCCAGTACTGATGTTAACAGTGTAAGCTACTATTGTGATTACAATTAAAATATACACATTGCTGTAAATGACATTGGTCCAAGATTTGAACTCCATAAAGCTTGTTTGTGCCAAACTTTGTTTTTCTTATAAAATTTAAGGCCTTCCTCCACATACACAAAAAATGTAAATGATTTTTTTTACTTTCACACGTAGAAAAATTAAAGTCCTGCATAAACCATATTGCATTCCTG
Organism: Procambarus virginalis; assembly: GCA_020271785.1. Taxonomy (NCBI): domain Eukaryota; kingdom Metazoa; phylum Arthropoda; class Malacostraca; order Decapoda; family Cambaridae; genus Procambarus; species Procambarus virginalis. The sequence goes on along the minus strand of WNGS01000543.1, from coordinate 10,006,021 downwards.
ATTATTTTTCTCATGGTGTTTGACCATTCAGCTTGGCAATGAGACAAAATGGTTTTCGTATAATGTACCTTATTAGAATATGCTACCGTACAATCTTTACACACAACTACCAGTACCGGCACCATCATCTCAACTTTTAGTTTTCACAAATAAAGTTGGATCTCTTCAAAATTTACAAATTATATTTTGGAATTTAATGTTATTGAAAAACAGTACTGTATTGAGTACTGTTTGTGCTGACAATTAGTTTTCTACAATGTGAAGCATCTGAGCCTCACCACCTCTCCTACTTTTCTTGGGTAGTAAAGGCACTCACCCAAAAAAGGATAGAAAAGCATTTTAAGGAAGGTTCAATAGCCTATAGTATTAATATTAAAAACCAAACTTTCAAACAATTTTTTTTCTGAGAGTGAGCATTTAGTTGTACAGTACAATGACAGGTAATAAAATTCAACAACTTTGAAGAATATGCAACCCATCCTCTAGAATAGTACATCGCATTTTAACGTTTAAACCCCCTAAGGCCAAAACAAATGTACTAAAATATCATTGCATCTCACCTAAATTGACACGATGTCCTGTTTTCTATTTGCGAGTCCTCGGTTAGGTTAGGTTCGGGTAATTTAGTACATCAATATAATGACATTGGGAATGCTCAAAAGGACAAGCTGCAATACAAGCGTGGCTAAAACATAATGCCATCTTTACTTTCCCTTAGATTTTGATTGGTTAAAAGGGCTGGAACTCACCAGCCAGGCCTACTAAACCATTACACACTTGCTATACTGCCAGCATAATGGGCTGATCTGATTAGCCAGCCAGCACTTTAATATGGTCAGCATTAGTGTGTTCACCAGAACATTTACATTGCTGTAAATGACATTGGTCCAAGATTTGAACTCCATAAAGCTTGTTTGTGCCAAACTTTGTTTTTCTTATAAAATTTAAGGCCTTCCTCCACATACACAAAAAATGTAAATGATTTTTTTGACTTTCACACGTAGAAAAATTAAAGTCCTGCATAAACCATATTGCATTCCTGATTATTTTTCTCATGGTGTTTGACCATTCAGCTTGGCAATGAGACAAAATGGTTTTCGTATAATGTACCTTATTAGAATATGCTACCGTACAATCTTTACACACAACTACCAGTACCGGCACCATCATCTCAACTTTTAGTTTTCACAAATAAAGTTGGATCTCTTCAAAATTTACAAATTATATTTTGGAATTTAATGTTATTGAAAAACAGTACTGTATTGAGTACTGTTTGTGCTGACAATTAGTTTTCTACAATGTGAAGCATCTGAGCCTCACCACCTCTCCTACTTTTCCTGGGTAGTAAAGGCACTCACCCAAAAAAGGATAGAAAAGCATTTTAAGGAAGGTTCAATAGCCTATAGTATTAATATTAAAAACCAAACTTTCAAACAATTTTTTTTCTGAGAGTGAGCATTTAGTTGTACAGTACAATGACAGGTAATAAAATTCAACAACTTTGAAGAATATGCAACCCATCCTCTAGAATAGTACATCGCATTTTAACGTTTAAACCCCCTAAGGCCAAAACAAATGTACTAAAATATCATTGCATCTCACCTAAATTGACACGATGTCCTGTTTTCTATTTGCGAGTCCTCGGTTAGGTTAGGTTCGGGTAATTTAGTACATCAATATAATGACATTGGGAATGCTCAAAAGGACAAGCTGCAATACAAGCGTGGCTAAAACATAATGCCATCTTTACTTTCCCTTAGATTTTGATTGGTTAAAAGGGCTGGAACTCACCAGCCAGGCCTACTAAACCATTACACACTTGCTATACTGCCAGCATAATGGGCTGATCTGATTAGCCAGCCAGCACTTTAATATGGTCAGCATTAGTGTGTTCACCAGAACTTTCAATATATTCAGCATGTTGGTGCTCATTGAACATTTAAATATGGTCAGCATATGGGTGTAAACTGGACCTTCTAATATTTTCATCATGAGGGTGTCCACTGGACTGTAATATGTTCAGCAAGAGGGTGTTCATCAGTCTTTGTGTAATATGTTCAGCAAGAGGATGTTTATTGGTCTTTGTAATATGTTCAGCAAGAGGATGTTTATTGGTCTTTGTAATATGTTCAGCAAGAGGGTGTTCACTGGTCTTTGTAATATGTTCAGCAAGAGGGTGTTCATTGGTTCTTTAAATATTCAGCATGAGGGTGTTCACCAGACATTTACTGTATATTCAATTAAATGTTATCAGTAAAATACATACACTATGGAAGAAATCTTAAACAAAAAGGTCAATATTGTTACTGAATATACAAGTACTCTAGGAAAAGGTACTTTCAACTTTATTAAGAACTAATTGTAAATACTGATGACAAAGAAATGCCTGAAATTTGTAGTTAGAAATGCAACAGTATTTTTAAATAGGACTAGAGCCAGCATATAACCAACAATGTTAGGAGTTTTTAAAGCCACAAGTGGAAGCCTCCGTATATGCCTTTGCACTCAGGATTACTAAACAAGAAATTGGAGCTATGTGAATATTTTAAGTAATGTCAACACGAAGAAAATATTTCTACTACAATGAGAGAACTATTAGGACATGTGTTTCTATCTTAGCCGTCTCCATACAAAGAACTAGCAGAACACTTAGGTGCTTTCCTATCATTCTTGCAGGATGATGATTAGAATCATTTACAAAAATATTTCAATTATCATATCTAAGGTTAAAAAAAAGTAACCATAAAATACACAAAGTTTGTTTTTCTTACATTACTTACTGTCGTCACTGGGATACAAGCAGTAGTCCTCAACCAAACACTTACTTTTGGTAGAAATTCTGGAAATAGTTTGTGAGTTCAACATCTTTGACTATGGCCCTGAACAAATAAAATGCAGACATCGGAATTATTTCATTATAAAACCTTGCTTGAATGGTTTTTGGAACTCTGGCATCTGCCTCCAAAGAGAATTTCAATATTTTTCTATTAAGATGGTACTGTCAGTCCAGACCTACTGTGTCCTTCCTATAACACATGTACAAGGCTACATACAGGAGATATGTGTAGAGGCAAGGAAGTCTGAGCCCAAGGACCAATATCACTTGTCACTTCACATAAAACTGATCCATAAACAGGTGCCTCCACAAATATACATATACTGTACATTATATATACAGTGTATAAAACACACACACACATATAATATATATATATATATATATATATATATATATATATATATATATATATATATATATATATAATTATTATTATTATTTACGTGTGTTAAAAAAAAATCTCAAGAAAATATACAAAAATAAGAAAACTGCAGAATCTTTTAACAAATGCACTTTCTAATATTTAAATAAGAAAACTTTAAATTACATCCACAGGAAGGTTGTTCACAAACCTTCATTTTCAGGATTAGAAACGGTGATATTAATGGATCACATCCTCTCAAAGAGGTGAGCTCACAGAACTGAGTAAAAGATGAGTAAGACTAGGTTGAGTCAGGCTAGTTATGATGCTTGGAGGCCAAAATGAATAGTCACTTCAAGACGTATATGAAAGGGCATTTACTCACAGCAAACAGCACCTGACTTACAACTAATTTGTCTGTCTTTCTTTTGGTATGTAGCTACATACATGGCAAAATAGAGACATGAGATTCCCAAAATTAACGCAAAGAGATGGGACCAGTTTTTCTGAACATATTTAAAATAATATATTTTCTTATGTTTCAAAACTAGCAAACTGACCATGAATATTAAACACTGTATTTACAAAAATATAAAATAAGTAGACAAACTTATCAGGAATAAATAAATGTACAAGTTAGCCAAAATAAAGAGCCTAAAAGAAAAATCCTTCTTTCAAAACCAATATTCAGGGTACACATTTAGTCAGTCAACCAATGCTAAACCCTCAACTAATGCCTTGAAATTGTATTCTGGAGTAACTATTCTATAGCATTCTTCATACTTTGCAAAATTACAAATGGCATCCAGGTATATTATGGAAAGATATTTGTAACTATACAATTATTTAAGGAGCAGATTTATAATTTGGCAATTTATACACAGACAGCAATAGATTCAACAGAGGTACAATCAAGTGCATCAAATGAGTTCCCTCCAAGTACTCTCTAAATGTGATTTTTAAACAAAACTGTTCAAATCAGTGGGTAGTAGAGCACACCTTCAGGCAGTAATGGCGTGTATCACTCAACACTTGGGTAACTCCCAGAGTTAGTCTGAAATACAGGTATCTGCAAGAGGGTTACAGCCTCTTAAAAGTTCATATACAGTATTCATGTGCTTTAGCCACTTATATCAATACAGTATAAATATCCACACAAAAAAATCATTTACATCTATTGTTATTTTATACATACTATACATAGTGTACCCAAGATATGAATGAAAATACCACAGCACATCACGTAGAATTCCAATGTGTCCAGAAACACAACTTGTCATGTTTCACCTAAACCAATATGTGTAATTATACTATATCATAAAAAATTATGTAAAGAAAAATTCTAAAAAAAAAAAAAAAATTACCTACATTCATGGTCAACATCTGAGATCTAACATTTATCTGAGGGTCCAACACTTGTCTAACTAGTCCTTAAGAGCATGTTATTAGAAGATAAATAATAAGCTGACATCTACCAATGACCAAACAGTAATGGATGAGTCAACATGCAACTGTCCTCCAAGTGCTTGCACATTACTACTCGAGAAGAGCATGTTGCTAAGACCTCTAAGTCAGCTGAGACGTGTCTTACAGTCATCAGAAAGTGATATTAGTTGGATCTTGGTGCTACAACTTACTATCAGCTCAGATGCTGCCTAGAAATGTAGATGAGGTTAGTCATTGCAACGACACACAAATGAAGGTTGTAACAGCTCTACACAATATAGCGGCTGGCTGAGGCATAATAATAAATCAGTTACTAAATTCAGAGAATCACCTGCTAAGACTCCATGTGGAGGCACCATCTCTGGATCCTCTTGTTGATTCATAAAAAAATAATAATATTAATAATAAATTAAACATACCAGATATTTATATAAATTTACAGTTCTCTTGCACACTCATGCCATTCAGTTATAAAAGGTTTCTTCAACAAGTGTCATATAATATGCAATACAGCAATAGGAGATGCACTTACAAGAAATGTCAAAACAGATATGGGGGTTCACATAGCAAAATATAAGTAACACAAGAATCAATCCTCAACTCAAACTGAAACATTCACTCTTCAATTTAGATTGTACAGGTATCTTCACAATATCGCTCATCACCACTTAAGAAGCATTAAATTAACACTTTAAATGGTAAATGTGCAATGACATTCAAAATTCATGACAAGATCAGATTTAATGAGCCTTGAACAATAAGGAATTAAAAGTATATTCCAATTTTACATAATTTTTTAAAAGCCCTGCTTATCTCAAAATTTTACTCAAGACATTTTACATATATTTAAATTTTGTACACAGAAATTATCCCTTGATACTGTGCATGTTGGTATACATGGTACAATACTGTATGTTTGGAGAAGGTAATTCAGTTACTATCAACAGTGTTTTCAAATTAAATTTCAGGAAATAATTACAGTACTGTACCTCTAAGCAAATTCAAAGTAATTATCTGCAATGTATGAATCTATGGGATTTTTGTTACACACAATACAGTACTCTATTGCATGTTAACATATCCAGCTTGATACAAATCTAAATCTAAAATTAGAATATATTTTATGTATGAAGGGAGGGATGTGTGTGTTCGTGAAGGGGGGGAAAGGAGTTGTGTGTTGGCGGGGGGTGGGGGGCATGGGGGGGTTGTAATTACCTAAGTGTAGTTACAGGGTGAGAGCTACACTCGTGGTGTCCCGTCTTCCCAGCACTCTTATAACGCTTTGGAACTACTGACGGTTTGGGCCTCCACCACAGTCTCACTTAACTTGGTCCAACTGTCTTTCCCCCTTTTGCGAAAGAGAATGTTTTTATATTTCTTTGGTTGTGAGTATGTAGAGGAGGTTCCAGGTGTGTTGGGGAGGTTCCAAGTGTGTAGGGGGGGGGGGGTTGTGGGTTTATGGGTGTGTAACAGTCAGGTTATGGGTGTTAAGGGGATTGTGAATGTACAAGGGAGGTTGTAAATGTACAAGGGAGGTTGTGTATTTGCAGGGAGTGGAGAGTATTGCAGGAATGTGTGTTTATGGTGAGTTTGACTTTTAGTAAATGGTTTGTGTGTATATACACACACGTATGTATATTGTACACATGTATGTATACACACACATGTATATTATGTGTATATACAATATACACTATGTATATTGGGCATATGTTGAGGTGGCTGTATATGGGGTATGTGTGGGGGGGTAGATGTATATGGAGCATGTGTGTGTTATGGTAGATGTAGATGTATATGGGACACATGTAGTGGTAGATGTATATGGGGTATGTATGGGGGTAGATTTATATGGGGCATGTGCATAGTGGTAGATGTATATTGGGCATGTGTGGGGATAGATGTAGATGTGCATGGGACACATGTGGGTGTAGATGTTTATGGGACACATGTGGGGGGTAGATGTATATGGGGCATGTGTGGGGGTGGATGTATATGAGCTATGTGTGTGGGGGGTGGCTGTATATGAGGCATGTGTTTACATGTATGCATGAATGCAACATATATTATAAATATACATACTATAAGCCAACAACTGTTCTTATAACACTTTTGGGTAGATTTCTGTGTTCTGGCCTAACTACCACAATGCAAAGCATGTGGCTAAAGTGGTGAGACAGGTGATAATGGAAAATTCATTAAATATGCTAAAAGTTTAAACTATTTACTGCCAGGCATGCATTACCATTTACCATACCACACACATATGAGCTATGTGTGTGGGGGGTGGCTGTATATGAGGCATGTGTTTACATGTATGCATGAATGCAACATATATTATAAATATACATACTATAAGCCAACAACTGTTCTTATAACACTTTTGGGTAGATTTCTGTGTTCTGGCCTAACTACCACAATGCAAAGCATGTGGCTAAAGTGGTGAGACAGGTGATAATGGAAAATTCATTAAATATGCTAAAAGTTTAAACTATTTACTGCCAGGCATGCAATACCATTTTTTAAAAGACAGTACTGTAATTTTAGCTAAACCAGAGTTCATATTTCCAACCAATGGAGTATTTTTTGGTGCCACAAAAATAATATTAGATGCTTAAAACATGTAAATGTAGAGTAACTTAACTGTGAGGAAGAATGTGTTAAGACTAAGTGTTTGAAAAGTGAAAGAAAGAAAAGCGTAACAGTCAGGTGGGCACACACACACACATGAAGGAATACAAGTTCTGGTACATGGTATTTATAAAAAAAAGAGGCTATACGAGCCACCCTGCTGGTAATGTGGAAAATGGTGTCACCCAAGTACAGTCATAATGTTGGTTATGTTTCATTGTTCCAAGATTATTCACAGTATACAAGAGATATCTTGAGAGCAAAATACTTCCCATAGACACAACTAGTGACAAGACAGCAAACAGAATTAGAACTTGAACAAAACATCAGTCATCTTTAGTTACTGCCCAACCATATATTAACACTGATAATATGCAAGTCTGTTTCTCCTAATTTATTTAATATAAGATGACATATGTTGTCACTAAGTCAAGAGTGAAACAATGCACTCTAACAAAATTGTGTTGTAAAGTAGCAGTAGTTAATAAAATAGATGAATAAGGGACATATTACTAAAATATTAGTGAAGTACATTCCCTAAGTATTAATCAGAATCCCGAAACATACAGAAAATTTTTAAACAAACAAATAAATAAATCTATTATATATAAGCAAAACTTGTGTCCATTTTGGTGTATTCTGGAGTTAATCTCCCATACAACAAGCTCCATTCCTGCAGCCTAGGTTTCCATTTCTAGACTAACCCACTTTTAACTTTGCCAATACTGTACCAAAGTACACCACCATTTAAAGCCCAAGCATTAAAGCATAAATAACCTGGTTGTTATGTTATCAGATTATTATTATTCAATCATACTTTACAATATCAATTCTTAAATTAATTGTGATCAAGCATTCATTTAAAAAATAATAAGTAAAAAGTACAGTACTGTAGTGACAAATTACACCATGACATTAATTTTTTTAAACTTTAGGTTTAAGATATGAAACTACAGTATTATTATTATAGTGGTCTGGTAACATATTTTAGTGTCATCCATTGTTTTTCACTATTTCATCTGATAATGTATTATAAGGTCATTCGATCTCAAGCATTACAAACTACGATTTCGTAACCATTTTTTGGCATCATTATGATGCAAATCCTTCAAATTAAATGCACCAAATGTGGGCAGATCTAACAGTGGCCATTTTTGTTAAATCACTTCACCTCTTACAAAGTACCTTGGGCAGTCTTTGAATTTATGCTAATTCCTAGTGACTTTGCAAAATACATGAATATTCAATATTTAAGTAATGTTTGTTTTCCCTACCATTGGGCTGGACGGTAGAGCGACGGTCTCGCTTCATACAGGCCGGTGTTCAATCCCCGACTGTCCAAGTGGTTGGGCACCATTCCCCCCCCCCTATCCCATCCCAAATCCTTATCCTGATACATTCCAAATGCTATATAGTTGTAATAGCTTGGCACTTTCTCCTGAAACTGTAATTCCCTCCCTCCCTCCTTCTACACAAGTAAGCACAGTAATTATCAGGAGACAGCAGGCCAGCCTGCAAGAAGGTGCAAGACTGTTCTGGCAGCAAAGTGAAGAGCTTTGTTCCATGTTGTGCCGAGTTAACCACGTGTGGTAAATACTTGACCAAACCAAGAAGATTTTGATTTTCTGGTATAGTGGCAGGAGGAAGAGCAAGGGAATAGGTCACATTTAACAGTATGCAGTTTGTTGCTTGTAACAGCCAACCACTCTCTCTCCAATAGTTTTGCATTACAATGCAAATGACAAGTTGTTTCTGGAAATGGGACCAGAACGAATTGCTTCTTTAGCAACGACATCTTTTTTGCAACATAGGAGGCCTGGCCGATGACCGGGCTGCTGGGATGTAAAGTCCCGAAACCAACTCAAGGTATAGGTCAATCATGTGTGCACATTTTCATAAAAATAAATATTGATCAATGATTAAAAAATAAATATGGAGTTTTTAAATGTTTATGAGTTTTTATACATTCAAGAGATGCCACACACACAGTACTGCATATACTAATTTGTTTTTAATCTACACACTAGAACATTCATATCCAAACATTTTGACACATTTATTTATATCTATAAAACAGAATGTGTCTGTCTGTCCAAACTAGAATGCCAGATGCTTGGAGCTAGCCTCGCCTATCTTTTCAAGATGACATATTGGGGAGGGGGGGGGGGGGAGGTATGCAAGTAGCATAGGCCAGTTGGGGTAGGCCCCAGTACCACCCCAATGGTACCATGTGATTTTCATGAAGTCTGAAATTGGGGCTGTATTTCCTGTAGAGCTAGTTAGCAGATTTGTTTTAGTGCCTCATAATATTCAATTAATTATCTAAGAGAGACAGATACAGAGGGAGGGGGATGTTGGAAGAGAGGGGATGGAAGATGGAGACTGGGAGAGGGAAGGAGTGGGAGTAGAGGGGTGAGAGGACAAAAGGGGGGGGGGGAAAGAGAGGATGTTGGGGATGGAGGGGGAGAAAGGTGGAGAGGGGCAGAAAGGTGGAGAGGGAAGAANTCCATGTTTCTTTTGTGTCTCCTGCGTCCCCTTGCCACTCGGGCGGGGGGGGGGGGCGGGAGGCGTAGGGTTTTATATAGCTTCAGGGTACCCGTTCCCCCCCCCCCAACCACCAGGCATGGGGAAAGGTAGGTACCCTAAGCACACATATTTCCCTAACAACACAAACTAAAATATATAAAATAATGGTTAGATGGCAATCTCACCCACAAGCGTTAAGATAATAATAATAATGTGTTAGTACAATAGAAAATTCTTTTGTATTTGCTTTTGTTATATAAGACACAGCACACAAAGGGAGGAGTGCACAGCATATCATTAAAATATTAACTAAAGCTGAAGACAAAACAACAAGCTGGTTGGTGTCACACAGTTCCCGGAACACTCGCAGGAGTGTTGTCCTGCCTATAATTGCTTTATTAGACCGTGACAAATGGGCAGCGTCCGGGCTGGTTTTCTCAACATCAATCAACTTTATTAGCGTTAAATGAGACAACTGTTTGTCCCATATAGAGTAAATATTGCCACATTTCAAGTCCCCCGCTGCCACAACTTATGCACTTCATTTTGCAAGTTGATAGCGGGTATCATCTCGGGGGTTTAAAGTTCTTGTACCTTATGTTCTGTTTAAGTGTGCCTACCACTTTATTATTAATATTACACTACTTCTATCCTTATAGATGCCAAATAGTTGAAATTGTGCGTTACATTTGCAGGTCATACGAGACTTGGCCAAGTGATGTTTAGACTCTGTGGTGTAGTGGTAAGACACTCGCCTGGCGTTCCGCGAGTGCTTTGTCATGGGTTCGTATCCTGGCCGGGGAGGATTTACTGGGCGCAAATCCTTAACTGTAGCCTCTGTTTAACTGAACAGTAAAATGTGTGCTTGGTTGCAAAAACGATTCTTCGCGGCGGGGATCGTATTCCAGGGACTTGCCCGAAACGCTACGCGTACTAGTGGCTGTATAAGAATGTAACAACTCTTGTATATATCTAAAAAAAAAAATGTGAGAAACTTGCACAGAAAAAAATCCGCAATCACCTGGCAGAGAAAAACAAACAGGTGTAGTGTACACTTCCAACTGCTTGGCATCTATAACCAATATCTTCGTCTCACGAGCTATTCCAAGCTGTTGAGAGGGACGTAATATGTATATCAGTTTGTGTGTGTTGGCAAGACACAATACTGAGTCTGAGGCCACTGAGCGGTTGTACTAAAATGGCTTCATATCCAGTAGCATTACCTGAATTAGTAGTACAAGTAATATTAATAATGGAGGAAGCAGTATTAACAGTTTCACTGCAGGAGATGCACACAAGTTAGGACGAGTGGTGCCTGAACGGCAGCACTTAGAGCATGGTTTTCTTTATTGCATCGTAAGTACAAGAAAACGGTGGTAGTAGGCGAGGACGGACTTAACCTATCAGATGAGATGCATACTAAAGACGTCTACAACAAATTACAAAATATTGGTGGAATAATATTTCAGATTTTTTGTTTGTTCTTCAGATTCTGCCATATGAACACACCACATAACTCCAGAATATCCAATATACAGTCCTATAGCACAGTGGGCTACATCCTCTAGTTACAATCGAGAGACCAAGGTTTAAACCCTGGGCGTAAGGAGTGGGCACTTTATTACGACAGTTTTATGACGTTGGGAAACCTTAGGAGGATAGATAGGCCAGAAACGGCAGTGCCCACATATCTTTCATTCAACATAGGTTTCCTAATTAGAGAATAAGGTATTTTCCCCTGAATGGTCCAAATAGTTTCCATAAGGGCCCATTCTTTATATTGTAATGTATTGTCTTTCCTTCCATCCGATGTCCTGCCCACCTAGCAATAAATTGGTACCTAGGAGATAGGCAATTGTTGTGGGTAGTATCCTCAGGAAAGTTAGTAGTTGGCCACATTTAGTCTTACCTAACCTAATTATTACTGAAATAATATAATCTAACAACCATAATAATCATATTTAACCTAATCAAACATTTGCAAAAACCCTAAGAGAGGGAGTGGTGACGTCACATAAATTTTGACTGGATGTCAATGCATAAATACCAAAGTATAAATTATAAATTAATGTTTTGCAAGAAAAGTGTATACGTTTGATGTGATCAAGTCAGTGTAGATGATCGAGAAATGGACAATGGATAAATGTTTTTAAATATTAACCTTAAATATTTGTCATCATATACTTATGTTAGTTTTAGTAAATATTAATGAACTTCGAATAAGTTCCGACCTAACAGAAAATGATACAGACGAGACTATGAAACTTAAACTATTAATGTTACAAATAAACAAAAATTACGATGACAATTAAAATATAATATAGAAAAGATATAATTATTAATTAAAATAACACCCACATTTAAACTTTCAATGTGTATATATATATATTATATATATATATATATATATATATATATATATATATATATATATATATGCGAACAAGCCTGAATGGTTATATTTTCATATATATATATAATATATATATATATATATATATATATATATATATATATATATATATATATATATGAATATATATATATATATATATATATATATATATATATATATATATATATATATATATATATATATATATCCCTGTTCTTCCAACAATCATTTACGGGTTAATATTCAGCTTCGGCCAGCTAGGTTAGACTAGCCTAACCTTCAGTTACAGATGTTATTGTGACCTGTAACACTGAATGAAGGAGCTGAATGTCACGTACACAGGTTTAGGTTAGTTCATTTATTATGCACCCGATACCCATCTTGTGGGTGGTGGAGGAAAGGGTTACAGAGGCACATAATGGGCTCAGGGACACACAAAGTCAATACTGACTCGGTGTTTGCATAGTTGTAATAAATAAGGTTGTACAATTTCGTACTCATTGATTTGCACCAGAAATTCAAGACGAAAAGCCTATTTATATGTTGCCAAATATATTATACATTAAAATAAATAATCTTAAAAGTACCTATAACATGCAGAAGCTAAATAATAACTCACTTGTCTCCCACAACCAATATTTGCAATACAAGGGGTATTGCAAATACAACAATACAACCCCCTACAACAAGGGGGTTGTAGATGTGTTATAATTCCAGGGTGCACTAGTTGCCGCCGCTATTGTAACTACTGCCACACACATACATACATACTAGTGTTATATACCACAACTACGGAGTATATATAGCCACAACAGTAATAAGTTGGCACAGAGACACCAATAAATTACCATACGAAGGCCTCAGCGAGTGGTGCTGCACGTGGCTGCACCTCAAACTGTGGGACCCATTCTGCCAGAAAGCCGGAAAACTTTATCTGTAAAATGCATCCCTAATTGCGGTAAATTATTGAATATATAACCTTCCTTATGCTAAGGCGCAATAATATTATTGCAATGTCTACTAACGCGTAAATATTGAACCAAAAACCTAAAGAAATTGAAAATAACTCATATTTTTCGCTGATAGAGCAAGCAGGTAATAATCGGCCAACTATGGTAAGAAATTATTACTGTCGGCTTCCGCACATGCTGTAGTTAATTCATAATATTTATTGTGAAGCTATCGTATATTTGTGTGAAGACTTGCAGTGTGAAGCTATTGTATATGTAACCACTGAATGAGATGGGTGAACTGAATATATATATATATATATATATATATATATATATATATATATATATATATATACACATATATATATATATATATATATATATATATATATATATATATACATACAAGAGAGTATCATATATATATATATATATATATATATACATACAAGAGAGTAATATATATATATTATATATATATATATATATATATATATAATATATATATATATATATATATATATATATATATATATATATATATATATATATATATATATATATATATATGATACTCTCCAGCCCGTCCACCTAAGGTTTCCCAACGTCAAGAAACTGTCGTACCAAAGTACCCTATCCTATCCTAACCTACCTGAGGACCCAAAACAGTAAACGAGACAGTATGTCAATTTCGCGAGCCGCTACCATTTCCAGCACAATTTTTGGCGTTAGGTAAAGTATGCGTCAAGACGCGACGTTCTATTTGCAGGACGGGTTGATTGATTGATGAAGATTATGCCATTCAAAACGTGGCACGGGCATGAATAGCCTGTAAGACGAGGATGGGTTGCGATACCACTGTTACTACCTTTTTTCAGTTTACACAGAATTACACAGAATTTACACAGAATTTTGTGATTCAACATAGCCGTGCTACCTGAAACATTTTGATCCGATTAGCTGAATCTAACACAACAAACTACAGCTCCCACTTGTTGTGCAACTTACAGTGATTTGTGCATGCTGACTAAAGTTCTTTTCTTCATCAATCTGCTGCAAGGTAATGTTGATGATATGGTAGTTGTTATGTGCATTATTATGCAATCACCAACATGGTATAAGCAATAATGTTACCACAACCTTCCCACACTATGTAAGTTATCTGAATACATGACACCACATTCGGTCCCTTTAAATCACAATTGAAATTTTTTTAACATACTCCTTGAAACTCTTATGCAATTAAATCAAACTAGCTATATGTTATAGTTTCCTATTATCTCTGAATGTAAACAAATGTACAAAAGTCTATCTGGATTTGCATATAACATTATCAATTACAAAATTCATATATGCAAATAAAAAGAATTAACCATAATGCAGAATACTTATATTTAAATTAAGGCGTAAGCCTAGTCTCTTGCTAATCTTGCATACGGCTTGATGTTATCATTTACTATACCACACATTTACTTACACACGATGATAACTTTTCATGCCGCATGTCACCTTAGTAACGTCTTTAGTTAATCACTCTCTCTCTCTCTATTATGCAAGTTACGTATGTAAAACAATACAGGCGATTTCAAGTTCCATTATTGCTAGCCTAGCCATAACAGTTAGTCATATCAGAGATGACTAAGGCTACGGCAGCTTAGTGTAAAAGAAAACATCTTTATTGTGGTCCACTTCTGCGTTGGTCACGTGAAAAACCAATAATCAAATGCACTCCATATTCGCTCGGTCATCAATAATATCTGACTGCAACTGGTATTTATATAAAACTGACCTACAATCCTGAGAAATATGAAAACAGAAGAGACACAATCCGCATCAATAATGTTTCTACCCGAGTTGAGGGGTATGAGTACGGGTGAGACTACGGGAACTGAATATTACGTCGCTGGAAGAAAGTTAGGGTAAACATAATCACCACATACAAGATTCTCAAGAGGAATTGATCTAGTTGAAAAAGACAGCTTATTTAACACAGGTGGTACACGCACAAGGGGACAAAGACCGAAACCGAGTACTCAGATGAACTATAGTGACATTAGTTAGTTAGTTTAGTTCATTTATTATGCACCCCATACCATGTGGGCGGTAGTGGAAAGGGTTACAGAGGCACATAATGGGCTCAGGGACTGAACCCCACAGTTCATTTAGCTAAGCAAGTTACAATCTTGATGAGCTAGTTACAAAATTCAATATAAGTCGTCACATCAACAATGGGTTCGAAATCGACCTCAAGTACAGGTTCTAAATTTTTAGTGTCAAGGTAGTTAACAAATGGAATGCACTAGTCAGTGATGCGGTGGAGGCTGACTTCGTACACAGTTTCAAATGTAGATATGATTGAACTCAATAGGCTCAGAAATGTCCACAACAGTTGATCGACAGTCGAGAAGCGGGACCAAAGAGCCGAAGCTCAACCCCCCAAGCACAATTAAGTACAGTTCTGCTCTAACTAATTTACTAAAAATATATATTTTAAACTTAAACAAATTAAAACGTTTCACTAAGATCCCCATTGGAGCAATTGATCGACCATGGACAATATCATTAAGAAATTCACGCCACTGCAGCTGTCACAGAAAATATTATTCGAGTTAGCTACTTGTAATTATCAGGGGTAATTAGCTACTCTAATTGCTCGTACCTTCAAACTGCATCCTCCATAGACACCACCAAACGGTCAGCAGCATCCTCAGGCCCTTCACTGGTGCAAGTACCCAGTTGGTGCATTTTCTGGCACTCGCAAGCAACTTTTCTCTGCTTCTTTCGTCTAGAAGTGGAATCAAAACCAGACAAACGTCTTTCCCCCTAAGTCTAAGATGCCCCGAGGGTCTGGGCGTCTGTAGCACAACTATGGTAACGTCCCTACTACAAATATTGCAGTTTCCACACGACAGCCGTTAATGGCGCCCTCCCTCCCTGCTGTCCAGCCCGCCAGTGATGTTCTCCACCTCCTCACGGGGCATTCTCGAGAAATACCCGCTTGCTATTGGCTACTGAAAATGACGTCATTAAGTTCCTGCTCTCTCATTGGATGCTGAACGTAGCCTCGCTGGTCACGTGATCGTAGAGCTCTTGCCGAAACATGGCTACCTCTCAACGCTCGACGGACCCACTATTCGGAAACAAATAACCGTCATGCTCATTAAAGCTGCGGTTTACATAAACCCATCCTCAGGTCATGCTCATCCAAGCTGCGGTTACATCAACCCATCCTCAGGTCATGCTCATCCAAGCTGCGGCTACATCAATCCATCTCAGGTCATGCTCATCCAAGCTGCGGCTTACACAACCCATCCTCAGGTCATGCTCATCCAAGCTGCGGCTTACATCAATCCATCCTCACGTCATGCTCATCCAAGCTGCGGCTTACACCAAACCATCCTCACGTCATGCTCATCCAAGCTGCGGCTTACACCAACCCATCCCACGTCATGCTCATCCAAGTGCGGCTTACACCAACCATCCTCACGTCATGCTCATCCAAGCTGCGGCTTACACCAACCCATCCTCAGGTCATGCTCATCCAAGCTGCGGCTTACACCAACCCATCCTCAGGTCAGCTCTCCAAGCTGCGGCTTACATCAACCCATCTCAGGTCATGCTCATCCAAGCTGCGGCTTACATCAACCCATCCTCAGGTCATGCTCATCCAAGCTGCGGCTTACACCAAACCCATCCTCAGGTCATGCTCATCCAAGCTGCGGTTTACATTAACTCATCCTCAGGTCATACTCATCCAAGCTGCGGTTTACATTAACTCATCCTCAGGTCATGCTCATCCAAGCTGCGGTTTAAACCAACTCATCCTCAGGTCATGCTCACCCAAGCTGGGTTACATCAACTCATCCTCAGGCCATGCTCATCCAAGCTGCGGTTTACACCAACCCATCCTCAGGTCATGCTCATCCAAGCTGCGGTTTACACCAACCCATCCTCAGGTCATGCTCATCCAAGCTGCGGTTTACACCACACCCATCCTCAGGTCATGCTCATCCAAGCTGNGACGTGAGATCACACATGTTCTCGAAGGACTGACGTGAGATCACACATGTTCTCGAAGGGCTGACGTAAGATCACACATGTTCTCGGAGGACTGACGTGAGATCACACATGTTCTCGAAGGGCTGACGTGAGATCACACATATTCTCGAAGGGCTGACGTGAGATCACACATGTTCCTGAACACTCGCGTGGAATCACCGACGTTCAACAGATGTTCTCGAGTCTTCTCAGAGACACCAGCTATTCTAAACCTTTCAAGACTCGCGGGCAAAGATGACAGCATCTTCAATTTATCCCATCGCTTCAATATCCAGACATTAAGAAAATCCAGCGGAGCCGTGCTGAGGGCTCGAACCTCAGCTCCATTTTCTTATTGCTATATATCACGGTAATGTGATTTTGGTGTGTGTGTGTTAAAGACATTCTCCCCAGGAGTTACGGGCGGTGTGAGTGCTTAGCGGCACTCTGTACTACTGGGTACTCAGTGGGACACACTCACCAGAGGCACTCGTCAGCGGGACACACTCACCAGAGGCACTCATCAGCGGGACACACTCACCAGAGGCACTCATCAG
This sequence comes from Procambarus virginalis, assembly GCA_020271785.1. Lineage (NCBI taxonomy): Eukaryota > Metazoa > Arthropoda > Malacostraca > Decapoda > Cambaridae > Procambarus > Procambarus virginalis. The sequence goes on along the minus strand of WNGS01000543.1, from coordinate 9,988,278 downwards.
TGAGACACACTCATCAGAGGCACTCATCAGCGGGACACACTCACCAGAGGCACTCATCAGCGGGACACACTCACCAGAGGCACTCATCAGTGAGACACACTCATCAGAGGCACTCATGAGCGGGACACACTCACCTGGCCGACTCTGGCTCTCTCATCTCCACCACTTTGATCTGCTGTGGTTCTCTACCCAGCGTCCCTCACCCTCCTCCCAGCATCCCTCACCCTCCCGCCAGCGTCCCTCACCCTCCCCCTAGCGTCCCCTACACCCCCTTCTCCAGGGACCCGCCCCCCTCCACCTAACATCCTTCCACACCTTCCTCTTGAGAATGGAAGAGCTGGCATGAGGGTGTAGATGGCTGACCGCCTTGTGTTATGGTTGCCAACGTCTGGTTGACCACGATGATGTTGGGCCAGATGGAAAACACTGGAAACATTGACCTAAAACATAATATATTTTCAGACGTCTCGCCAGTGTTGAAGGGTGAGAGGGACGCACCAGGCCAGCCTACACGGGTCAGGACTAGGGACGAGTCGTCTCACACCCTTGCCCTGAATACGGACACGTGAAGGAGAAGCAGGCCATCCAGGGGAGCGGTACATACTCAAGATGCGAGCCAAGTATCAGTAGAACGCGCCAAGCCATTACGACTACATAGCACTTGGGAAGAGGTCAGGATAAGGATTTGGGATGGGACGGGGGGGGTAGGAATGGCGCCCAACCACTTGGACGGTCAGGGGGGGGGTTGAAAGCCGACCTGCAGGAAGCGAGACCGTCGCTCTACCGTCCAGCCCAAGAAGATGGGAGAGAATTATAATGACATGGCAAGGAAAGTCACCTTCGGGAGGACAAATACAACGTTCCTACACGAGGGCCTGTGACCATAATTGGTGGAGGATGATAGTGATGGTGCCAGGAGTCGCGTTAATGTGTGGTTAAAAACACACAAGTTACGACAGTCAGGCGATGAGTGGCGGCGATGGCACTAAGAGAGCCGCATTGACAAAGGCTGGAGCAGAGGCACCCTGGTGGACTGTTAAACTGGCACTATCTTCCAGCCCTCTGCTGAACACACTTGTGGGAGTGTTGGAGGGACCTCTGGGAGTGTTGGAGGAACCTCTGGGAGTGTTGGAGGAACCTCTGGGAGTGTTGGAGGAACCTCTGGGAGTGTTGGAGGAACCTCTGGGAGTGTTGGAGGAACCTCTGGAGTGTTGGAGGAGCTGGAGGCTATTTTGGGAGTGTTGAGGAATCTCTGGGAGTGTTGGAGGCTATTTTGGGAGTGTTGGAGGAGCTGCAGGTAACTTTGGGAGTATGGGAGGAGGTGGACGCACCTCTGGGAGTGTTGGAGGAGATGGAGAGTAAGCTAGGAGGGGAAATTGCAACTGAAAAGGGACGCGAGATACCCACGAAGTAAAAGTGGCAACGAGATAGATAGATAGATAGATAGATAGAGAGAGAGAGAGAGAGAGAGAGAGAGAGAGAGAGAGAGAGAGAGAGAGAGAGAGAGAGAAAACTGACAGGAAGAGGGCAGGAGGGAAATATAAAATGAGAAATGAGCGAATGATTGAGGTGCTGCAGCGCTTCCTGCACTAGTTACCCCTGCTAACTGTGTTGTCAGACAGCCTGCTAACTTCACAAACTTAGCAATTAATGCTAATCTCCTAGCCCCCTACCTCCCCCCCTTGCACTCCCCCCTTCCCTCTCTCACACACCCTCTCCCACCTCTCCCTCTATGCCACCATTCTCCTCTCACAATTGGACATCTCGGAGGGGAGGGTCATTCAGGGCCCTCAGTGAGAGGGTTCTGTCGCCATAACCCGTTTGGTATGTCACATTCCCTTCTAACTTACGTGTTCCTGCCTCTTCCGTACGTGTTCTTGCCTCCCCGTACGTGTTCTTGCCTCCCCCGTACGTGTACTTCCCTCCCCCGTACGTGTACTTCCCTCCCCCGTACGTAATCTTGCTGTCCGTGGCCGTGTCCGTGTGAGGTTGGTTCATCAGGCGGAGTGCCGTGTCCTGACGTGAGACACGGTTAAGACACCCGTGTCTCCCCTTGTCCCCGGCACACGTATGTATGAAGTACGCTCCAGACACGCGCTTATACACCTGTCTTGCCTCATTGTTCTTGGAGTAGGTGTGGGACAAACCTGCTTCCTCTGAGTGTGGGGGGGGGGGGAGAGAAAGGGGGAGAGAGGGGGGAGAGAGAGAGAGAGAGAGAGAGAGAGAGAGAGAGAGAGAGAGAGAGAGAGAGAGAGAGAGAGAGAGAGAGAGAGAGAGAGAGAGAGAGAGACTAAACCCATCTTCTCTCCAGGTAAAGCTCTCTCTCAGAATATGGAAACAGTCTCTCTCTCTCTCTCTCTCTCTCTCTCTCTCTCTCTCTCTCTCTCTCTCTCTCTCTCTTTGATTACTGCCGAACTGCGTCCTCTTACAGTTGGTGATGAGTTTGATTAAATGCGCACTGGAAGGTAAAAGTCTCTTCAGAACTATCCCTAGTTTGAGCTCTACATCAAAATATAAATGTGAAGATTTAATTTCGCGGTTCGTTGCTCGATATCATAATGTGTCAAGCTCTGTCATAACGCTTCGAAATGTTTCAAATTTATTCATAAGTGTTTCAAATTTATTCACAGGAGTTTCAAATTTATTCACAGGAGTTTCATAACATCTCAGGATGTTTCAAGACGTTTCGAAGGTTTTATTTTTTTAAATGCCAAACCTGTGGTGCGAGAAATGTTGCATATATATGATGAAGCAGTCTTCATATTGCATGTTTTTTTTTCAAGGTTTTCTAACAAATATTTTGGATTAATTCACATGATGTTCTCTGAAGCTGTGATGAGGAGCCATCCATTGTGTACTTGGGCACAGAGAGAGGACTGGATAGGGCCCCTGGAGAGAGGGACTCGAAGAGAGGGACTCGAAGAGAGGGACTCGAAGAGAGGGTCCCCGGAGAGAGGGTCCCAGAAATAGGGTCAATAGAGGAAGAAAAATCCCCCCTGAGGAACCGGGCCGGGCGGGATGTACCCTAAATGTTTGGGATAAACTAGCACTGATGTAGAGAAATCATCTCTGTACCTATAAAAGACAACTATGTCTGTCCCCGCCCGAGATTCGAACCCGGAATTCTCGACTGCGTGACGAGAACGAACCGTACACGCACACACTTGTATGACGACGTATATACACACTACGTGTTACTACTACACACAGATACTACGGGTACATGACCAGTACAGATACTACGGGTACATGACCAGTACAGATACTACGGGTACATGACCAATACAGATACTACGGGTACATGACCAGTACAGATACTACGGGTACATGACCAATACAGATACTACGGGTACATGACCAATACAGATACTACGGGTACATGACCAATACAGATACTACGGGTACATGACCAATACAGATACTACGGGTACATGACCAGTACAGATACTACGGGTACATGACCAATACAGATACTACGGGTACATGACCAGTACAGATACTACGGGTACATGACCAGTACAGATACTACGGGTACATGACCAGTACAGATACTACGGGTACATGACCAGTACAGATACTACGGGTACATGACCAGTACAGATACTACGGGTACATGACCAGTACAGATACTACTGGTACATGACCAGTACAGATACTACGGGTACATGACCAGTACAGATACTACGGGTACATGACCAGTACAGATACTACGGGTACATGACCAGTACAGATACTACGGGTACATGACCAGTACAGATACTACGGGTACATGACCAGTACAGATACTACGGGTACATGACCAGTACAGATAGAGCACAAATATAAAGAAGTTCCTTCAAGAAAGAGTTTTAACGGTGATCTGAGAGCCGCGTCGTCAGTAGCGTGAGACAAGCTTGCATCAAACTGCCTTTGAACACACAACTCCTGTGACAGGGAGCTGACAAGATTTAGATTACCTGTCAGCAACCCATCAACTCTGTGACATTAATGTTTTAACTACAATATACATCTAGCTAGAGGTAATCTAGCTTGCCCTTCCCGATCATAGATTATGTCTTATAGACCTACTGTATCATCATACACACTTCTTAAGATACACCAACACACACACACACACACCACTTCTTAAGGTGGGTAAATACTGGTTCGGTAACAGGGTTGTTGGTGATGAGTCACAATAACATGGCTAAAGTAAGTTGACCAGACCACACACTAGAAGGTGAAGGGACGACGACGCTTCGGTCCGTCCTGGACCATTCTCAAGTCGATTGTCAGTTAAATCATCACAATCGACTTGAGAATAGTCCAGGACGGACCGAAACGTCGTCGTCCCTTCACCTTCTAGTGTGTGGTCTGGTCAACAGGGTTGTTGATTTGTGGAACCAATTACGCGTAACGTGGTGGATGTGTGGGGGTCCCCTTGATTGTTTCAAACGTGGGTTGGACATGTATATGAGTGGGATTGGGTGGTTATAAATAGGAGCTGCCTCGTATGGGACAATAGGCCTCTTGCAGTTACCTTTGTTCTTATGTTTTCTGGCAAGCCTGTGAGAGTTCTTGCATGCAAGGGGGGGGGAGGGGATAAGGAGCGCATGTTGTGAGGTGGGAGAGCGCTTTATGTGTTAAGTTACATTAACAATGTTATTTCTTGAGGCTTGGCTCATTGTCTCACGCTCTAAGTGATCTGAGAGATGACACTGATGAGTGAGGCCACTGATCTGAGAGACACTACTAACCTGAGAAACACCACTAACCTCAGACACCACTAATCTGAGCAGTGAACAAAAAGACAAAAATATGAGCCGGTAAAATCAGAAAAATCAAGAAGTTTGCGCGGGAAATCCTAAGAAACCAAGAGGTAAACTTTACGAGGCAAGAAATTAAATTATGCTGTGGAATATAACTTGGAGGGCGAGAAACACAGCTTGAAACTGCCGTGAGAATATTAATTTAACCTTTTCCTCAGACCAGCAAGTGGTAAGGAAGCTTTACCGGAGCTTAGAGAGAGCGATTACGGTTCAATTATCCGCGATATTGCCCACTGCTCAAGTTTTGGGTTAAATTAGCGCAGATCTAATTATCCTCTGTGAAGAAAATGTGACGTTACTGGCGGTTGTTTGGGTAGACCAGAGCCCTGAGCGTGTGTCACACTGGTCGTCTGGTGGTAGACCAGATCCCTGAGTGTGTCAGACTGGTCGTCTGGTGGTAGACCAGATCCCTGAGTGTGTCACACTGGTCGTCTGGTGGTAGACCAGATCCCTGAGTGTGTGTCAGACTGGTCGCCTGGTGGTAGACCAGAGCCCTGAGTGTGTGTCAGACTGGTCGCCTGGTGGTAGACCAGAGCCCTGAGTGTGTGTCAGACTGGTCGCCTGGTGGTAGACCAGAGCCCTGAGTGTGTGTCAGATTGGTCGTCTGGTGGTAGACCAGATCCCTGAGTGTGTCAGACTGGTCGCCTGGTGGTAGACCAGAGCCCTGAGTGTGTGTCAGACTGGTCGCCTGGTGGTAGACCAGAGCCCTGAGTGTGTGTCAGACTGGTCGCCTGGTGGTAGACCAGAGCCCTGAGTGTGTGTCAGATGGTCGCCTGGTGGTAGACCAGATCCCTGAGTGTGTGTCAGACTGGTCGTCTGGGGGTAGACCAGATCCCTGAGTGTGTGTCAGACTGGTCGTCTGGTGGTAGACCAGATCCCTGAGTGTGTGTGTCAGACTAGTCGTCTGGTGGTAGACCAGATCCCTGAGTCTACCAGCAGCCTGGTCGTCTGCTGGTAGACCAGATCCATGTATATACCCTGCCAGAAACGCTGAGCGTAATTATAGCCTTATAAACAATAGTTACTTGTCTGACTAACCTCTCCAATCGATCCTCTGTATGTCATATTTATAACATATTATTATCATTGTCTGTATGTTGTTGTTGTTTTAGATTTAGCTACTCAGAACGAAGTGTCCATGTAGCACCGGCTATGGTGATCCCGTAATACTGTTCTTAAAAAGCGCTTCATTCCAGTAGATGTTCAGAGCGTGTGGCAGGTGTTGTGTCAAGCAGACCTTCACCAAACTGCAACATAATTACGCTGCTCGAAATGCTCCATGAATGCTAGTTAATAATATACAGCCACGTTATGTAATTATAAGTGAAATATATAACCCTAATTGTAACGCCTATGATATTAGCCTATATTATATTATTTATATATATATATATATATATATATATATATATATATATATTATATATATATATATATATATATATATATATATATATATATATATATATATATATATTCACCTAGTTGTGCTTGCGGTGGTTGAGATCTGTCTCTTTGGTCCCGCCTCTCAACCGTCAGTCAACTGGTGTACAGGTTCCTGAGCCTATTGGGCTCTATCATATCTACATTTGAAACGGTGTATGGAGTCAGCCTCCACCACATCACTGCCTAAAGCATTCCATCTGTTAACTACTCTGACACTGAAAAAAGTTTTTTCTAACGTCCCTGTGGCTCATTTGGGTACTCAGTCTCCACCTGTGTCCCTTTGTGCGTGTTCCACCAGTGTTAAACAGTTTATCCTTATCCTTGTGTGTGTGTGTGTGTGTGTGTGTGTGTGTGTGTGTGTGTGTGTGTGTGTGTGTGTGTGTGTGGTGTGTGTGTGTGTGTGTGTGTGTGTGTGATATATAAATGAGGTAATCCTGTATATTGAGAGTACTCTCTCCTTCACCTCTCTCCTCGACATGTATATAGTTTTCTGCGCAGAATATTGTCTGAAAACGCCCCCTCCTCGCCTTCTCCCCCCACCCCATCTTAGCACACTATATCCGACAGGTATATATCAGGCATGACTTTCTGTCGCTAAACCCGTGTACATGATGCTTCAAGCAGTTAACCGTTCTAGATATCCCATGAGTTTTGTTGGGGCAGGTATCGTGAATACCTTGTAGGTGTCTGAGATACCAGATACTTGTCCTTTTCTCCCCTGTAAACAGCAGGAGTTATAGCTAGTTATAACAGTTATAACAGAGGAGTTATAACAGTTAGCAGTAACTGTTAGTAAACAGTTATACAAGGTGTATAAGATCTCTCTCACCCCCCCCCCCACCTTAACGTCTCTCCAGCTCTCATCTTCAAGAATATTCTGTCAAGAGTGTGCCACAAGTAGGGGGTCTGGCGGCTGAGTGGGCAGCGTTCGGGATTCGTAGTCCTAAGGTTCCGGGTTCGATCCCCGCGGAGGCGGAAACAAATGGGGCAGAGTTTTCTTTCACTTTGATGCCCCTGTTCACCTAGCAGGAAACAGGTACCTGGGAGTTAGACAGCTGCTACGGGCTGTTTCCTGGGGGATGTGTAACAAAAGGAGGCCTGGTTGAGGACCGGGCCGCGGGGACGCTAAGCCCCGAAATCGTCTCAAGAACAAGTCACTTCCAGATAGTTGTTTCCTTTACCAGAACAAGCAATTAGCCGCTGGTATCAAGACCACACAATTAGGGAACACAACGTGACAACCGCTGGCCACCAGACCCCGCGCTCCTCTCACAATCTCAACATCTTACAAACCAATTTGTGAAGGCACAAAATGCCATTCATTCAATATAGAATTATTATAAAAATCCAGCACAAATCCCACATTAATCCACACGTGTGTGTAGCTTCAGCTCCATCATCCTAATGAAACAACACGTAAATATATTATAATAATAATAATTAAAAATAATAATAATAATAATGTTTTATTATTATTATTAAGTAAATTTAAACTTTCGACAGTTGCCATTTAACTATTACCCAAACAATGAATTTCCTGCTAATAAAGTGTCCTGGAATATCCGGGATGTTGTTATTGTTATACATTCAGCTACTCGGAACAAGTTCCAAGTAGCACGGACTATGGTGAGCCCGTAGTGGACTTACCTGGCACAGGAGCGGGGCTGTGTGTATCCGGGATGCAACGAACTAATTGTATCGTGCAAGACAATGCACGTGAGGTGAGCATCAACTCTGGCCATCTCTCCATACACACACACACACACACACACGCTAGTGTATGTGTACATGCATACACACAAAGAGGCGACCAAAGAGCCAGAGCTCAACCCCCGCAAGCACAATTAAGTACACATGTAAGTAGTAGTAGGGCTGCGTGGCAGATAAACACAACAAGTAAAGATATATACACGGATAGCCGTATCTATAGCTTCTCGGTGTATATATATATATACACATTCACAGTAGACTTTACTCCTTGACAATGTTGAGGAGTAAAGTATACTGGTTGGTGAGTAAGGTATTACTGTGGCCTAATAATGCTCCGAGAGGTTCGTTATCTTTAGTCTAACTCCGACCCAGACAAACACCCACTTGTAACTTTTTATTGTGGCCATTTTGGGCTGGTGGGAAAACACAACACTGTTTACCTCCTACCCTGTAGGTCCAGGATTCGTCTTCACGAGAATCTTGTCAGGTAAAATGGTAACGAACCACTTGGGCTGGACGGTAGAGCGACGGTTTCCCTTAATGCAGGTCTGCGCTCAATCCCCGACAGTCCTCCCCGACCAAAGAATATTTCACACTAGAGATGCTATACCGATGATGATACTCTTCAAGACGCTAGTGCTCTCTAGAGTGGAGTACTGCTGCACAATGACAGCTCCTTTCAAAGCTGGAGAATTGCTGACTGGAGAGCGTGCAGAGATTCTTTACTGCTAGAATCCACTCAGTAAAACATATAAACTATTGGAACCGACTAAAGAGCCTAAATCCGTATTCTCTTGAGCGCAGGCGGGAGAGATACATAATAATTTACACGTGGAAAATAGTATAGGGGCTGGTCCCAACCTGAACACAGAATAACATCACATGAGACCAGAAGGCACGGCAGGATGTGCAGAATACCCCCGTTGAAGAGCAGAGGTGCAACAGGCACTCTGAGAGAGAACTATCAACATCAGAGGCCCGAGACTGTTCAACACGCTTCCACTACACATAAGGACATAACTGGCCGACTCCCTCACAGTGGTTTAAGACAGAACTTGATAAGCACCTCCAAAGGATACCTGATCAACCAGGCTGTGGTTCGTACGTCAAGCTGCGAGCAGCCGCGTCCAACAGCCTGGTTGCCCAGTCCGCAACCAGGAGGCCTGGTCGACGACCGGGCCGNGGCTTCTCTCACATCTCAAAGATTCTGGAATATCTTTCAGATTCCAGCAGACGTTTCTTTACTATGTCGGACCATTTTCGGGATTACTTGACGGTCATGAAATGCAGTGGAACTCTTTCAAGAATGTGGAATGCCTTGAGTGGAACTGGAAGGAGGAATTATCAGGAAAGCGCCTAGGCATCACTATATAGCACTGGGAAGGAATCAGGATAAGGATTTGGGGTGAGACGGGGAAAGGAATGGTGCCCCAGCCACTTGGATGGTCGGGGATTGAACGCCGACCTGCATGACGCGAGACCGTCGCTCTACCTTCTTCCTCTCTTAATCAAGGGGTTGGGCAGGTGGAACTGGAAGGTTGCAGCAGTTCTGAAATATCTGGATAGTCCTGGAGGATTTCCTGGATTTATAATACTGGAAGACGGACTGGTAGAATTTAAGTGATTTTGGAATACCTTGACAAGTTGACGATCTTTATAACATTCCGAGAAATTGTAAATGGTTACCAGTTCTTCACAACACTAGACGACCAGTTCTTCACAACACCAGGCGACCAGTTCGTCACAACACCAGGCGACCAGTTCGTCACAACACCAGACGACCAGTTCGTCACAACACCAGGCGACCAGTTCTTCACAACACCAGACGACCAGTTCGTCATAACACCAGGCGACCAGTTCTTCACAACACCAGACGACCAGTTCGTCACAACACCAGGCGACCAGTTCGTCACAACACCAGGCGACCAGTTCGTCATATTAACAACCGTCGTGGGAGCGTCTCACATTCCTGGCTGCTCAGAAGAGCACCAAGTGATAGGAAAGTTTCGCGACCGCGAAATATTTCTTCATTTCGCACTTGAAGTTGGACAAAAATTTGTTGATTTTTGGTAGTGATTGTGTGTGTGTGCGTGAGTGCGTGTATGTGTGAAGGCGTGCATTCGTGAATGCGCGCGCGTGTGTGGTGGGAAGGTCACCAGCCAACAATGCTAGGCATTATCTTCAACAGAATAAGATATATTAAGAGCACTGACTGTGAAATGCCGTGGAGATGAGAGACGAAGACAGCTTAACCTTCAAACAAGTAGTGCCAGTGACAGCCGGAGCCCTCACCTAATGGCAGCATGAGAGCAAGACAAGAGGAAGAGGCCAAGATAGATGGGAGAGAAAGGAATGGCGAAGAGGAGACTGAATTAGTGAAGAGGAAGTGAAGGAAGAGAGAGGGGGAGGGGTGTGTGAGAGGGCCGGGTAGAGTATTTCTGGCCCTTCCATCATTGTCACAGTTCACACCCCCATTAAGAGTGGGGGTCGACCCGGTCTGCAGTCTAGTGTAAGATGCACTAATGATCTCCCGCACCGCCTCTCATGCTCCCTCATGCTCTCTCCCTCACTACCTCCCTCCCTCCCTCCCCCACACTCTCTCTATACATGTTATCACCAACACCTTCTTGTTATTATACTACACTGCGGTGCATTACACCGGCCTCGACAATACAAATGGTTATACATTACGAAGGCAGATCAGTTTTTAAATATGGCCAGCGTGGGAGTGAACGGATGTGGCCCTATGGCCAACGACACATGTGGCCCTATGGTCAACGACACATGTGGCCCTATGGTCAACGACACATGTGGCCCTATGGCCAACGACACATGTGGCCCTATGGTCAACGACACATGTGCCCTATGGTCAACGACACATGTGGCCCTATGGTCAACGACACATGTGGCCCTATGGTCAACGACACATGTGCCCTATGGTCAACGACACATGTGGCCCTATTGTCAACGACACATGTGCCCTATGGTCAACGACACATGTGGCCCTATGGCCAACGACACATGGCCCTATGGTCAACGACACATGTGACCCTATGGTCCATTTGGAACCGTTTATAGCAGTTTGCACGCTAACAACAGCACTGGAGATGACCTGATCGGCAATACACAACTGGTTGGGTCTGGCCTCTCATTACGGAGTGCCAGAGGCGTCACTTGGCAGCAGGTGGCGCCGCCTACAAGAGGACTTTGTCACTTCTGGAGTAAACACACACACTCTCAACTGGACTACTGGCCTTGTTCTATATTCTCCCACTTGACAACGCCAGCCATCTCCAGTCTTTGGTTCTGGTCTTTATCTTCATCTGTACCACTGGAGGTAGTGAAGCCATCTTCGCTGCACTCTTATCCTTATCACCGTAATAGCTTCACTATATACACGTAACTATATACCATCTTAACTACCACACCATCACCACAAATTGTCCATCGTCACTTTAAGAAGATTTACTACCCACTAACTGTACCATCCTCACTACACACAGCCATCCTCACCGTAACCATCCTCACTACACCCAGCCACCTCACCGTAAGTATTAACACCACCAGGAGAGCCACACACAGTCACTATACTCCTGGACACAGTTACATATTCCCAGGAGCACATTAACAGTCCGCCTCTCCTCCATGTCTTAATAACGATACCAGAAGCATCTCTAAGCACCAGTGTATATACCAAGCACCAGCGTATATACCAAGCACCAGCGTATATACCAAGCACCAGCGTATATATACGCTCTTTAAAGCATACGTTTGTATGCTTAGGTATATACGTCTCTGGTACAGAGAGGATCACAAACAGGACAGTCCGAGATCAAGCAGCCTGGCTGGACACCTCCAGAGCCTCAGCTACTTCGGGTCAGGTACTAAGCACGGCATAATATATACTTTTTGTTTTAAAACAATATGGAGTTTTATTGGCAATTACTGATCATTCCTTCTACCGTGTTACATTCCGTCTCCATCCCACTGTCTTTCTCTCCCTGTCTTCCCCCTCGAGCAGTATCTGCTCCACGGAGGGGGGTGGGGGGAGGTAGGCTCTAGGCTTCACTCCAACAGGAAGGCTAGAGCGCCGGTCTCGCTTCGTGCAGGTCGGCGTCAATCCCCGACCGTCCAAGTGGATGGGCACCATTCCTTTCCCCCACTCATCCCAAATCTATCCTGACCCCTTCCTGTGATAGTTCCCCCCCCCTCGCTGGACCATAACGGCACACACACACACACTGCCCCCCCCCCCCGCGACGCCAATATGCAAGGAGGGTGTGTCGCCCTGGTGGGTGTGCAACACTGCTCGCCCTTAAGAGAAGACTAACGAGGGCGCAACAGGAAGCCTGCGGCCCACTATTCTCCCTCAATGATACTAACATTTTTCCCTGTTTCTCGCCCTGCCTTCTGTAGTCTCCCTCCCTGCTACTCTCCCTTCCTGCCCCTCCTCCTCCCTGCTACTCTCCCTCCCTGCCCCTCCTCCACCCTGCTACTCTCCCTTCCTGCCCCTCCTCCTCCCTGCTACTCTCCCTCCCTGCCCTCCTCCACCTGATCTCGACCCTTCCTGCCCCCCCTCGCTATCCTCTCCCTCCTTCCCGCTAGCTCCCCCCTCCTCCTCCCTGCTACTCTCCCTCCCTGCCCCTCCTCCTCCCTGCTACTGCTCCCTTCCTGCCCCTCCTCCTCCCTGCTACTCTCCCTTCCTGCCCCTCCTCCTCCCTGCTGACTCTCCCCTCCTGCCCCTCCACCCTGCTGACTCTCCCTTCCTGCCCCTCCTCCTCCCTGCTACTCTCCCTTCCTGCACCCTCCACCCTGCTACTCTCCCTTCCTGCCCCTCCTCCTCCCGGCTACTCTCCCCTCCCTGCCCT